>PVHT020000180.1:541052-578930 GCA_004024745.2 Catagonus wagneri
CGATCTCCTTGTAGACCCTGGGTCCGAGGGCAGGGGGGGGAAGACAGACATTGCTGTGGTTTTGCGGCCGAGGAGGGGACATACTTAAGATACTTGGGGGATGGACAGGGAAGGGCCCCACTCCCCTCAAGCTCTGCCTGCCAGCGCTCAGCCACTGGAACATGCCATTTGCGAAATGTCTTCATTTTCTCTCAGTCGTTGGCCGAGTTCCCGTCACACTCGTTGAGAGCGGGAAGAGGGGGGCAGGAGAGGGAAGGTAAGGCCGTAGATGAGAGCCAGCGGGGACTGGAAAGCTGGTTCCCCAGAGCTCTCTGTGCAAAGCAAACACCCTGGGCCCTGCCAAATCCGGCTGCCACTCGGGGGCAGGGGGGCTCGATGCCACCCCACGAGGCTCCCCCGGGCCCTCCCGCCATCCCACCGGACGTCCCGTTTCAGCCCCAGCCACGGGCGCACTTCGAACCAGGACCCTGATGTGCAGAGTGGGCTCCATCGGTCCAGCCGCGTTGCGGAAGCTGGCGGCAAGGATGCCACCGCCAGGACCCAGTTAAGCCAGGCACCTGGCCTGCCGACAGTAAACCTCTCAAGTCAGTCTTTATTTTTTACAGTCCACGGCTTCAAGGCCGCAGCCACTGCGAGTCCTGGCTTCCCCTGCTGATTTGTAATTTTCAAACACCTTGATTTATTGCTCGAAAGCCTCGGACTCTATCCACAGACATGGGATTTCAGAAATGTCAGAGCTGGGAGAGAAAGTGCCAGAGCGGTCTCCCTCTGACTGCCTGCTTTACTGACAGAAACGCCGAGGTCTGAGGAGGTGGCATCCGGAGAGAAATGTAGACGCCCGGAAATAAACCGTAGATGGATGCCAAGATGTGGATATTGGCGAGAGGTGCTCTTTTGTTTGAATCATCACTTTGTCACTTTAGCCACGTGGCCTTGGGAAAGTTACTGACGCTCTGCCCCTCAGCTGTCTCTCTCTTTTTTTCTTTTCTTTTCTTTTTTTTTTTTTTTTTTGGCTTTTTCTAGGGCCGCACCCACAGCATATGGAGGTTCCCAGGCTAGGGGTCAAATCGGAGCTACAGCTGCCGGCCTACACCACAGCCACAGCAATGCAGGATCCGAGTCGCATCTGCAACCTACACCACAGGTCACGGCAACACCGGATCCTTAACCCACTGAGCAAGGCCAGGGATCAAATCCTCAACCTCATGGTTCCTAGTTGGATTCGTTAACCGCTGAGCCACAAGGGGAACTCCGAGCTGTCTCATCTTAAAATGGAAACTAGGAGGCTCAGCATAGTGGATCAGAACCACCGCCCACGGTGGCTGGCAAGTAGCTCACTAAACACACCTTCTCTCTCTCTCAGTATCAGATGGACACGTGTACATCCAGTGTCCCTCTGGTTATTGACTTTTTTTTTTCTTTTTTTTAGGGCCGAACCTGCAGCACGTGGAGGCTCCCAGGCCAGGGGTCGAATCAGAGCGACAGCTTCCAGCCTACACCACAGCCACGGCAACGCCGGATCCTTAACCCACTGACCGAGGTCAGGGGTCAAACCCGCATCCTCACGGATACTAGTCGGGTTCTCAATCTGCCGAGCCGTAACAGGAACTCCTGTTATTGACTTTTAATGAATTTGAGAACTGGGTGCTTCGGAGAAGGCCAGCCTCCACGGGACTTGGTCTGTGAACGGGACACGGCTTTACGGAGACAGCTGGAGCCAGGTCTAGGGACCGAACCTTCCTCCCGAGAGGGCCGAAAGGGGACCAGCCACCTAGAGGGGGTGTGTCGGCATGCCCGCCTTGCTCCGGTACCCGAGTCGTCACCCGATCGGGCGGATTCAGTGGTGGACCGCTCTGCCTGAGACGTCGGAAAGTGGAACCCTGGCTCCGAGTGTGGAACGGGAGATTTATCTTAAAGATACCCCAGTGGGGGCCCGATAGCGATCAGCTGGCATTTCGTGTGGCTGAAAGAACGGCAACAGAATCCTCTGCCCCGCCTGACCCGGGCCCCTGTACCAACGCTGCAGATCGAGTTCTATTTTTTCCTTTCTTCTGTAAACAGTGGCGCTGGGGCAGGTCCGCCCGGATGGCTGGCCCGCGGGCCCACCCCGGGATCCGTGATCGTCTGCGGCAGATAATGCTGGCTCGAATGCGCGGCCATCCCGATTTTCATTCACGCTGAGCTTTTTTGGCACTTGAGCAATGAAAAAAGAGCGAGGGAAGGAGAAACGGGGTGCCAGGGGTGGGGGAGCGGGAGGGGGGGGGCACTGGGAAGAGCCATCGATACGAAACATCCCGGCTCAGATTCTGGGCGAACAGCTGCTTTGTGTTTTGAATTTGGGGCTTGACTGGGTTTCAAGGCAAACCACAGCACTGAAGCAAGCCTTTCTTCTCTCTGCCAACGGGCGCCCGCAAACGCCTAAATTTAGAAGCTGGCAATTGCCCTCGTGTCGGATTTTAGGGGAAACTCAGGTAATACAAACTATCTCGGATCAGAAAGGTTTATGAGCTGGCTCTGGGGATGGCGTGGACTGGTCTCGCTGCTGGTGGCGGCAGGGGTCTTTGGGGCTCCGCCTTTTACTCGAAGAGCACAAGGAAGTCGATGCCCCCTGTTTGGAGACGTCCCTTCTCGGGGGGTCACCTGGAGCTCATCTGCCAGGTGCCCACCCCCGATCTGGGCATCTGCCACACGTCTCAGAGCAGCTGGTTGAGGGGGCCTCGCAGGCATATTCCCACAGAGATGCCCCAAATCACATTTTGTGGGAGGTGGTGAGATGGGGAAGCAAGAGATAAATGAAGGAAAAACAGTTGAGAAAGGAGAAGCAAAAAAGAAGGGGAGAGTCTGGGCTAGGATACCACCCAGGCAGTGTCCTCTTTTGTCACAGATTTGCCGAGGCTGTGGATGTGTCCTTCTTCTCCCTCGCACTGAGCAGGAGTCTTATTCTTGTATTCTTTTTTTTTGGCCACACCTGCGGCACGTGGAAGTTCCCGGGCCAGGGATCGAAACCACACCACAACAGCAACTCAAGCCACAGCAGTGACAATGGTGGATCCTTAACCCATTGAGCCACCTGGGAACTCCAAGGATTTCATCCTCTTGACGCTTACGTGCAGTGGGACAGAAAAGAGAAACCCACCATTTATGCCCTCCCCACGCGCTCCTCTTCCTTATAAACCCCCCCAAAAGGAAGTTGTCAAGTAGGAAGAAAAGGGTGGCTGATTGCTGTGTGAGCCTGAGAAAATTTCTTAACTTTTCTGGTCTCAACTTTGTTATGTTACATTGTAAATCAACTATACTAAAATAACTTTAAATTTTTCCTGATATGTAAAGTATAGATAATGACACACTCCTGCCTCCCAGAGTAAAACTAAAATGAAATAATGTGGAAAGGGCCACTAGAAGAAGCTCTCAGTATGCGGGAGGGACCTGACGGAGAGTCCTTAGGTCATCAGTGCTGTCACCACTGACCCACGGGCTTGGCTGTCGTGAGTTGTGGTTTCGATGGGGCTCGGATCCCGCATCGCTGTGTCTGTGGTGCAGGCTGGCGGCTATAGCTCTGATTTGACTCCTAGCCTGGAAACTTCCATATGCTACTGGAGTGGCCCTAAAAAGCAAAACAAAACAAAAAAAAAAAACAAAACAAAAATATCACAGCAAGAGAACTAGTGATAAACGCTCAGAGGACTGTGTGTTGGGGGGCATCTGGTCAGGTCAAATGGCCAAGAAAAGAGGTCATTGGAGGAGGAGACGATCAGCGGCTCAGGGGAGCAGAAGGCATGGATCACAGGCCCTGGAGTTGCTTTCTTGCTACTGGGTTCGAGGCATTTAAGACCCACTGACCCCAGGGACTCTTTAGAAGCCCCCCCCCATCGAACTAATTAAAACTTACCCCCAATCCACATTAAACATAATTTTTATATAACTATATACAAATTGAGTTGGCTTATAGTTTGAGTCATTGACGTAACGTTACGGTTTGTAGACATTTAGACATATATTAATCTGAATTTTGTGGTGTTCTTTTTGTCTTTTGGAGCCAAAAGATTTTTTTTTTTTTCGGTCTCAGATATTTTCGCAGGCCCTTGAGCAGCATATTATAAAGCTGAACTATTTTGCCTGTGGTGCCAAATGTTTTAAAGGGCCCAGCCTGGGACCGAGGTGACAGGAACTGGGGGTGGGGGCGGGGTGGATGGTGTGGACAAGGCTTTAACAAAGACCATCCCATCATGTGGGCACATTTACTTCCAGGAAATGTCACCACCGGGTTGGCTTATGGGCCACTCGGTCACCCACCTGGGAATGGGCAGGTGTTGGGATAGGGTCCGGAAGGACCCCATCAGTGCCTTGGGTCGATTCTTTTGTTTCTGGATGGTGGTTTGGTTTTGGGGACCCAGAGAAGGGTCTGGGGCAGCCAGGAAGGCAGAGGGCACTCAGGCGCTCAGACTATAGCTGTGCCCCAACCAGTGCAGAAGCATTTCAATGGTTTTTTTTTTTTTTAATTTATTTTATTGACGTGGAGTTGACCCACAGTGCTGTGTTCATTTCTGCTGTGCAGCAACATGATTCTGTTACACGGATATACACATTCTTTTTTGTATTCTTTCCTATTATGCTTTATCACAGGATAGTGATTATTGTTCCCTGGCTATAGAGCAGGACCTTGTTATTATCCAACCTATGTATAATAGTCGGCCTCTGCTAAACCCAGACTCCAAGGTCCAACCATCTCCCATCCATGCCTGTGAGTCTATTTCTGTCTCATAGATAGGTTCATTTGTGTCATATTTTATTTAAAAAAAAATTTTAACAACTGAATGCTTTTTATGCAAATTTAGTTGACATACAGTGTTTAGTCTCAAGTGTACCACATAGTGACAATATTCATACACACTACAAAATGATCGCGAGAAGTCTAGTAACCTCTGTCTCCATAAAAAGTTGTTACGCTATTATTGACCATATTCCTGTGGCTTGCATATTTTATAAATGGAAGCTCATACCTATTAATCCCCTGCACCTATTGTGCCCAGATTCCTACCTCCCACCCCTCTGGCAACCACCTGTTTAAAAAAATTTTTGTCATTAAGGCTGCACCTACAGCATATGGGAAGTTCCCAGGCCAGGGGTCCAATCAGAGCTACAGCTGCCAGCCTAGGCCACAGTCACGGCCACCAGGGATCCGAGTTATACCCGAGAGCTGCGCCGAAGGTTGTGGCCACACTGGATCCTTAATCCACTAATCGAGGCCAGGGATTGAACCTGTATCATCCCAGACACTATGTCGGGTTCTTAACCTGTCAGCCACAACGGGAACTCCTGTGTCACATTTTAGATCCCAATGCCTTAATGACCT
This sequence comes from Catagonus wagneri, assembly GCA_004024745.2. NCBI lineage: Eukaryota > Metazoa > Chordata > Mammalia > Artiodactyla > Tayassuidae > Catagonus > Catagonus wagneri. Next base: position 546,406 of record PVHT020000180.1, read on the forward strand.
GCCAAGAATCAGCTCTGGTTGTATGCGTGTTCATGTCTCCTAGGGGCCCCGGGTCTGTGCCCAGGCTGGCTCCCCAGCTCCCCTGTTGTGATGGGGATTATGCTTCCGCTCAAAGTGGCAGGTTTTCAGAACTGTTAACCCCGTGATGTGGGCAACAGGCCTGGGTACCTTCCAGGGCTGCGGGAGGGTCCATGCACCGAGGATGGTGCACTCTGTCCAGCAAGGGGTTTTCCACCCAAAGCTCAGAGAGAGCGCAGGTAAGCCGCTGCCGGATGCAAGTTCCCCAGTAAGACCACAGGAGGCGTGGGCTCGGGGCCAACCACCCCACAGAGCTCCCCCTGCAGCCCATTCTCCCCCTCTGCCTGTTCCCAGGATCTTTCGCCCGTCCCCAGGCCCGCCCTCCATCCCCACTTGAGCAGGCCGGCAGAGCCAAGTTGCAAAGTCTAAGTACTTTTTAAGCACTGCAATTTAGTGCAATTATTTGAAAGTAAACAAGCTGCTCTGTCAATTAAACATTATTTAGCTTGCATTTCTTCTGATGCATCACAGTTAGCGCTGAAGCTCGCTGGCTGAGCGGGGGCCCAGGAGACGGCTGCTGGCTTTTTAAACTGCCCAGTTACCTGCGGCTCTGCCACCAGAGTTTGGACAGCTTGTCATGTCTGCTCCATCCATCGTAAGACAACAGGACGAAGCGCAGAAGTGTTAACAGTCAAACCCAGGGCAGCTTCGTGGCCAGTCCAGCTGGCCACCCCCTCCTCTCTCCCTCACACCCAGCCTTAGAGGATGCTAGAAGATGCTCTTGGTGTGGGGGCTAGAGGCAAAGAACCCTTCTGGGATAGCTCCACTTGCTCAGACGTTTGTATTTTATTTTGTCCTAAGTCAAATGAACCTTAGCAGGCGGTGCCCGAAGCCTTTCTTTCATTTTTACATCCATATGTATTTCATGGAAATTTAACCCATGTGTTTCCATTCACTGACACTTAACTCCTCAAAATATTATTACTAAGAACTGTTTGATGTCCAGAAACCCACACCAGCCATCTATGAGAGACTTCGGCTCCAGCACTCAGCACATCGTTCCTTCAAAGCAAAACCCACCTGGGCCGCCTAAGCGAGCCGCCATCTGCAGAGCACGGTTTTGAGTCTAGAACATGGAACCGTGGGAGTCAGGGAGGCTCAGCCTCTCTCCCCTGGACATTCGGAGGCCAAGGCAGCATCCTGCGCTTCCATCTGCCCAGGACTAACGCTCTGGACCCAGCCCTGCTCCTGAGCCCGCCGTAGCTTGAGCTCCAATGTGTTCACGTTACTTGGAAATCTCTCTGATCTCGGCCTCAGCTGTCTCCATGTCCCCGGATTTCCAGGACCCAGTCTTGCTCCAAATCGTCTTTGGCCAATTGACATGGCTTCCCAGGCCAGCCTATTTTGCTGACAGATGCTGTAACGATAATCAATAATCATTTGCATTGGGAAATGGTATCACGGTTCATGAAGTGATTTTACATTCAACGTCCTGTCTTATCGTTCAAGGTGGGCAGGACAGGGACCAGCCCGCCTCCATTTGCCCGATGGGGAAACTGAGGCTCAAAAGCACAGAACCAGATCTGAATTCAAGCCTCACTGCTACTCTCTGGGTAATCTCGCACCACAACAAATGCATCTTTTTATAATTTTCACCCAATGATTTACCTTTTTTTTTTTCAATCTTTTTAGGGCCGCACCCGCGGCACATGGAGGTTCCTAGGCTAGGGGTCAGATTGGAGCTGTAGCTGCCAGCCTACACCACAGCCACAGCAATGCAGGATCCAAGGCACATCTGACATCTGTGACATACCCCACAGCTCACAGCAATGCCAGATCCTTAATCCACTGAGGGAGACCGGGGATCGAACCTGTGTCCGCATGGATGCTAGTCAGATTTGTTTCCGCTGAGCCACGACGGGAACTCTGGCCCAGTGATTTACTTTGACTCTGTTCTTTAACCAGGAAAAAAAAAAAAGGCCATCAACACCCCCAACATTAACATGATGATTATGATCACATTTCTATATCTAGGGATGTGTCATGTCCAAAATACTTTTGGAGTCCCCACACTCGTGGTCCTAAAAGAGCAGAGGGGAACAACGTCCACCCCCTCTCCCAGAGGGTGAGAGTCTTTGGGAAAAGCAGCTTTCAGCTCAGACCTGCACAAGGACGGTACTCCTCCCGGAATAAGGAGTTCATTGCCTCTCTAGCCCAGGGCAGCTGAGACCACAGCAAAATAGCTAGTGCCTGGAAAGAGCAAAATCACTTTGGCCAAGAAGCTCATTTCTGCAGTGTGCTGAGCTAACTCTGTCTCTCCCCTGTTTCATTCACTGTCCACCTTTGTTATCTGATCACACAACGGCTGTGTGAAGGAAATACTGGGAGAAGCGGGAACGTGCCCATTTGACAGATGGAGGCACTGAGGCCAAAGGTGTTCTTATTTCTACTTGAGCTTGAACGCCAAGCACCGTTCATGCAGGCCAACGTGGGGGTAAACAGAGAGCAGTCAGTGTCCAAAATGTCTTCAGACCCGCTGGAGAAATTAGTTTATTCTTTGCACAAATGTTTGTTGAGTACCTAGTCGGAATCAGACACCGTGATAGAATCCAGGGATAAGAAGCGACCATGGCAGATATATGGCTTGCTTGGGGGGAGCTGGCATTTTGGCAAGAAGGATAAACAAGGTCCCAAAAAACATCTCTGTGGGCGGAGAAGCAGAAGAACCAGCACGATTAAGCGGGGAGCGCAGGGATGGGAGATAAAAGACAGAACATACCTCTCCTTATCTCTGCCCATGGTCAAAACAGGAAGCATTTCCTCCTTCATATCACAACTGCTGAGGCAACCCCGCACCCATTAACGTGTTTTCTTTTCCTCCTTAGCGCAGGGCCCTGAGGCAATCCTGGAATTCTCCTCTGAAAGGCCCAGCACCCTGTTTGTCTCTGTCCATTCTCACCGAGTACCTGTTAGGGGCCAAGCCTTGTTCAAGACTAATAGGATGCAGACACAAATGCCAGCCATAAAGGTCCAACTTTCCTAGTAGCCCCAGAAGAAATGGTAAAAAGAAAAGGGTGAAATTACTCTTAATAGCATATCTTCTTTAATTCGGTATATGCAAAATATTATCATCTCAACAATATTATCATTTCAGTATCAGTACAAAATTTTTAATGAGCTATATTACATGTTTTCATGCTAAATATTTGAAACATGGTGTGGATTGTATACGTAGAGCACATTCCATTTGGGCTGGCCAGGCTTGAAGCGTTCCACAGCCACGTGTGGGCAGTGGTCACCATCCTGGACAATTCAGCTATGGACTCTGCTCTGCATATATTTTCGTTTCCATTGAGTCCTTACAATAACCGTGTGAGAAATCTGTTCATGTCCTCATATTGTTACCCACCTGACAGCTCCTGTCAGGGGCCCTAGAGAGACTTTTTAGGAAGTGCCACCTTCCTCCTCCACTTTGGTCACCGATGACTTCCTGTCCCACTTGGCTTCTTCCCGGTTCCAGGGTCCACGTGTGCAGCGGACGAGAGGAGGCTGAGCTGGACGGTGTCCCGCTTGCAGGGCCAGGTCGAGCCTCTGCGGGGCTGCACGTGCGTGGGAGGGGGGCGCCCGGTGGGTTGTGGTTTTTCCCAGAGCGTCCTTTTCCCTCGGATGTTGGATTCGCCTCTGCCTATCAGAACTCGATAAGGCCATGGAAAAAGTGAGGCTGTGGCTGGGGACCGGAAGGGAGGCAGAGGGGGGAGCTGGAAACGTTCCTTCTCAACACAGGAAAAGTCTGCCTGGTATCTCACTGTGTCCCCCGCCCCCACCCCCTTCGCCCCTGGATTCAGGAACTCATGCGAGTTTTCCACCTACTGATCATACTGCATAGAAATCGATGAATGAGCTCAGGCATGCGAGTTGTCATGGAAAACAGCCACTGAGACACCGGCCACCGAAACCTGGCTCTGGGTCAGAGCAGATGGTGGGGTGCTAAACTGCTGAGAGAAAGGCCTTCATTTTCTTCACGTGAACTTCATCGCTTGTTTCCTGCCCAGGCGGGGACTCGGCCCCGGAGGACCCAGCCTTGGCCTGGACCCCTCAGGGGCAGGACTTGGGTTTGCAAGCGTGTAGATCCATTCAGCAAGGAGGAATCCTAAGAAATGGAAAAAAGCGAGAAAAACTAATTTTTTTTTTGTCTTTTTAGGGCCGCACCCGTGGCTTAAGGAGGTTCCCAGGCTAGGGGTCCAATTGGAGCTGTAGCTGCCGGCCTACACCACAGCCACAGCAACACGGGATCCAAGCTGTGTCTGCAACCTACAGCACAGCTCACAGCAATGCCAGATCCTTGACCCCCACTGAGTGAGGCCAGGGATCGAACCCGTGTCCTCATGGATGCTAGTCGGGTTCCTTAACCACTGAACCATGACAGTGACTCCCCAAGAAAAATTTTTAAGTGGATTTAAAATGGAGGTGGGAGTTCCCATTGTGGCTCAGAGGGTTAAGAACCTGACATAGTATCCACAAAGATGCAGATTTGATCCCTGGCCTTGCTCAGTGGGTTAAGGATCCAGCATTGTCCCAGGCTGCGGGGTATGTCACAGATGCAGCTTGGCTCAGATATGGCCTTGCTATGGCTGTGACTGTGGCTTAAGCCGGCAGCTGCAACTCTGATTCTCCCCTAGCCTGGGAACTTTCATATGCCATGTAAGAAGAAAAAAATAAGAATAAAAAATAAGAAAAGAGTTAGTAGTGAGTTTGAAATATGAATGAAGGTGACTCCCTAAAAGGGACCGTAAAGATAGGGGAGAAAGTGGGCCCAGGCCTCTTCTTCTCAGGACTGGGTTTGGGGACATTTTTCACCTGTACTGGTTAGAGGATGGAAACTCAAAATTCCCAAGGTCAGCCACCTGACTGTGGCTGTTCCCACCGTAAAGCCATAATAGTCTCAGAGAGGAAGAAAAATTGCTTTGGCCGTCCGAGTCCAAGCTACTTCCAAGGAGAAGAACCGCCCTGGGGGAGTGTTTACCAAGTGATCTGATGAGGTAACTGCTGGTCCGCCAAAGGGGACCTGGTGTGAACTTGAAAAAGGCACCTGCTCTGGTGGAGGGAGCTCCCGGGCATGCAGCTTGCAGTGGGTCCTTGAGCAGGGTTTTTGCCCCATCCCCGCCTCGGCTGGGGCAACCGATTTCCTTCTTAGGTCTGAGCAGGGGCTCTGCTCCCTTCTTCAAAACAGAGACTCACTGCCTCCGTGGGCTGTGCCTCCCAACTTGGGCCTATGAATTCCGTTCCTTAAAGCCAGGCTGGGAGTTCCCATGGTGACTCAGCAGGTTAAGAACCCGACTAAGTATCCATGAGGACATGGGTTCGATCCCTGGCCTCACTTAGTGGGTTAAGGATCTGCATTGCCTCGAGCTGCGGTGTAAGGTCTCAGATGTGGCTTGGAACTGGGAATCTGGTGTAGGGTGGCAGCTGCAGCTCCAATTTGACCCTCAGCCACGGAACTTCCATATGTCTCAGATGCGTCCCTAAAAAGAAAAGGAAAGGAAAAAAAAAAAAAAAGGAGGCTAAGCTATTGCCCACTGCTCCCCTCCCCAGCGCCTTTACCTGGCCTCTCCTGCCCTGCCTCGGTGGAAAGCCCTAGAGGAGCCTCGGCTTCCCTGTTCTTTGTTCTCTCAGCTCCTGTCTGTCCCGTCCACCCGTATCATTTTGCCTCCCAGGAGGCAGTGAGTTCCAGGAGAGGGGGACCCTATCTGCCTAGTGACCTGATGGGACCCCAGCCCCCAAAGCAGCACCTGGTGCGTGAGCGGAACTCAGTAAAATAGCTGAATTAATGAATGAACAAAGCGACGAAGTTCAAGCTCATTGGTATTCTTGTGTTTTCTCTTGAGAGAGCTTGCTGTTCTAACAGCTATCTGCACAGAGGCAGGAATAGCTTCCCAGCTGGAATTCTGGGAATTTTGTGGGATCTTGGGATAAAATCCAGTACTCTGCAAAAGTCTTAAGCGAAATGGGCTAAGCCTCCCACCGTCAGACACACCCACCTCCAAGGGGAGAATTTCTCCTTCTTTACAAGTGGCTATGTGCCTCCTCCAGTGTGCCCGCTTAGCCAACGTGACTTACCTTCAGCCAGGGTTCGCGCCCCCAGCTCTACTCCCTGCTCGCGGGGGAGGCGGGCTATCTGGAGTGTAATCCTGACAGTTCTGCATTCGTGCTGTGTCATTTGAGCCTGCTGCTTAACCTCTCTGGGTCTCAGTTTTCTCCTATGTGAAGTGGAGACAATAATAGTACCGATTAATGGGCGGTTTGTGAGCATTAAATGAGATAATGAATGTGGAATAATTAGACTGCGTCTGGCACATAATAAGCCATTAATAGATGGCAGCTCTGATAATGACGTTGCTATTACTGCCCGTGGTTCCACAGTCCTCCCCCTCCCCTCCCCACCCCGGGCTGGGTCCACTTCCGGTCCTGACCCCCGGCGGGGACGTGATGGGCTGCTTGGTCCAATCCTTCAGTCATTCATCATCCGAACAAACCTCGACTAGTCATGCCCTTTCTGGGCCCCAGGGGTGCAGAGGGACTGGGGAGGGCGGGAGCCACTGCTCTGTCCTCCTGCGAGTGGCCCATCACAGCGTCGTCGGAGGCCCCTCTGGGAATCTTCACAAGGGGACAGAAACTTCGACAGTGTCTTATTCGTTTCGTATGCACGTTAAACATCCACAGGAGGCGAGGCGCTGGAGATACGGGGTGAAGGGTACAGACTGCCTGCCCTCAGGAGGCTCACATTCTAGTGGGGGAAGCAGATCATGAACTGACCACCATAAGGTGCCTGAAAAAACAGTCACAGCTCACAGCCAGGCTGTTTTGGGCAAGAGGGTCAAATAAGGTCAGCTGACAGAGGTCACGTCTGAGCAGAGCCCTGAATGAAGCGTGTGACCCTTAAGTGGAAGAGCATGGCAGCTAGAGGGAAAAGCACATGCAAAGCCCTGGTGGAGGGGCGGGGCATGGAGTACCCGTGGCTCAGTCACTCCCATTCCAGGGGACGGAGGGTATCTTTGTACTTGATCATTTAGACATTGGGTTACTGCTTCTCAGAAATACAGATCCCTTAGCTCTTTGGCCAAGATATACAGGGTTTGGTCCTTGGGAGCCAGCTATTCTATTTTAATCGTGGCTGATTCTCTCCCCCTCGCCCGCTGCCTCCTTTCCTGGGCTTCTATACACCTGACGTTAGGTTTGGCATCACTCCCATCTCCCAAACAGAAGACAGACTTTCCAGGATGGAAAACAGTGAAACTGGGTCCATGAAGGAACCCTGATGGCCAGTCACTCGATGATTGCTGATGCTGGGCAAGGCCCTTTGTCTCTCTGAATCTCAGTCTTTGCATCTGTAAAATGAAGCTAATCCCACCTAGAGGTAGGTTCCTTCTGCTTCTCTCCATAGGCTGCCTTCTTCTCAGGCAGCCAGAAACCCTCCCAAGATGCAAAGTTGATTTCATCATTCGATTTTGAGGGATCTCGGGATAAAATCCAAGAAACCTAAGCTCCTGAACATAACTTTTATATAGGGTGACCGTACACACTGGTTTGTGTGAAGTAGTCCTGGTTGAAGGTTTATCCTAGACTCTAAGATCTAGAGCAAATTTTTTTCTTTGAAGGCCACACCCAAGGCAGATGGAAGTTCCTGGTCTAGGGACTGAATCCAAGCCACAGCTGCAACAACAACTGGAACAACATCAGATACTTCAACACACTGCACCTCCTCAATGACCTGAACTTCTGTAGTCGGATTCATTTTTTTTTTCTTTCTATTTTTACAGCCACACCTGAGGCATGTGGAAGTTCCCAGGCTAGGGGTTGAATCGGAACTGCCGGCCTGCGCCACAGCTACAGCAACGCAGGATCCGAGCCACGTCTGTGACCTGCACCACAGCTCACGGCAACACCGGATGCTGAACCCACTGAGCGGGGCCAGGGATCGAACCCGCAACCTCATGGTTCTTAGTCGGATTCGCTTCCACGGAGCCACAACGGGAACTCCTAAAATTGTTTTAATGCTTCCAAGAGCCCCAGTCCTTCATCCACACGGCGGGGCGACCCTGTGCGGGGCAGGCGGAGGGGAGAGAGTACGGCAGGACTTATTCCCAATGAAAGAATTGATCTGTGAGGGTGATGTGTGCTAAGGATGGTAGAAAGATGTAAGCGAACAATAGTCAAAGATGCTGTAAGTCACCGGGGCATCACACCCGAAGGCAGATACACGTGTACAGCACGGGAACACGCCAACCACAAGCTCAGGGCCAGGGATGGAGAGGGCGGCTGCTCCTGGCGTCCCTCCTCGCAGACAAAGGCTTTCTCCGGCTGGTTTTCTCCGCCCGGAGGTCCCTGGGCACTTGTACCATCAGTAACACTTCACGGAGCCTTCAGTCCTAACAAATAATTAGCTAAAATTGAACCAGGGATTTCTTACATGCATGTCATAGGTCTGATATGAATAATGAGGCTGAAGGTTAACGGGGGGTCAGAGGCAGCTCCCCATCCTCCAGCTTATTTATTCAGCGAAATGAGAAATTGATCACATTATTGCGAGGAGGGGGAGCCTGATTCATCGCAATCAGCTTGGAATTGGCAGTTTTGACTGTAGGCAATTTGGGGACATTACTTATGCCTGAATAGGCCGGGAAGGTCATTTATAGCTTGTTAACACCTTTCCGACCTCCTTCATGGCCACATCTTCCTCCCCAACCCTCTTGGCTGAGTACCTGAGCCAAGGAAAAAATCATGGTGAAGATGGCACTACTGACAAAATCAAAACCACTGTAAGAGATACTCCAGAAGAGGCGTCTTAAAATGTATGTGCATCTGGGAGTTCCCGTTGTGGCTCAGCAGTAATGAACTAGACTGGTATCCGTGAGGATGCGGATTTGATCCCTGGCCTTGCTTAGTGGGTTAAGGATCCGGCGTTGCTGTGAGCTGTGGTGTAGGAGGCAGATGCAGCTCGGATCTGGTGTTGCTGTGGCTGTAGTGTAAGCCGGTATCTACAGCTCCAATTTGCCCCCTAGCCTGGGAACTTCCAAATGCCGTGGGTGTGGCCCTAAAAAGACAAAAAAAAAAAATGTATGTGCATCAGAATGTGATTTGCTTATACATCCATCTGTCTGTCCACCCATCCATTGTCCGTCCATCCACCCATCCATCTGTTGTTTGTCCGTATGTAATTCAGTCCTAAACCCATTTGATAAACCCTGGCTGCTTATGCAGCCTCAGCCACAGCATCAGGCACTGCAGTTGCAGGGATTAAGGGAGATCTGGGACCATTCCAGAATGCCAGGACCAGGACTGTCAGTGCTTCTGTGGAAAGAGAATCTCATGCCAAGTTCCCAGGACATTCCTAGAATCCAGCACAGTTCCTGGAAACTGAATGATAACTTAGTAAATCTGGGGTAAAATATGACTTCAGATGAGCTGCTAGTGTCATTTGTGCCAATTGTCATTACTGAGCAAGGCTCTGTGCCAGCAGCTGTGGTACAGCATGTAGTCCTGGCTGTGGGAGTCGTGCAGTGTGAGAGTCAAACACAGGAAGTCTGAAATCAGACTCTGAGCCTCAGTTTCCTCATCTGAAAAATGGGGACAGTAATTGGAGGAACCTCAGGCAACATATAAAAACATATAAAACACTCAGAGCTGGTGCCCAGTACATTCTAGACATTTCACAAATGACAGGCATTCTGATCAGCATGGCTGGCAGACATCTTTTTCTGCCCCTGGAGAATTGCTTCTTTTCCCAAAAGCCCCGAGAGGAGGAAGGGAAGGGAGGCGTGGTGTTTTGGCGATTTTTTTTGCTGCATCACCATCTGACGCAAACCTCAGTGACTCGAAATGGTAACGACTACAGTCTGTCTTTTTTCCTGTGGGTTGACTGAGTTCAGCTGGGCAGTTCTTCTGCTGGTCTCACTTGGAGTCTTTCATGCTATTGCTGCCCAGTGGCATCTGGGACCTGAGGTTTTGTCCAGACTCAGCTGGGATGCGAGGACAGTCAAGTCCCTATCCACCACCCTGTCCAGTCTGGGGACCTCTGCTTTCGTCCAAGGCCAGCGTGGAGAGCAGCAGCGCAATAGATATGGCAGGCTGGGGGCAGCACGCGGCCGCAGCTCACTGACTCTGCTCCGGCAAGCCAAGAGGGCTCCCTGACAGGCAGGAATGACCACATGGCCGGTCTTCTGGACACCACGGGTCTGCATCTGTGGATGCAGAGGTTTGACTGTAGGGGCTTTTGAGCATCCACAGATTTTGGTATCTGTTGGGGAGGGGGTTCCTGGGCCAGTCCCCTGTGGATACCAAGGGAGGATTTCTATAACTTGGTCTTACTCTCTCTCTCTCTCTCTCTTTTTTTTTTAAATCTTTTTAGGGCCAAAACAGCCGCATATGGAGGTTCCCAGGTTAGGGGTCAAATCGGAGCTGGAGCCGTCAGCCTACGCCACAGCCACAGCCACTTCAGATCCGAGCAGCATCTGCGACCTACAGCACAGCTCATGGCTTTATTCTTAATATCATTAAATTCTGCCCAAACCCCGGAGCAGCCAGAAGGACAGATGTAGCCATTCCTGTGTTCTCATCATCAGCATCTGTTTAAAAACATTTGTGCACAGTGTATGTTTGTCAGATCTGATTTTTTTTGCCTTTTTTGTCACTTTTTTAGTGCCACACCCGCTGCATGTGGAGGTTCCCAGGCTAGGGGTCTAATTGGAGCTGTAGCCGCCGGCCTACACCCCAGCCACAGCAACGCGGGATCCGAGCCGCGTCTGCGACCTTCACCACAGCTCACGGCCACGCTGGATCCTTAACCCACTGAGCAAGGCCAGGGATTGAACCTGCAACCTCATGGTTCCTAGTCGGATTCGCTAACCACTGTGCCATGACGGGAACTCCTCATGGCTTTATTCTTAATATCGTTAAATTCTGCCCAAACCCCGGAGCAGCCAGAAGGACAGATGTAGCCACTCCTGTGTTCTCATCATCAACATCTGTTTAAAAACCTTTGTGCACAGTGTATGTTTGTCAGATCTGACTTTTTAACAGTCTTGGTGTGCTTGCCCTCATCGGAGACCCCGAGCCTTTTTTTTTTCCCCCAAGTGAAGAATCACCCTTCTTTGCTAAATTCCAGTTGTCTCCAAGCCAGACTGAACCCTGCCACGAGTAAAGATTCATAGCCGCACAAACATACGCTGGGTCTGGGACAGGCAGTGGTCCCAGAGGTGGGGCAGGAGGGGCAGTGAGGGGCAGGACCCAGACTGTTGGTGGTCTCTGCTTACTGCCCACCTCTCCCCCATCACACACACACACACACACACACACACACCCACCCTCTTCCCAATGCTTTCTTTTTTTTTTCCTCCAGGCCTTAGAATAAACAAAACTCTTTCATTCTGGGGCCTGAAAGACTCTATAATGAGTTGAGCCTCCTAACAGTCTATTTTAATAAAACTCAGCTCCCTGGCTGTATGGAGACCATAAAACATGCAGGTTCCAGCAATAATATGTTTAGTAGCCCTGCTTGATAAAGTGGAAATATTTGCATGTTTCAAATTATGAGCAATTTAGAGTAGGAAGCTAGCAAGCCCGTTCTTGGGTTATGAAGCTTGACATTGTTAAGCCTTAAGAGAACACATACTTCAAAGTCTCCTCCTCTAAAATATGTCCTCTAGGCGGCCTCGGCGAGAACCAGTTGGGATAAGCCGGCAGCCTCCCGGAGGGGAAAACCACGGTGCGATTTGGCCGCCGGAGTGTCAAGACTTCAGCACGTATGTAGGCTTTTTGTTCAGGAAGATGGGTCCCTGAGGAAAGGCCCTGCTAGCCTCGGCACCGCACCCGCCCCCAGACATGTGCCCATGAACTCTGCCGACTTGGGGGGCAATGATTTAGCGTCAGCAACGCATTCCAAGAAATGCTAAGTGTCACAGGGGAGAGCTGAGCTTCTGCCAGCCGTCAAATGTTATCAGCGGTTTTAAACTGGCTTTATATGAATCCCTCTGCTTCAGTTTATTTTATATTAGACTTTGCACCATATTTCATTTGAACAAGTGTTTTTTTGCAAAGTTCTCTCTGTTTCAGCCACACTGGCCTCTTGTCTGCTTCTCAAGCTCACCAAGCCTGTGCCCATTTCAGAGCCTCCAGGCTGCCCTCTCCGCCCAGACTGCTCTTCTTCCATTTTTTGAAAACATATGGTTGGCTCCTCTTTGTCAATTAGTCTTCAGCTTAAGGGTTACCTTCTTAGGACTTTCTATATCATCCCAGAACTCTCGATTTATTCTCCTGTATTTTCTTGGTTTTCTCTTTCTCGGAACTTCAAGTCTTGAACCTCGTCTTTGACCTACACCACAGTTCACCCGATACTTAACCCACTGAGTGGGGCCAGGGATTGAACCCACATCCTCATGGATACTAGGTGGGCTCGTTACTGCTGAGTCACAACAGGAACTCCCGAGTCTCGTAACGATTTTGTTTGTTTGCTTACTCGTTTGCTGTCCATCTCCCCCAATAGCATGTCAGTTTCATGAGAACAGGCACATTGTCTCCCTGTTCACCTTTGAGTGGCACATGCTAAATGCTTGATAAATGCTTCTTCAACGGCTAAATGAGTGGATAGATGGGTGGATGGGTCAATGGGTGGGCAGATGGATGGATGGATGGGTAGGTGGGTGAGTAAGTGGGCAGATGGATGGATGAGTGGATGAATGGAGAGATGCAAGGATGGATAGGTGGGTGGGTACTGGGTGGGCTGGTGGATGGGTGAATGGGTAGATGGATGAATGGATCAGTGGGTGGATAAATGGATGGATGGATGGATAAGTGGGTGCTGAATAAGCGGGTGGGCAAGTGGGTGAGGGGGTGCATGGAAGAGGGAATGGGTAGACGAATGGATGGATCAGTGGATGGCTGGCTGGCTGGATGACCTATAAGGGTTTTTCAAACTCCAGTCTTTATGATTCTGTGTCCCTGGAGGATAAGATATTAGGGCAAGGTGAATGAGTTTAAATGCAATGTTAAATGCAATGTTTCGACAACATTGGTGGCTACTGCAACAATAGGAAGGCATGTGAGCACTTAGGGTCACCTTTGGGAGGAAGAGTCGCCAGCGACGAAAATGAGTCCTCTTGCCCTTTTAACATCACACCCCCTTCTTCAATTTATTTTCCCAAGGTCCAATATGGGAGATACAATTTCTATACCTTAAAAAGAAATGCCATAATTGCACCCACCCTGGATCTGCCATCCCCAAGCAGCACCCCCAGTCACACGGGAACAAAGACTAGCCTATTCTTGGCTAGACAGCCGAGCCAGGCCCAGCCACCGTGTGGTATGCGACCCTGACCGGCTGGCTGAATTCTTCAGCTGATAAGAGTACTCCGTCTCTTGCGAGGAGGGAGCGTGCAAATTGGGGTGAGGAGACCTCCCGTGGTTCGTTCTGTCCCTGCCCCTCCAGGGAAGGCAGCCCCGTCTTCCGCAGGGTCTCCTTTTACTCGCCTCGAAAGCAGATTGCATTCCAGTCACTGGTGACATCCGGGCTATTCCCTCTTCCCTGGGTATCATTTGACAGCTGGACTTGGCCGCTAAAACCGAAGATGCCTCCATCAAAAGGCTTCCCCAGGGAGGCAAGACAGCACAGCACCTAGAAAGCACGACGTATAGAGCAGTGTTTTGAATATGGACGCTCTCCCCCCGGACCCCATTCCTATCATCTCGGCTTTTAATAAACAGTCTCCAGATTCAGAACGGTGTTGCCCGGGGTCCCTGCTTGCTTAGAAGGGACATGGGCACAAGAGCACAGAGTGAATGGCATCTCCCTGGAGTCATTCATCATAGCAGCCCTGGGAAGCAGACAGTTCCAGAGGCTGGGATGCAGGGGGCCTGCAAAGTGCTGCCTGCACATACCCCAGCCCTGAAAGACCAGGGCGGCATGTGGGTTGTCAGCTGCGGAATATTTCTACTGTCAGTTCAACAACAACAACAACAGAAAAAATCTGTGATGATCACAGTGAAGCTTAACAAAGAAAACGCCATCGGGCAATTAGTAAGCCCAAGTCAGCAGGACTGATGTCAAATTTATCATGTCGGGAATAGCACGTTCATTTGCGTGTGACAAAGGTTGGCATGTGAGTGCTATGCCTGGGAAGCTCGGGGAGACATCCGCTTTGCTCGTTCTGCCCCCACCCCCAAAACTAGAGATCTGACCTCCTTCTCAGCTCTGGGGTCTCAGAAGCAAGGGTGCAGGAAACACACAGCTGTATTTTGTGTAGTAGAGGTAAGGCATGGATGCTTTCAGCTGGGGATGTGAGATGTTGCTTTTAGGGAGGAAGACGTGGGGGAAAATGAGATAGAGAGAAACCACAGTTTCATTTAAAACCCAGAGAGAAGGGCTTCCGGGGCTACTGTGAAGCCCATCCTGCAGGAGGATGCTGTCTGTAGGGTCCCGAATATGAGAGGGAAGTCTCTGCTCGGCCCAGAGCTGCTAATCGTGAATAAACACTCCCCTCCACCGCCTTGGAATCCTGGGCCAGCCGAGGTAAACTCTCCAGCAGTGAGGCCATGGCAGGTACCTGGGCCCTTCAACTTAGAGGCCATATATTATCTGGTTGGGTGCTCAGACTCAGCTGGGGTGTCAGGGCTCAGGCAGCTCTGAACGGTGCAAGGGGTTGGGGCCTTATGAGATGAACTGTTTTCCCTCTGATTCCTTTTTTATGAACCTGCCTGTACACACTCACATGTGTCTGCTTTGGAAGAACAGTTTTCCGGGGTCCACGCAAGGAGGTGGCCTCCTCAGTGGGCTTGCCTCTCCTTCCCGGTCCAAGCAAGTCCCTGAGTCATGCTGGGGAGTCAGGTGCGCTCGGATGGGAATAAAACCTTTATTGGTGTTTAAGTCTTTACTAGGGTTTGGAAGTCACGGGGTCAGCTGCAGGATTCTTGGCTCAGTCGGGCTGTCCGCTTTTGCCTGCCACCCTGGGCCTAGCTTCACCTTCTGTTCCCCTCCCTCTTGCTCTCAGTTCCTCCTCACCGGCCTCCTCTTGGCCTTGCTTATTGCTGCAGCAGAGACCTGAGCAGCAGTAGTGACACCACCAGACCTTTAACCCATTCAGCCGCCGGGGAACTCTAGACCCAAATTCTAGATGTTACCCTTGATCCTTTCCTATGCTTCCCCATCAAACTGTAGAAAGCGACGTTTTCTCAGGGCTCGTAACATGCCAGGCATCAGTCTAAGAATTTTCCACGAAACAATGCATTCAGTCTTCAATACAACCCGAAGAAGAAAGCAGTAGTTTCCTCCCCACTTCACAGGTAATTTCTCAGTTAAATTTAATTTCTCAGTGACAAGTTAAGTCACTTGCCTGAGTCACAAAACCAGTCCCTGGCAGAGCGAGGATTTTGAATCTAGGCGGGGTGACTCCAGAGCTCGCCTTCTCAACCAGTGCTAGAGTCAGCACCCGCCTTTAGTCGGAGAGTTTAAGATGCAGATTCTTTTCTGTGTAACCTTGGTCAAAGGACCTCACCACTTTGATTCTGTTCTTTTCTCTGTAAAATGGAGCCATACTTACTTATCTAGATTATTGCAAGTGAGATAACATGCGCACATTTCCAGATACACAACCACAGTGCCTTTTTTTTTCAATCGCATAAGATTTCTGAACTTAAGACAATGAATTAAGTCACGGTGGTTACTTGCTTCAAATTGAACACATGGTATTTTAGGCAGTGACCCATACGGGAGAAAGTTTGCATTGCAGTCCGGCTCTACAACCACGGCAAATCTGCAGCTCTAGGGCAGGAGTCAGGAAACTTTTTCTTTTAAGGGTCAAATAGTACATATTTTAGACTTTGCAGGCCACGCAGTGTCTGTCATAACTACTCAACTCTGCTGCTGTAGCATGAAAACAGCTAAAGATGATACATAAGTGAATGAGCATGGCTGTGTTCCGATAAAACTGTATTTACAAAAATGAATGACGGGCCAGGTTTAGCTTACAGGCTATAATTTGCTGACCCTTGCTCTAGGGTAGGTCTATAGAAGTTGTGCTGGTAAAAATCTCTTCCAAAATTGGGAGGAGATCCTACAGACTAGGAAATTGTTTTGAGGGTAAAATGACAGAAGGGTTGACAACTTTTAGAAACAGTGAAATATTCGGCCAATGTATTCTTATGAAGTTTTTTTCTGTTTTCTTAATTTTTCCTTTTTACAGCCACACTGGGAAGTTCCCAGGCTAGGAGTCAGATCGGAGCTACAGCTGCCTGCCTAAGCCACAGTCACAGCAATGAGGGATCCAAGCCACATCTGCAACCTATGTCACAGCGTGCAGCCATGCCAGATCCTGAACCCGCTGAGCGAGGCCAGGGACTGAAGGTGCATCTTCACAGAGACAACGTCGGGTTCTTGACCTGCTGAGCCACAGTGGGAACTCTTCCTGTGAGTTTTTGCATCTAGTATGCTGTGAACCCACTGCTCTGTCAAGTTTTCAATTCTGATATTTGCAATTTGGGCAATGGTTTGGCTTGTAGCACTATTAACGATTGGTTCACGAAAGAATCATTCAGTGATCATCTTTGTGTCATCCTGTCTCATCCACAAACTGATCATGTCTCCTCAGGGTTATAACGTTCCTCCTCCTCAAAACAGTAATCTCTGCTCACGCCCTGGGTGGAAAGTGTTCTATGATAAGATGTGTTTGGAAAGTCCGCATATTCTCTTTTTCCTCTTGGAGATGGAGTGAAGTTTTCTAATGGATATAAGTAAGTGTATTGAAAAGGCTGAGCATTCCCGTACTAACAAAACCCATTAATCTTGGTTCACTCTAAGTTTTACAAACTCCTTGACCACAAAAACTTAACAGCTCATAGGTTAAAAACATAGGGTCTGGATCCAATAAATTGAGAATAATAATACCTATCTCAGAGGGGCTGGCCTGGAGAACACACACGATGAAACCTGTGGAGGGCTTAGTGCGTGACCTGCAGCGTAGCACATGGGTTCTAAACGCTGGGGTCAGTTCTAGCAACACATTGGGAAATGCTGGTCGAGAGCATCTAGGAAGGTATTCATACTTCTGTTTCTCACATTAATTTTTAAAGGAGTCAGTTCACAGTGTTCCATATTTTATGGTATAACAAATGTCAAAAGCGATCTTTCAGGAATTTTTGGAAATTTCAGTCCAAGGCAGATGCTCACTATTCAAGCCTCCTGCTTTATTCTTATTCTTCTTATTATTGACATATAATTGATTTACAATGTTATATTAGTTTCAGGTGTACAGCAAAGTGATTCAGCTATATATGTACATATAATTATATATACACGGGTATATGTGTGTGTGTATGTGTATATATATATATGTATACATACACACATATATATTATATACATAATCTTTTTCAGATTCTTTTCCATTGTAGATTATTATGAGATTATTGAGTAGAGTTCCCTGTGCTGTACAGTAGGTCCTTGTTGCTTATCTATTCTGAATATAGCAGTGTGCATCTATTAATCTCAAGCTGCTAATTTATCCCTCCACACCTCGACTCCTGTTTTTCTCATTCTTTTTTTTTAACTGTGCATTTTTTTTTTTTTAGGGCTGCACCTGCAGCATATGGAAGTTCCAGGCCAGGGGTCAAAATCCAAGCTATAGCTGCCAGTCTACCCCACAGCCACAACAACGCGGGATCTAAACTGCATCTGTGACCTACACCGCAGCTCACTGCAACACCGGATCCTTAATCCACTGAGTAAGGCCAGGGATTGAACCCATGTCCTCATGGATACCAGTCGGGTTCCTTACTACTGTACCACAGCAGTACAGTGCTTTTTTAAATTACTGTGTGGTTGATTACAATGTTGTGCCAATTTCTGTTGTACTGCAACGTGACCCGGTCATATATATATGAATGAAAAGGTGAATGTATTATAATATTTGAATACTATATGTATAATATTTGTATAGTCATATTCATATATATGAATGAAAAAGTGAATGTATTATAATATTTGAATACTATATGTATAATATTTGTATAGTCATATTCACATGTATGAATGAAAAGGTGAATGTATTATAATATTTGAATACTATATGTATAATATTTGTATAGTCATATTCATATATATGAATGAAAAAGTGAATGTATTATAATATTCTTTTTAATTTTTTATATGCATGAATGAAAAAGTGTATATATACAATCACTTTTTCATTCCTTTTTAATTTTTTATTAGGTTTTTATATTTCTACTATAGTTGACTTATAGTGTTCTGTCAATTTCTGCTGTACAGCAAAGTGACCCAGCCACACACACACACACATGCACACGCACACGCACACGTGTATGTATGTATACACATTCACTTTTTTCACTACTGAAAGCCAAGAGCCCGGAGAGCGGCCCGTGTGCGAACTGCAGGAACACGGGGACAATACTCCTGTGACCTCAGGCTCCTCCGGGGTGCTCCGCCTCGCGTGGGCGGGTGGCGATCCGGGGAGCCCTGGTAACTGACAGACGGAAAACAGTCAGCCCCGGAGAAGGAGGACGTGGATGCTGGTGGTCCCGTTCCCCTCCCCGGCAGGACCCTTTCACGTCCCCTCCCACAAAGGCCAGAGGCCCCGGATATTGACACACGCCTTTAAGCCCTTGGATACTTCAAAGCGAGAAGATTAGGAGGGAGTCTCAGAACCCGTTCCCCAGAGAGAACCGTTTGTCCAAAAGTTGATATTATTGATGCCAGTGGAAGCTGAGAGGAGCGTGTAATTTATTTAATAAAAGTCAGGCTGTGTTTGCCGGGGCTCCTGAGTTTTCCTGCTTCCTTAGGAGCGTTCTCAGGGGCTGGGAGGCCCCCCGCGACCCGCACGGATGTTTGATCAGCTATGCGTCTTCTCCAGGGCAGCTCAGACGATCCGAAAGGCTTCGGCTCTCTGCTCGTCTCCAGAGCTTTTCTCCTCAAATTCTTTGTCTCCTCCAGAATTCATTATACACGACATAATTACATCTCTTTCTCTTCTCTGACGGAGCACATTTCTTACCGACGGCGATTTCCCGCTTGGACGCAGGAGGAGGCTGCGCCGGTGCCCGGAGCCCCGGCAGCCTGGCCTCTCCAGTCCTGACCCGCGCCTCCTCCCATGTCCCTGTCCCTGTCCGTCTCCGACGTGGGCCTGACAGATCCCAGCAGATCCACGAGGAGGGGAAGGGTGGCCGGGCCAGCCCAGAGTTGAGTTTCGGAGAATGACGGAGTCCTTGCAGGAAATCTGGGGTGTTATGAAAAGTTAATAGGGGCCTTTTCTCCCTGAGTCCGGACCTCTCGTCTTTGTACGACTGCTACGATGCCTTGCTTAGAAACAAACATCTGATTAGACCTCTCTTTCCTTCCGCCTGTAGTGAAGATAGAAAAGGGGATTGGGAAATAGCAAATTATCAATGCAACGGGAAGAATTGAAAATCAGAGACAGACACAGGAGAATTCATTCATGCGTTCATTTGCTCATTCGTTCATTTTACTGATACTAACAGTGTTCCGTCCTGTACCAGGGAGTTCTCGGCGGGTATCATTAGAGTGGTGACAGCACTAGCTTGTCTTTGCTGTGCACATCCTATGCGAGAAACATGATTTCAGGGGTCATTCCCATCAGTAGTCACGGGACTATTTCATGAGTCCCATCAGATAGGAATTAGTCTTATTTATTTTATTGATTTAGAAATAAATGCAGAAGCTGAGACTGAGGCTTGAAATGAAATGTGCTAAGGAACTGGTCTTATTTATTTTATTAATGTATTAATTTACAGAAGCGGAAACTGAGGCTTAGTGAAATGAATTGATCGTCCAAGGTCAACGGAGCTGTTAAGCAGCAGACCCGGGATTTCAACTCCACAGTCGGATATCAAGATCCCCAAGTGGGGTTAAAACGCTCCACTGTCACGAAGGCAGGCAAAAATCTTTGCTCCATGGCATGTACATTCTCCTGAGGGAGATAGTCAGTTGTAAAGAAAGACGTATATAGGAGTTCCCTTCGTGGCTCAGTGGTTAACGCATCTGACTAAGAACCATGAGGTTGCGGGTTCGATCCCTGGCCTCGCTCAGTGGGTTAGGGATCTGGCGTTGCTGTGAGCTGTGGTGTAGGTTGCAGATGCGGCTCGGATCCCGCCTTGCTGTGGCTGTGGCGAAGGCCGGTGGCTACAGCTCCTGTTAGACCCCTAGCCTGGGAACCTCCATATGCCATGGGTGCGGCTCTAGATAAAGGCAAAAAGACCAAAAAAAAAAGAAAAGAAAGAAAGACATATATAAATATATAAATAAGCAAGATAATCTCAATAGCGGTAAGTGCACCGGAGAATTCCGAGCAGAATGACATGACTGGCAGGGACAGGGGGCAGCTACCCGGAAGATCCTCCTTCCCCACCTTGGCACTTGTGTCAGCAGGACTTGTTCTCCTTGGGCCTAAAGTTTCTACCCGAAGGCAGGAGGCTGGATGAGAGGACCCTTCTGCGGTTCCTTTCATTCTACGGAGGTGCGGGTTGCACCTGCCACTACTTTAAAACAAGCATTCTCGCTCCGGGTTTTGAGACGTGGGATTTCCCATCACAGGGAGAGCTAGACAGTTAGAAAGGAGCTGCGTTAGAGGATATCTAAGTAAAAAAGTCACCTTTGTCTTTAAGCAAAGAGTCCTACAGAGGACACCAGCTATGGCTGCAAACAAGTGTCCAAAGACCAGAAAGCGTTATAGTAGGTGCTTCTCCATTTTTATCTCCAAGGGATGTTTGGTGATATCTGGGGACATTTTTGGTTGTTGCAACTGGGAGACGGTTTTTTTTTTGGTCTTTTTAGGGCCATACTCATGGCATGTGGACGTTCCCAGGCTAGGGGTCGAATCGGAGCTGCAGCTGCCGGCCTACACCACAGCCACAGCAACACTGGACCCTTAACTCACTGAGTGAGGCCAGGGATCAAACCCGTGTTCTCATGGATACTATCTGGGTTCGTTACCACTGAGCCCTGACAGGAACTTTAGGAGAGAGATGTTAACAGCATCTGGTGGGCAGAGGCCAGGGATGCTGCTGCACATCCTAGAACACACAACCCAGCTCCCTGGAAAAGAAATGGTCAAGTTCAAGTGTCAACAGTACCGAGGTTCAGAGGCCTGATACGGAAGTGGTATATAGGCGTGGAGCAAGCATGCACCACCCTCATTTTCTGAAGAATGCTGCACCCAAAATCATGCCAAAGTTTTAGGGAGACAGGAGCTTTCAATAACATTGCCGTGTCCTGAATTGTGTCCTCTACCTTCAAATCCCTATGTTGAAGGCCTGATTCCTAATGCGACCCTATTTGGAGTTAAGGCCTCTGGGAGGTAATTAGGAATAGATGAGGCCATGGTGGTGGGGCCCTCGTGATGAGATTAGTGCCCTTATAAGATTAGACGTCAGAGAGCCCTGTGCGTGCGTGCATGTGTGCTGTAATAATATAGTGAGAAAGCAGCGTGTTTAAGTCAGAAATCATCCCTGGGGAAGTGACTTAGCTGGCACCTTGATCTTGAATTTCCCAGCCTCAGAACCATGAGAAATAAATTTCTGCTGTTTAACCTATCAAGTCTACGACAGTTTGTTGATGGAAGCCTGAGCTAATACCAAGATTCTACTAAAAATTTCTGCACAAAATTCAGCTCAGAAGGCAGGACCAGCAAGGTTCCCACTCTCAAAATGGCCTCACACACCCGTTAAGAGAAAGAGAAGCTTGCCTAGAGACATGGTGAAAGAGACAATGCCTAAAGCCCTACTTGTACAGAATTGATAATGTAAAACATAGCTCCATTAGGGTCTCCTTTAATTGGAAAGATGCTTTCTTTCATCCCTGCCAGGAAAAAGAAAAGTCACGTTTCCTGCTTGGGCTGCTGTTTCATCTGTTAGACCTGCTTGTGAGCTAAGCCAAGTTTCATTAAAAATTATTGGTCTCATAACTTTTTGTTGTTGTTTTTTGCTTAAAAGAGTCCCATATGGAACCAATATCATGATAGGATTGTAGCTGCACAAAAGCACTGGACATTGTGACCCACTCTTTGTGTCTTGAGATATTAAGTGCAGATTTTTTTTTCTTTTGAGTATTAAGGGACTATCTCAGCAAACAGGCCCAAACTTAGAAAGTTAGACTAAAGACATGATGAAGCAGATCTAACCCACACATGGAAATTTTTTGCTTCTCTTTGCAGAGCTTGATTCCACGATAGGCCCAGGGCTCTGTTTCTGCCTCTTCTTCTCATGCGCCAGTCAGCACCTGCTTTTCCCCGATGAAGAAATTCTCTGGTAGAACCTGAGCATTTGCAAAAGTGTAAGATATGATCAACTGCCCTCGCACTTGTATTTTCCCAGCCCCAACCTTCTGAGAGGTTATATTTCATTGACTTGGAAGAAACGCTGCATTATCTGGGAGAACAGCACAGATGTTGCCTAATAAACGTTCAGTTGATGCATTGTACTAAACCTCATGAAACATTTATGCAAATCTCACATTAACAAAAGGTAAAAGAACCATTCTGTGTTATGAAGCACACAAGAGGACCACCTTTGTGGGGTTTTTTTTTTTTTTTTTGGTTTTTGTTTTTAACCTCGGTATTTTATGGGTGTTTGTAACTCTTGGGGTTTCTATTTAGGAGGACACAAGGGCATTACAGATTTTCATCTCTTCTGTTTTTAGTTCTGTTATCCTTCCTTCCAGCTGATTTCACATTTTATGATGCTAATGGTGGGTGTACGGTTTGGAGTTTCTCTCCTGTCAGCTGGTCAGTAGGTCTGAGGGATATATTTAATAGAATCTGACAGCTGATGGAACTGGCCTCATTGAAAGAGGATTTGATATGTGGAGTGAATGTGGAGCCCCTGAATTCGCCATAATAACGGCTATTATTATTCAGCCAATATAACTCTTTGCCTTGTACACACCAGTACGTGTGTACAAAAGACATGACTTATGGATGACTTCTTCCGTATACTGATCTGAGGGCCGTTTAGATAGCATGTCAAAACAGATTAGCCGTCTTATCCTGCCACAAAATTAAGGGGGAGAACTTTGTACAACCCTCCTCCCCAAACGCACATGTGCCGGTAAACCAAAAAGGTGGGGGGGCGGGTGCAGGTGGTCCCCGTGGCGGGTAGGGGAGCCGGGGCCGGAGAGGAGCTGCAGACTCACCCAGGGAGGGTGCCCGCTCGTTGGGCCTCTGAGAGCCCCGCCTGAGACGGAGCCGGGGGTCCAGGCGGTGGGGGACGGGGGCGGGAGCGACAGGTAGGAATCCACTGCCAGGGGGGCTGGGGTTGACGGTCATCTCATGCCTGGACCTGGGTTGGGAGGGTGGGCGTTGGCTCAGGTCAGCTGCAGTGAACTGGAACCTCTGCTGAAATAATGTATAAGCTTGCATCCTGGCGACGTGAGGCAGCCAGGATTTTCACTAGCCCGGCTTGTCTGCTGGTTGCTGAAGTGAGCAAATATATATCGAACGCCTGCCCTGTGCTACGGTTTACCTGTGTGAAATCTTTCAGGCTTCCCCCAAACCCCATGATTATCATCATTATTACATTATTATTATTATTATTATTATTATTATTATTATCCCCATTTTACATAGGCAGGAACTGGGGCCCAGGCAAGCTTGAAAACGGGTTCAAAGCCACACTGATAATGGGTGGAGTGAAGCTTGAACCTCAGGCAGTCAGAACCTCTTGCTGTAACAGTGACATTTTTCTGTTTCTGTTCCTTCTCCTGTGGTGAGAAGCATGGGTGTGTGCAGGTGTGTGTGTGTGCGTGTGTGGGGGTGCATGCCTGTCTTAACATTCTTGGGTGCAAGCGTTCGCCTAGAAATCACCTGGCCCGGGCCCTGGCTGCAGCCAAATTCCTTTCAATCCAGGGAGCAGCTGACCATGTTTCTTCCCCGGTAAACAGGGTGCCTCCCACCCCACAAGGCAGTTACAAAGTCCCAGCAGAACCCGTGTGCACTCTGCACAGCCCCAGGCCCAGGGGGCCACCCGTTCCTGGTGGCCACCCAACTGTCCTTCGTTTCCAACCTTAAAACCCAAGCTATCTGCATCCCCTTCTCAGCTGCCTTCTCCCCAGGGCTCAATCCCAGACATTCAACACTGCTCTGTGAGGTTATCATTTCAGGTAATGATATCAGAAATAGTTGATTCTACATTCCTGAATTTCCTTGTATTTATCCATGTCATCTTCTGGCGGAAACAAAAACAAAAAACAAAAAAGGGAAAATGGCTACAGAGAGCTAATCATACGTGTCAGACGTAGCTGAGGAAACGCAGGCCAGGTGTTAGGAGATATACTCATAGCTGTCTGTGTTTAAATTACATGGTGCTGGTACTTTTTAGGTCAGAAGCATAAAACCTACTATTGATCTTGAGCAATGCGTCCAATTTTGAATGTCTGTTAAAGCCCCAGGCACTTCAGTGCCACATAATCAATATCTTTTCTTTCTTTCTTTCCTTTTTTTTTTGTAGCAAATGTATGGGTTTGTTTATCCATCCTGCAGGCGTCCAACTTGGCCTTTTATTCCTCCTCAAGTAGGACACTCAGCATGCTGGGGACCTGCTGCTAAGGACCTCCACCTGCAGGATTGCAGGCCCTGAGACTCGAGTATCATAGAAATAGTACTTGCTTTTTAGAGCCCAGCTTTCCAGAAACAGGTGACACACCGGAAGTAAACAAATGACATGGAAGAGGAGGGTGGTGTGGAGAGGGAGACAGAGAGAGAAACAGATACGGGAAAATACTAGGTTATGCTTAGCTTGGTGTAGAACCTAAGATAAGATAATATGCAGAATCCCAAAACTGAGAATGGAAAAGGGTCTTGGAGATTGTCTGGAAAAGTGTGCTCTTCCAACTTGCAGCTGGAAAAAAAAAACTAGCAACCAACCCAAAGTTGGTTGTATTGGGTTGCTGTAGCAGCCTGGAAACAATGAGCCAGCTCATACAGAAAATGGATTAAGCCCTGGTGTCTATTAGGGAAAGGGTTGAAGATCGACCAGATGACCACGGTGGTCTCACAGCTGTGACCCTGAGCACATCTGACAAGCAGGTCAACCAGGTAGACTGTGCTTCCTGGTAGCCCCACGGGTTAACTACGAGATTCAAGAGTGGCTCTTCTATGGGCCGCTATTTACATCTGGCCTTGAAAAGGATAAGGATAATGGAGAAGGGAGCCTGGGGAAGGGTGAGGAGCGAGGGCCAAAGGGAAGAGGAAGGAGAGATGACTTATGCAAAGGCACAGAGGCAAGAAGAAGCATGGCACATGGAGGGGACAGCAACTGGTTCCCATTAACAGCAGGGCGGGTGCATGAAGGGGTGGCGAGAAAGATGGCCCGTGGCTGTCCTACACTTGGAGTTAGGAACTCTCTACTTTGAATCAGGAAATTGACATGATCAGTGTCACACTGGAGCGAGTTCACGAGGGTTAGAGGGCAGAGGACAGGTTGAAGGGGGCAAGACTGAGGTCAGGGAGCCAGAGAATAGGTTATTCCTTCAGGCAAGACTGGCAATGGCAATGGCCAGACAAGGAGAGGATGGGCTTCCAATGTTTTCAAGGGAGGCTCTGCAGGGTTTGGTGAGAGACTGGGGGTGAGTGTACTGATGAGAGGCAGTGACCCTTAATCTTGGTACTACCTGTGACTTTTTGCGACTTACTGTGTGACTTTCAGCAAGTTACTTAACCTCTCTGAGCCTCAGTTCCCTCACCTATTATATGAAGATAATCTCCTCTACCCAGCGTGGATGACAATGAAAGGATATAATGCGTGGAAAGTGCACTACACAGTGCCAGCCATACGGTAAGCCTTTAATAAGTGGTAGTTAAAGTCTTTTACATTATTAGCCCCCTGGGGGATGTCCAATGGGATACACTGTGTTTTGAATTAGCTTCACCTAGACAGTCTTGAAATAGATTATTTGAGGGCATAAGCTGTCTCTAAGAAGCAAGCTTGAGTTACTGGTCTAGTACAGGAAGATAAGAACTCCAGCATATAAATTTCTCCTATTTCCCAGGTTCCCAAGAAAATGCCCAACTGTGTATAAAAATAGGAAAATACTTCTGTCAGCACTGGGTATTAGAGAAGAGTGATATTTATAGGCTATAAAATCTAAAGAATGTCTGTTGCATACACAGCAGAGGATCAGAGTGAAGGACGGGCCAGTAAGAGTTGGCATTTCCAGGATGAGCAGTAAGAAGCTTTTAAGAATCTCCGAAAGGTCTTTGCAAAACCTCACCAACATCCCTACTGTGGGGAAAACTAGAGATGGAAGTGGGCTGGAGCATCTGGAACTGGTCGGCACTAGCTCCAGATGTGAGCAAGCGTCCACGGGGCCAAAGGCATGGCGAGATGGATGCCCACAGACGAGGTTCCTTTGGATCTAAATTTAGAGCAGACTCCCGTGTCAGACCTGGATCAGGGAATCGCCCGAAACAAACCATTGGCTGTTGAGCTTTAGTAAACATTAATTCTTCATCTTCCCAGCATCTTAGTTCCTCTTAACCTAGTAATGACTCTGATTTTAAACTTGGTATCCATCCTTGCTTTGTTCTGAGTTCACATGTTCAGAGATTTCCAGGGTGGAATTTATGATGCAGGTCTGATCAATTTAGTACCAAACAGACCTGGTCAGCGATTTCTTCAAGAAGGACCACGTCGCCCAGGGTGGTCCAGTCAGAATGACTCAATAATCTAGTGGGAGAGCCACAGTGAGCTACCACGTCACACCACTAAGACAGCTATCACCAAAAGGATAAAGAATAACAAAGTTTAGGGAGGATGTGGGGAAACTGGAGCCCTCCTGCAGGGTTGATGGGATTGTGAAATGCTGCGGCTGCTTTGGTAAGCAGTCTGGCAGGTCCTTAGAAAGTTAACTGTAGAGTTACTAGATAACCTAGCACTCTGCTCCAAAGTATACACCTAAGAGAAGTGAAACGAAAAGTCCACACAATGTACACAAAGAGGACATTATAATATACATTATAATCGTCAGAAGATGGAAACCACTCAAATGTCCATCAACTGAAGGATGGAAAAACAAAATATGGTCCGTCCATGCAATAGAAGCTTATTCAGCTGTAAAAAAAGAATGGAGTTCTGATACGTGCTACCATCTGGATGAACCTTGAAAACATTATGTTAAATGAACAAAGCCAGTTGAGAAGGACCGAATACTAAATGATTCCATTTATATGAAATGTCCAGTATGGGCAAATCTCTAGAGATAGAAAGTCAATCAGTAGTTGCTTAGGTCTGGGGCATGGGGGGCTGGGGAGTGACTGAACGAGGTAAGGAAGGTGTTCTAAAATTGATTGCACCCCCACTGTTTTTAAAAAATTAAAATTAAAAAAGGAAAATATTTAAAAATTAAAATTGACTGTGCCGATGGTTGGGAATTCCGGGAATGTACTAAAACCACTGACGTTTTCATTGTACGTGGGTGAATTGTATGGTGTGAAAACAAAACAAAACAAAACAAAACAAAAGTTTAGTAGAAGCCAAGGGGAAGACCCACACAAGGGATGGAGAGAAACTGGATTCTTTTTTTTTTTAACATTATTTTATTTTATTTTTTTAGGTCTGCACCCATGGCATATGAGGGTTCCCAGGCTAGGGGTCAAATCAGAGCTACAGCTGCTGGCCTACACCACAGCCACAGCAATGCAGGATCCGAGCTATGTCTGAGATCTATACCACAGCTCATGGCAATGCCAGATCCTTAACCCACGGAGCGAGGTCAGGGATTGAACCTGCGTCCTCACGGATGGTAGTCAGATTCACTTCCGCTGAGCCACGGCAGGAACTCTGTAAAGAAACTGGATTCTGAAGGACATTGTTCATACTCTGAACTCAGCTTCACTTGAAGCCAGAACCATGCCTTCATTTCCCGTCCTCAGTTACCCTGGTCTGATCTGGACTGTGTATCACTCGCCAGAGAAAGACCCCAGTGCCAATAGCAAACATGAGAAAGGAACTTGGAGCAAGGAATGGAAACTCCCCGATCCAACGACCTCCAGCTCTGACTCCGTCACCCCATCCTTTTCTAGCTCCCTTTTCCTTCAGCATCTGGATCTTTGAATCGGCAAAATAAAACCCCATTATGACGAAGCCCCTCCTCTCCCCTATCATCCTGGCCTGAATGATTCAGACAGGGACACGCACGATCTCCAACAGAACTCCTAGGGGTGGATCAGCACAGAGAAGAAAACAAAGAGAAATCATAGGACATAAGAGAAGACAGAACCGTTCCGAAAAAAGGAAGACCACAGGTGCCTTTCGATGAAATTGAGTTACTGCGAGAAGCAAGAGCACATTTTTAATTCAAGTCGTCAGAAGGAATCAAGACCAAACAGTGACTTCCATTTCCAGATAGAAGTTTGTGTTTATCTGTTTAATTCCCTTCCTCTCAAAACTTCATTATGACCAAATTTTCAAGAGAAAGGCAGGTAAGAAGGAAAGACGGCAGGAAGGAAAGAGTGAGGGAAGGAAAAACCTCTGTCAGTATAAAAAAAA
Source organism: Catagonus wagneri (assembly GCA_004024745.2). Lineage (NCBI taxonomy): Eukaryota > Metazoa > Chordata > Mammalia > Artiodactyla > Tayassuidae > Catagonus > Catagonus wagneri. The sequence goes on from PVHT020000180.1 coordinate 574,981, forward strand.
TAAGCTTTGGTTGAACTAGAAATTTGAATGCTTTTTTTTTTTAAAAAAAAGATGATGGATGAATGTATATATATATATGTATAACTGGTCCTTATGCTCTACAGCAGAAATTCACACAACACTGTAAATCAACTATTCTCTAATAAAAATAAAATTAAAAAATTACAAAAGAGGTGATGGATAAAGAAAGTATTTGAAGTAAAGAATCGGGAAGCCCACAGAGAATGCAGGCATCAGAAAGACCCAATCAGAATTGGAAGGGGGCGTTCCTGCCCTGGCTCAGCCTTTAATGAACCCAGCTAGTATCCATGAGGACGCAGGTTAGATCCATGACCTCAGTGGGTTAAGGATCTGGCGTTGCCTTGAACTGTGATGTAAGTTGCAGACGCGGCTCAGATCCCGCTGTGGTGTAGGCCGGCAGCTGTAGCTCCGATTGACCCCCTAGCCTGGGAATTTCTGTGTGCTGTGGGTACAGCCCTAGAAAGAAAAAAAAAAAGGAAAGGTGGAAGGTATTCCGCCCAAAACTCTCAATGACCTGTCAGACTTGGAATCACGTTGTTTATTAAGCGAGGTAGACCACAGAACGGTTGGTTTGGGGCAAATGCAAGGGCTTTAGGAACTGCCCACTGTCGCCCTAGGAAATAGCCGATGGCACTGTTCACACCTGGCCTTCACATGGGATGAAGGTGTGTGAAGCAAAGAACAGGCATTGCTAAGGGGACCCACAAGGACAGCAGTTGTGCCAGTGAGAGAAGGGATGGGCGGCCCTGATTTGGGGCTGTTAGTACAGTCACAGCAGAAAGATTAGCCCTTGGGACAGCAATAAACGTCCCTGCCAGATGAGAGCAAATGGTGCTCCTGCTTAGAGAAGTGAATGCAACCGGAGAGAGGATAAATCGGCAGAGTGAGCAAATCTTAGCCCTGCTGATGACGTCAGGTCCTCAGCCCTGAGGCCTGCACAGGGTGGAAAGAAATGCTTGTGAAAGAGTGAACTTGGTGCGGCCCATTGACCTTCTCGGTAGCTTACTTGCTGCTCCTCAGAGTCAACCGAATTCTCAAACTAAAAATTAAAGTGCAGAATAGACAAGCATGCGCTTTTTGTTGTTGTTGTTGTTGACTGCGCCCATGACATGCCAAAATTCCTGGGCGGGGGGCTGAGCCCGCCCTACAGCAGTGACAACAGTGCTGGATCCTTAACTCACTGAGCCGCCAGGGAACTCCAAGAAGGATGTTTATTTTCCCTCGGTGAGTAAAGTATCTAAATAAGGATTCTAACAGAATCTTTCTCAACTTCTAATAGTGTGCAAGGAATTTCCCCTCTGCAAGTGTATATAATAAAAAATTCATAGACGTACGAAAAGTTTCTGTGATTTGAAAAATGGAGTTTATGCTGAGGAATCAAAGCAAGTATTCCCTCAAAATAGGAATACCAAGAAATAAGAAAAAAATCCCTGATTTGAATATTTCTCATAACATTAGGTTTTGCTTCTTTTAATGGAAAATTTTGAAATTTCAAAAGAGAGTTCCCCAGGGAACAGCATGATCATGGAAATTTGCTAATACCATTCAGAGCAGAAAACCAAATCTGTGAACTAAGAAAAGATCTCAAGGAACTCTGCCAGAAATCAATGACAAGGAGAAAAAAAATGGAGATAATGAAAAAAAGAGATATGGAGGAAAAGAGAAAGGAGGGGAAGAGAGAGAGAGAGACAGAAAGGAAGCTATATGCTAGGGATTTGAAATGGTGACAGCAGAACAAACGGAGGAAAAAAAAAAGGAATATCCGTTGGAAACGTCCTCTGAATTGATGGATTGCACCTTTAAAAATTTAAAGACAAACTATATCCTGTGAGCTGTTCACCTTTGTTTTGTAAATAAAGTTTTGTTTGAACACAGCTACACGTGTTCATTTACACATTCCCTGTGGCTGCTTCCTTGGGCTGCAACAGCAGAATCGCATAGTTGTGCAACTTGACCCCCAAAGCTATATTGTTTGTTAAGAAAAAGTTTTGTGACTCTGTAGGAGTTCTTTGAGACATACATGGGGGAAATGTTTGAATTTCAAGGTTACAGTTTTTAAATTCTATGGAGTTCTCATCATGGCTCAGTGGAAGTGAATCTGAGTAGCATCCATGAGGACGCAGGTTTGATCCCTGGCCTCGCTCAGTGGGTTAAGGATCAAGCCTTGCTGTGAGCCGTGGTGTAGGTCGTGGATGCGGCTCGGATCTGGTGTGGATGTAGTGTAGGCCAGCAGCTGTAGCTCCGCTTCGACCCCTAGCCTGGGAAACCTGTGTCACAGGGGAGGCCCTAAAAAGACCCCCCCAAAAAAAATCTATATACATTTAGTCCTCTGAGGAAAGAAAAATCCCAAATTCCCTCAAGAAAAGGAAGGAAGAAATTCCATTAGGCCACACTTTTTAGCAAATTCTAAGCTAGAATGTTTCCAAATCTGAAAACAGAAGGAATGAGACTGGGAACAAAGAATTGTATGTGGGGCCAAGTTGCCATTCTTATAGGTGGATAATTATTTGTGGAAGGGCTCAGAAGATATGCTGTGACTATTACTTTCTTGAAAAAAAAAATTAAAGAAATACTCCAGGTGGCTGAAAAATGAAGCAAAATAAATAATTCAAATACATGGAAAAGCAGTATAAAAGAAAGATTGCTGAGCAGAGAACCCAAAAAACTTAAAGCTAATTTCTCAATAATTACAGTTAACATGATTATAAAACAATGTCAGCGTCAAAAAACAATTCTGGAAAGAGATGACATACAATGTAAAAATATATTAATTATAATATTCTTATTCTCATAGCCAGATGGGGCTGGAAAAGCAATGGATGATGATAATACTAGTAATTATAGCTTCCATTTTTAGAAGATATTGTGTATTAAGCGCAAAAATAATGCTGATATAAATATTGTTTTTCATAAATCTTTGTACACATCTCTAATACTAATTCCTTCACGTAAATTCTTAGAAGGTGAAATGCTGGGTCTGAGCATTTAAAAATCTTTCGACACAATGGGAGTTTGAACTCTCACCAGAAATATGTAAGCATTCCTTTCTCCTGCTCCTTTGCCAACACAGTTATTATCATTTCGCAATTAATAACAATGGATATAGTGTATTAGTGGTGCGGAATTAAAAATTTGGTACAAATCAGAGCAAATTGAAGGTTATTTGCTATTATTCTATAACTTTCACTAGTGCACTTAAATAGGAGAGACCCCCATCCTTTAATCTAGATTCTTTTCCTTTTTCTTTTTTTTCCTTTAAAACAATGAGTTTTATTTCAATTATAGGTGTACAAAGATTACCACAAGTCGATGTGATACATTTTGTGTCCCAAACCTACAGTGCATTCCCCCACCCCCTAGATTGTCTTATTTGAAAAACCAAGGTTTTCCAAAGTCTGTGAGTCATTGTCTGTTCTTCAAAGAAGTTCATTGTGTCACTTTAGTTGCCACATGTAAGCGGTAGCATTGGGTGTTGCTGTCTAATTGTCTGACTGGTTTCACTTCGCATGATAATTTCTAGGTCCATCCATGTTGCTATAAATGTTGGTAATTTGTTCCTTTTAATGGCTGAGTAATATTCCATTGTGTGTATGTACCATATCTTCCCTTCCGCTCCTCTGTCGATGGGCATTTAGGTTGTTTCCATGACCTGGCTTCTTCCCTCTCTAGCTGCTTTAGATGTAAAGTTAGGTTGTTTATGTGAGCTTTTTCTTGTTTCCTGAGGTAGGCTTGTATTGCTATATAATTTCCTCTTAGAACTGCTTTTGCTGCATCCCAGAGGTTTTGGAGTGTCTTATCTTTGTTGTCATTTGCTTCTAGGTATTTTTTAATTTCCTCTTTGATTTCTTCAGTGATCCATTTGTTGTTTAGTAGCATGTTGTTTAGTCTCCACGTATTTGTATTTTTGGCCATTTTTTTCTTGTTGTTGA
>PVHT020000180.1:579930-602994 GCA_004024745.2 Catagonus wagneri
GAGATCCTCCAAGAATCGCAGTCAGGTTCCAACTGGATTCCTATGGAGACTGCTTTGCCCTGGGACCCAGTGCACGTGAAAGTCTGTGTGTGCCTTTCAAGAATGGGGTCTCTGTTTCCCCCAGTCCTGTGGAGCTCCTGCACACAAGCCCCGCTGGCCTTCAATGCCAGGTGCTCCAGGGGCTCTTTCTCCCTGTGCCAGATCCCCAGGCGTGGGGGTTTGACGTGGGGCTCAGAACTCTCAGTCCTGTAGCTGAGTCTCTGTGATGCAGTTACTTTCCAGTCTGTGGGGCTTCCCACCCGGGAGGTATGGGGTTGCTTCTATCGCGTAATCGCCCCTCCTACCTCTTGATGTGGTCTCCTCTTTGTCTTCTGGAGCAGAGTATCTTTTTTGGAAGTTTACAGTCCATTTGGTTGAAGGCTGCTCGGCATTTGGTTGTGGTTTTGTTGTTTTTTTCTTTTCCTTTTTCTTGAAAGTATTAGGTGGCATGTTTTCATAGCATGTAAGTAAAAATCTGGGAGTTTCCTGATGGCCTAGTAGTTAAGGATCAGTCATTGTCACTACTGGTGGCTCAGATTCAGTTCCCGGCCTGGGGATTTCTGCGTGATGCGGGTGCAGCCAAACAAAAGGACAATTTTGGTAGGATATAAAATTCTTATTTTGGAGACAGCAGTTTAGGGGTTGGTTAAATAATTGACTGCATGTTCCTAAGGTGGAACTCCCCTACACCCATTAAAAGTCATATTCATAAAGGATATTGGAAGTAGAAGGCATTTTCACATACAAACCTCATGACACAATAGTTTATATGATACAATCCCAATTCTGAGGTTAAAAACTATACATTATGTGCAAATAATAATAAGGATGTGTGTGAGATATCAACAGGACAATAAGAACTGAGAACCCAGACAATTTTTTTCTGTATGTTTTTCTCTATTTTCTAATTTTCTCCTTAAATATTTTAATAGATAAGGTAAAGACACCTTGTAAGTAATCTGGTTCATAGGGAAACTTCCATATTTCCCCAACAACTAGAACAATATCTGGTTTGCAGCAGGTACTCCGCTAGTGTTTGTTGAATGAATAAGCGAGTGAGTGAATGAATAAAAGAGGGTACGCTTTCCCCAGGCAGAATACCTTTCCTTGCAGCAGCTTTGGATTGCCTGCTTTCTCCTTGGCCCATATCTGCTGGCTTCCTGCTGCCATACGATCAGATGCCTTGATGTCCACTCATTGTCCTGCCTGAATCTTTTGTAGCTTCAAGTCCAGTAGGTGCCTCCCAGCCTCCTCCGATCTGCTATAGCTGCAACCTCCCCAGGTTACGGGCTCCATCTGCAGGTCCTCAGCCCCAGATCTCCCTCACTGGGGTCCAGCCTCAGCCTTGACTTTTCCATTTCTCCTTCCTTCCGAGGCAGAAACCACCGTCAGAGAAACTTCTTGGCCGAGGGCGTGGCACCTTGAGAACTGGATCCAGGCCATCGGCGAGGCTCAAGCCATCCTATTAATGCCACCATTATTCCAGGCCCCTCTTTCCAGTTGATTGGTTTCCTTGAAGGGAACTTCCATTTCTAAAAAATTCACGAATTGACTCAGAGGCTAAATTGGCCCTTAGGAGCAGAACGAATATAAGCCCCGAACACCAAGTGATTCAAGGGCTGGTTCCGTTCTGATTTGTCGGTGCCTGTGCTTTACCCGTGTTTACAGATTTTTAATTTCAGCCCCACTTCCGTGGGAACTTCAGTGAGGGAGAAACAGTTGGATGGTTTTCTCCGGCTGAATGAGACTTGGCGGGTTAGTATAACACATTTTGCCCTATCAAAAATAACCGAGATTATATAACCGTAACCTCTCCCCAGAGCAAATATGCATTTGAGAGGCAGTGAAACATACATAATTATAGATGTAAAACACTAAAAATAGGCTCCGTGCCCCACAGAGGCAGCCGAGAGCGGTGGCACTTGAGTGCAAGGCTGCCACGAATGGCAATATTAATAGGAGCCGTGGCACATCCCAGGTGGCCAAATGCAGCGAGGCAAAGATATTACAGACGTGAAAAGACAGGAGACTTAAAACGTTTGTCTGCGAGGAAGGTTGCTGCTTGCTTGAGCCTGTCGAAACCTGTTCCAACTGAGCGTGGTCTTCTCCCAGGGGACGGCGATAAGCCGTCATCGAACAACAATGATGATTATATAGTGTTACTTATATTATTATTATAGCCAATCAGTATGAACAACAACAGTAATAATAACAACACTAGGAGCTTGTGCCTAAAAGCACAAAGGATCCTATTGTTGTTTTCCAAAAAAAAAAAACTTTCATCTTGGGAGTTCCCACTGTGGCTCAGTGGTAACGAACCTGACTAGTATCCATGAGGATGCGGGTTCCATCAGTGGGTTACAGATCTGGTGTTGCCGTGAGCTGTAGTGTAGGTCTCGGATGTGGCTCCGATCCCGTGTTGCTGTGGCTGTGGTTTGGGGTGGCAGCTACAGCTCTGATTTGACCCCTGGCCTGGGAACTTCCTCAAAAAGGACCAAAGAAAAGAAAAACAAAACCAAAAAACTTTCATCTTTATTCAAGTCAAACAGTCTATAGGGAGGCAGTTTCAAGCCAGCTCTGCTATGGAACAAACCACCCTAACACTTGACGGCCGAAAGCAGCAATGATATTATTTCTCACAGCTCTGTAAATGGGCGGGGCGGTGGTCTTTGCATGGGCTGGAAGGTCTGCTGGGCTGGAAGATTCTCAAGGTGGCCTTGATCACACATCCAGCATCTGTGCTGGGGCATTTGGCTGGGCCCCCCTGGTGCCCATCAGACAGCATCCTCCAGGAGGCTAGATCAGATTCTGTGGTCTCAGGGTGGTGTTCCAAGGAGGCCGAGGCAGAAGCCGCAGGGCCTCTCAAGGCCTCTCTTTCAAAGTCGCATGACTTGACTTGCACTGTGCTTTCTTGGGCAAAACCAGTCACAAGTCCAGCTTCTGTGCAGAAGGGGGTTCTGCCTCCCTGTAAAAGGAGCAGGAAAACGTTATGATCGGATCGATTTTAAGACAAAGACGCTGTGTGATTTACCTGCATCGTCTCGTTTAATTCTCACAAGACTCTTCAAAGGGAAAGGATTGCTACCCACACTCTGTATTTACAGAAACTGAGACTCAGAGAGGTTAAACAAGTTTCCCAAAGCCACACAGCTAAAGAGTTCATCTGAACTCAAGATTATGTACTATCACTAGCCATTCTCCTCCCCCATGCCAACATGTTCCATCCTACTTACCGAACTTGATGTCTATACTCCTGATGGGAGAGTTGATGGAAGGAATAGGAATCTTCTCGAACAACTCCAGGCAGCTTCTGTGTTGATCATTTGCTCACCATCTGTTTCTCCCCCTATCCTAACTGACCTATTGCCTCCGCACCCCACTCACTACCTGCTCAGGCTCTCCCTTTAGGAAAGGCTTCTGCCGAATGTGATAGGTCCTGCCTGATGCAATGGGGAGCGTGGAAATGGTGCTTTTGCTTCTTGCTGACCTTGCTGGTTCCTTTGCTAAAATCAGCTTAGCTAATTCCTATAAAGTAGGCAGGTGGGTTTTGCTGTTTGTTTGTTTTTGTATTTTTTATGGCCTCACCTGCGGCAAATGGGAGTTTCCAGGCTAGGGGTCAAATCGGAGCTGTAGCTGCCAGCCTAGGTCAGAGCCATGGCCATACCGGATCTGAGTGGCATTTGTGATGTACGCATAATTTCAGGTGGTGACATAAACGATTTTCCATGAAGGAAAAGAAAACAAGGTAAGGGGACAGAAACAGGTGGAGTATGGGTGTCTCCTTTAGACAGAGTTATCAGGGAGGGCTGCTTGGAGGAGGTGATGGAAAAGCAGAGGGAGCCCTGTGAAAGATGGCTCGGGTGGGTGAGGGGTGGTACAGAAGGAATTCTAGTGTGAAAGGCCCTGGGCCAGGAATGAACTTGGAGGGTTTGAAGGTGGGCAAAGAGGAAGTTCATTGTGTCTGGGGTGGCCTGCGGGAGGGAGGAGGAGGCTAGCCAGGTTGGAGAGGTGGACCTCAAACACTGACCTCACGGCCAGCTACGTCAAGGGCTTGGGAGTTGAATCGGTGGAGGTGGAAAGACTTTGGAGGGTTCCGGGCAAAGACCTGGTTTTGGTGGGGGCTTGGGGGCCGTGCTGGAGCCACAGAAGCCACCAGTCACGTGATTCCCCAGCACACCCTTGCAAGGATGCAGGCACAACTCAGGCTCACACAGTCCCAAAGGATGCCTGCTGCCCAACACACACACGCACTCACACCTAGAAGGGTTCCTGCTTGTGTTTTTTTCTTATTTCATCAGCTCTACAGGAGAAAGAAAAGTCAAGAAAACCAGAAGAAACATCAGACTTGTTATTCTGACTCGGCGTCAGGGACCTCCCAAATACGCTTCTCTCAACACAACACTTCCCCTTTAAAGCTGTCACCTTTCCCGGGCTGTTTCTTCAGCTGGTGGCTGCAAGCCCCGCAAGTTTGGGAAACCCAGAGGACAGAGGGGTGGAGGCTGCTGGAGGCATGGGGCGGGGCAGGGGGCAGGCAGCAGAGTATTGGTGAAACATCTGGAAATCGCTTGTTCAGAAAGGCTGTGGGGTCTTGGGTCTAAAGGACCCGAGGCCGTTGCTGGATTGGTCTCCCCTTCATATCTGGCACAGAGCAAGGCTGTCCCAACCACCATCTGCTGTGACAACTTTCCCTGCCACTTCTCCAAGATCGCTCTCAGAGGAGCCTGAAGGCTGGGCGTTAGGCGTCCTATTTGTCCTGGATGACAAAACTCGGGCATTTTGTGGTTTAAGTATTTTGTGAGGTGGCATGACTGCTCAGACTTCAAAGCAGACGGGCTCTTTTCCAGGCTCAGCCTTTCCACTTTTCTGTGTGACCTTAGACGAATGACCTAACCTCTCTGAGCCTCTTTTTTCTTAATCTCCAAAAAAGGGCATGTTGCTATCTACCTTTTGGGTATTGGGTGGTTGTGAAGTTTAAGTAGAAAATAAACATGAAGAGCTTGAGTCAGGGCCCGAACCTGGCAAGTACTCAAAAACCAATAAATAAACCAATAAATAAATAAATAAATAGCTTTACTATTGTCACTGTCCTAAGGACAGTGAGCCGTGAACTTCACACCCAAGCTCGTCAGGCTCTAAATAGTCTGTCTTTTCTGCCCCTCCCTGTCCGTCCCAGCAGTCACATCAGGCAGGCAGGGTCTACACTTTCCTGATTCTGCTTTGACAGCTGATGGGCCAGGGTCTCCACGGCTCCTCACTGGTGGGGTGGCCTGGCTGCTGTAACGTGTCCCAGAGATCAGAGGGGACGAAAGGGAGGAAGGGGGAGGGAGAAGGAAGGAAAGGGACCAAGGTCCATCCTCCACCCCAGGGCGTGCGAGGCTGGCAGGCTGTATTGTCCAGAAGATCCACAATTTTTTTCCATCCGACACACTTTTCTTTTTAGAGCCGCACCTGCAGCATACGGAAGTTCACGGGCTAGGGGTCCAATCGGAGCTACAGCTGCTGGTCTACACCACAGCCACAGCAACGCCAGATCCAAGCCCCATCTGCAACCTACGCTACAGCTCACAGCAACGCTGGATCCTTAGCCCACTGAGCGAGGCCAGGGATTGAACCTACATCCTCGTGGACATTATGTTGGGCTCTTAACCCACTGAGCCACAGTGGGAACTCTGCACTTCACTTAGAGTGAGGCCTTGCTCCTCCCCATCCAGGAGGAACCTCTGTCCCTTCCCTTTGCCCCCGAGGGGACCTCTGTGATGATGTCAACCAGAGTACAGTGGCGGCAACCCTATGGGACTTCCAAGGTCACAGAAGGTGACCCTGTTTCCACCTGGTTCTCCCCCGGGACACTTCCTTTTTGATTCCCCTCACCACGCTGCGAGGGAGCCCGGGCCACATGGGGCTTGTTTCCACCCCACAGTCACCTTTACCCACCAGGCATAAGACAGACTCCAGCTGCCATCTGCCTGCCACTGTGAGCGGCCCCAGGCCAGAGCCACCTCACTCACTGAACTCCAGAGCCCTGAAATAATCGTGATCACGACAATGACAAAAATCAACGATCATTGTTGGTTTACCTCAATAAATTTAGATAGCAATGCAGCAGTGACAGGTGGAATTTGGGGAAGGGGCTGGGCTTGCAGGTGACCCCCAGCTCTCTCCCTTGTGGCCTCAGGGGCCCTGCAGGCGGATAGGTGGCCCCACATGCTCTCTGTGGCACCTGCGGAACCCAGTACAGGCCCCGCCACAGAGGAACTGCTCCAATCAGATTTTCAGAATAATTGTGAATTTGTTGATTTATTTTATTCCAAAGAAAAGCAGACCAATATCCTGCCGATTTCCTTTTTTTTTTTTCTTCCTGAAGAGTTAAAACCTGTCTGAACAGGATAACTTGGGACGTGGCGCCAACCACCTGCAATCTTTTCCCTCTAGGATGGCCTGTGGCTAAAATCTGCTACTTCTGCTCTCTCAACGGGCCTCCTTGGTCCTTGGAAAGAGGTGCTCTGGGGGAGGAAAGACCCAGGAAAGGCCTGGAGAAGGTGGTCTTAAGATAGATGGCCTGGCCACAAATCCACTTACCAAACGTGTGATGAGCACCTACTGTGTGCCAGGAACTCTTCTAGATGCTGGGGAAACAAGAGCGAACAAAATAGACCAATCTCCCTGATTTCCTAGACCTCACATTCTTATTGGGAGACAGACAATAAACCAGAGCGGTCAGTCACACCCCTTCCACTGATCGTCTGGGCTGGGACTTAAAGTCCCCACTGCACAATCTTTTTGGGAAAAGAAGCAGACCCATTTCCTTTCCCAGGGCCTGAGCACCTGGGCGCTCTGCCTTAAGGCGTGGACCCTCCCGATGGGCCCAGCCTGGCCCAGAGGGGCGTGAACATTGTGGGGGGTGGGGGGTGAAGTGGGGCGGTGGCTGGACTGCTAATCAGGAGCCCTGGGTTGGAGCCCTGGCTCGGCGATTTAGCCAAGTCACATTGCCGCTCTCTTCCTCGGTTTATTCACCTGTTTAATGGGCATAAGGACCCAAGTTCTGCTCACTTCCAGAGGACACTGTGAGGTCAAATGGGACCCTGGTTGTGAAAAGAGTTTACAAATCTTAAGTGCTCTATTAAGTATTAGAAATTAGGATTCCCACGATGAGCTCTGGCCAGGAGCACTAAAGGCTTTGCAGCCCAGCTTTCTAATCCAGGCGGCCAACCAGGGTGGGAAGCAGAGCAAGACCTGCCTTTCCAGGAAGTCGCCACCAACACCAGCATGGCAAAACCAAAGGTCTCATCTGGAACCACAAGCCTTGTCCACACCTGTGCCCAGGGCAGAGATGACACCCTCATCCTGTGAGCCCTCCAGCACTTCCTGTCTTGCCCTTTTTTTTTTTTTTTTTTTTTTGTCTTTTTGGGGCCTCACCTGAGTCAAATGGAAGTCCCCAGGCTAGGGGTCGAATCAGAGCTACAGCTGCCGGTCTACACCAACGCCATAGCTGTGCCAGATCTGAGCTGAGTCTGTAACCTACACCATGACTCACAGCAAAGCCAGATTCCCCAACCCCCTGATCGGGGCCAGGGATCGAACCCGCACCCTCAAGGTTCCTAGTCAGATCTTTTACCACTGCACCATGAAGGGAATGCCTGTCTTGCCCCCTTTAGGCTCCCCCAAACCCTCTTTGGGTGGGTGGGTACGTGGGGGCTGGAACTCGAGAATCTGCCACTTTGTATCCACTGGGGAGGAAAATCTGGCCAGAATGACATTTTATTTCATCAAGGCCTCATTTTCCAATTCAGTCATTACATAGAATTTTGCTTTAAAATGATTAATAAGTTTGAATCCATATAGCAAGTTATAGATTAACAATCGCGAGCCCCAGAGGCAAGAACAAAAGAAACTTCATTATTGCATTTCATTCATCAAACCTCTGCGCCTTCGCCTTCCGACTCCGAACAATAGGCCACTTCCCAGGACATTGTGTGACCCAACGACAACCCAAAAAATGAATCTGTCCACCTGCAAGGAAAAATAGCACCCTGGATTTACAATGGCCCACTGAACCAAGAAAAGGAATTCTCAAGAATATTCCTCTGGGCTTGCAGGGACCCGGCCCGGCCAGTCCGTAGCCGGAAAAAGGGATTTGGGACGGTCTGGTTTCACCGGGCCTCAAGAAAAATATTCAAATGATGCTTTTGCGAGTCATATGCCTGCGATTATTCCAAAAACAACACCCTGAAATAGATGAACCAGTGGGTCAGGAAACGTGTTTCCTTAGAGGGTAATGTCTTCTTGCAAGCCGCCAGCCGCTGGCGTGATTTACACGCCGGCCTTGCAGGTATTACGGGCGGCCCTCGCAGACGCACGGCTCCACCGTCTGGGTCTTGCACGCTTCCCACCCAATCCGAGGCTGGCTCGGGCCCCCGTGGTGTTTTTATGCAGACTGTAGGCTCTTTCACAGGCTCTTGTGCTTTCTTCCACTCTCCCCCGTAAGCCCACCTTATGTGTCTCTGAGGCTCGCACAGCTTCTTCCTCTCCGCCCTTTGCGTTTTTCCGTCTCACTCAGCGTTTCTATCAGCCCGGGTTCAGGCCGGCCGGCAGCCGCCTGACCCCAGGGGACCTGTCTCCCATTCCTCAGAAAGCCTCCTGGTTGTCCCATTTGCTGCCCTGGCCTCTCGGCATGAGCTCATTGGGCCCGGGGGACAAGGAAGCCGAGCACCCCAGCATCTGCCGGGAGGCGCTCGGAAGGGCCCATCCAATACCTGATGGATATTTTCTTCCAGATTCACTCCACGCCAGGCTGTGCACAGGGGCTGAGGTTGTGGCACCGACTCAGGCAAGGTCCCTGTGAAAAACAAAACGAAACGCAAACCACAGGACAGGTTGTTGTCAGAGCGCTAAAGGACACCAACGGGGAGCTCCCGCTGTGGCTCAGTGGGTTAAGACGAGGGGCTGGAAAGGCCTCGGCCACATGCAGGTGCCTGCAATGCCTGGCACGACTCAGGCAAGAGAGGCCCAAGGTCTGAGGAGGCCAAGGCCGCCTTCCTGTTCGGGGCCTGGGCGGGAATGTGGGCACACGGATGGAGGCTGGATTTGTGGGGGCTGGCCCGGCCCTGCCACTTGCTCAGACCACGTCACCTCATGTTATGGACCAGAAAGCAGAGCCCAGAGAGCTCGTGGCACGTGCCCCATCCCCACCCCATACCCCGGCCATCTCTTTGCATGCAGAATTTTTCTGTTCTTCTTAAGCTTTCATTCCTTAGGAGTTCCCGTCATGGCTCAGTGGTAATGAACCCAGCTAGCACTCATGAGGACGTGGGTTCACTCCCCGGCGTCACTCAGTGGGTTAAGGATCCAGCATCACCGTGAGCTGAGGTCGCAGACGAGGCTTGTATCTCGAGTTGCTGTGTCTGTGACTGTGCCCGGCAGCTACAGCTCCGATTTGACCCCTAGTCTGGGAACCTCCATAGGCCAAAGGTGTGGCCCTAAAAAGACCAAAAAAAAAAAAAAAGGAGATGTTTATTCCAAACACTAAATACAAATTTACATTCATTTCTCGGAGAAGGTAACTTTTTAACGTTCCTATAAATGGAACATCTGTCTGTTTCCTTTCCAGCTGAAAACACTGGGTTATTCCCACCCTCCCGGCCTCATCCTGGGCCATCAATGAGCTGTCCCCGCAAACCGCTGTGGCCAAGGTGTCCTCGGGCCGCCCGCCATTCACTCTGCTTTCACCGCACTCTCTGACTCACTCAGTGTCTTCTCTTCAGCTCCAAGAGAAAAAACACACATTCCGGCTGCCTCGCTAGAATCCTTAAGCCTGTTGGCCCCTGGAGGGAACTGTTGGTAAAGAGAAAAGGTAAAGATTCGGGGTCTTACACACATGGCCAAACAACACTGGAAAAGATGCTCAACATCACTAATTATGAGAGAAATGCAGATCAAAACGGCTGCGAGGTACCACCTTACACCAGCCAGAATGGCCATCATCAAAAAGTCTACAGACAATAAGGGCTGGAGGGGGTGTGGAGAAAAGGGAAGCCTTTCCCACTGTTGGTGGGAGTGTTAACTGATGCAACCGCTATGGAAAACAGTATGGAGTTTCCTCAAAAAAAAAAAAAAAATGAAAAATAGAATGCCATATGATACAGCCATCCCATTCCTGGGCCTCTATCTGGAAAAAACCATGACTTGAAAAGTTCATGACCCCAGTGTTCACTGCAGCACTGTTTACAGTAGCCAAGACATGGAAGCCATCTAAACGTCCATCAACAGAGGAGTGGATAGAGAGTATGTGGTACACATACACGATGGAATATTACTCAGTCATGCAAATGAGTGACATAGTGCCATTTGCAGCAACATGGATGGAGCTAGAGATTATCATACTAAGTGAATTTAGACAGTGAGAGACAAACGTCATATGATATCACCTTTATGTGGAATATGAAAAAAAGGATACACACGAACATATTTCTAGAACAGAAACAGATTCACAGTCTTTGAAAAACTTCATGGTTACCGAAAGTGCCGGGTTGGGGAGGAGGGAAGGGTGGCCTGGGGATTCGGGGTGGAAATGTTCTAAAATGAGGTCGTGCTGATGGTTGTACAACTATAAATACAATAAACTTCATTGGATTATTCTTAAAAATAAGAAAACCATAAATTTCAAATGTATCTAAAAAAATACATTTGGGGTCTTGAGGCCCGGGTTGGAGTTCATGCTCTCCCCCACACCACTAGGCCGTCCTTGACCTTGGTACTGTACTTCTCTGAGTCTCGGTGTGCTTCTCAGCAAGGGGATGATCCTGATGGGTTCCGGCTGATAGGGCTGTTGAGGGAACAGGGCGAGGCAGGAGGGCACTTTTGCTTTGGTCAAGGAGCTGCTGCTCCCGTAAGAGCTTCTCATTTGGCTGAAAAGAAGGGAATGAGGGAGTGGGAACAGTTATAAGGCTACAGGGATCTGGAGGCATCTGCAAAGAAGAAACACCTTAGAGGGGTTAGAGTGCCCCGAGGCTGATTTACCTTTTGGGGTGGGGTGGACAGGCCTCAGGGGGCGGCTTTCCTTTCAAGGGGTCTCTGCCCCACGCTGGCTCTCTCTTGAGTATCCTCGTGTCACACATCAACCCACGCATGGCCCAAGGTGGCCGCTTTCTCCGACAACCTGCCTCTCCCACTGGCCAGCCTTTCTGTTTCAAGCCCTTCAGCCAACACCCCATTTCCTCATGGCCCTCAGTGTCTCTTGGTTCCAGTTCCTCACAGAAAGAGGGGGGAACCTGTGGGTTCACCATGGAGTTCCCGGGAGAGCTGCCCCGGTCAGGACCCGAGGGGGGTGAGGGAGGCTGGACCCTGGGCCAAGCGACCACGGGTGATTTCTGAGGAGAGAATGATGACAAAATGCTCCACGAAGGCTACTTTGGGAGTTCCTGTCATGGCTCAGTGGTTAACAAATCCGACTGGGAACCATGGGTTTGCTGGTTTGATCCCTGGCCTCGCTCAGTGGGTTAAGGATCCAGCATTGCCCTGAGCTCTGGTGTGGGTTGTGGATGTGGCTCGGATCTTGCGTTGCTGTGGCTGTGGCTCTGGTGTAGGCTGGCAGCTGTAGCTCTGATTCGACCCCTAGACTGCAGATGTGGCCCTAAAAAGACAAATAAAAAAAAAAGGATTTCAACACCTGAATTTTGGGGGGGACACAAACACGCAGGTCACAGCACTACAGAAGCCTCCAGTGCACCTCCCCTCTGCTCTGATCCTTGCCTCTCCCTGTCTAAAGACCTGTTGGATGTGGCCAGTTGGCCAGAACCCAACTCTCTAAGTATTAGAACAAGCAGCCGTCGGCATCAGCCAGCTAGCTTCCAGTCTCAGCCCTGGGGTCAAAAAAATTCCACCTTGTTCGGCATAATTTAATCCCTCCCTAATCTGCGGAGGTGGCGTGGTAAGGTGTAAAGTTAGCCGGGTTGAACTACATTCCCCAGAATTCTCTTCCCTTTAGAATTCCCTTTACAGGGGGCCACCGCAGGGTTTTGGGGGCGATCTGGAGGGCAGAGGGAGGCAGCAGGCGTTCTGTGGCCTCAGCAAAGTGGAGTGAAGCGGCAGCTAGGCCCACACGTCTCCGCCGTCCCCTGCATCTTCCCTCGGCATCTCTGCCGGAGCCCACCCCACCCACATCGGAGACGAGGTTTCCATCTGTCCTTGGGGTGCCAGCTCCTGCTGCCGTCCCAGCGTGTTCTTGATGTCCCGACTTTATAGCCAGCTTCCCTTCCCAAATGCTACCCTGGGGACACGTTCCAGCATCAGACGTGGGGGAACAGCCTTCCAGAGACGGCTCAACCAGCCCCCTAACCCTGTGTGTCACCTTGAGGCCTTGGAACAGACATTTAGTGTTGGATTCTGCATGTCCAGTGGGACCCTGACACATCTGCCGACCCCTGTCGGGTCTCACTCCTGACCCAAGAGGTCGGGCCCTGCTAAGATGCGAAAACTTCCCCCCTTGCTTGGGCTGGGAGGATTTCCTTTAAATTCAGGGGAATGTTAATGGCATCCAAACAGCTTCTTTGGAAGCAGGGCTATATTTACTTCCTAGATCTGTCAGCTCCACAGTTCCATTGAAAGGCAGATAAGGAGAAGGAAAGAGATTCCCGGTAGCAGCTGATACTGTGGGAGCAGCACCACAACTTGCAGACGTGTGTAGTTAGGAAACTGACAAGTATCCATAGGAGTTCCCGTTGTGGCTCAGTGGTTAAGGAATCTGACTAGGAACCATGAGGTTGCGGATTCAGTCCCTGGCCTCGCTTAGTGGGTTAAGGATCCTGCGTTGCCGTGACCTGTGGTGTAGGTTGCAGACACGGCTCGGATCCTGCGTTGCTGTGGCTGTGGCGAAGGCCGGCGGCTACAGCTCCTGCTAGACCCCTAGCCTGGGAACCTCCATATGCCGCGGGTGCGGCCCTAGAAAAGGCAAAAAGACAAAAAAAAAAAAGACAAGTATCCATAAGGATGGCACTACGGACAGATGCTACGAGTCATCGCAGCTCAGAGTCACGTCTTATGCATGCATTCACACGACAGCTCACCCCGACTTGGACAGAAAAGTTGGGGAGGGAGTGGCCTCCTTATCTTCGAGCTGAGGAAACTGAGGCTCTGGGTGGCTCGGTGATGTCCCCACCCCACCCCCATTCCCTGCCCCGAACCCCCATTAACTCCAAAGTCAGAGCTTGCAAACCTAGGGGCCTGAGAACCTAAGCACAGCCCTCGGTTCTGTTTTATTTGGCAGGCGCAATATTTTTTTGTCTGGTTTGGTGTGTGTTTTTTATTAGCTTCCAACATTTGAAAATCAGAAAACTTGACCCCCTTCCTCCTAAAAAAAAAAAAAAAATCCACATTCGCTATTTGGCAGCCAACTCTGGAAGTGAGCAGACGCTGCCCCCTTTGGATAGAGTGGGGGAGCCCAGGTTCCTGTGAGCTGATTTCCTTCTTTCGCTGTTTATATTGTTGACAGGCTTGTGTTGGCGTTTGCATTTGAGCACCTGTAAAATGAGTAAGGAGTGAGACTCAAAGCCGGTCCGATTGCAATTCTGCTGCTCTTTCAGTGGAGCACGACACAGTCCTGCATGTTTAGACGGTATATGTCCCCAGTCATTTGATAGGAATTTACTAACCACCTACTCTATGTAGCATGGGGGCAGCGGCGAACACTGCAGGTATCTAAGCAGTGTGTGTGTGTGTGTGTGTGTGTGTGTGTGTGTGTATCTAAGCATGCGTGTGAACATGTACATCAACACACATGATCATTCTCGCCGATTTGGCCTGAAGAGGAGCTGACGTTCAACAGGCGAGCTAGCTGTCAGCCAAGAAGCCCACAGCCAATCCAGACACTCGGATCCCCATCTACGTATTCTAGAGGCTGCATTGTCTGTCCACGCTTCTCTGAAAGAGTAGCTCATCTCACCTTTGGGGAAAATGATGACTTCGCCGGAGGGGAGGGTTGTGCTAAGTGTGTGGCAGGCGATCTCCCTGTGTTCCCACACGGACCCGATGAGATGGTACAATTATTAGCCTAATTTTACAGAGGAGTGAGCTAAGACTTGCAGGGATGTTCCCAGAGTCCCCAGGTAGAAAGCAACAGATCACCTGTGACCCCAGGTCTCTGACTTCAGAGCCTGAATTTTTTTTCCCTTGTATTAATTTTTTGGTTTGTCTGTTTATTTATTTATTTATTTATTTATTTATTTATTTTTGTCTTTTTAGGGCTACACCCACGGCATACGGAAGTTCCCAGGCTAGGGGTCGATCAGAGCTGCAGCCTCCAGCCTGCACACAGCTCATGGCAACGTCAGATCCCCAACCCACTGAGTGAGGCCAGGGGTCGAATCCACAACCTCGTGGTTCCTAGTTGGATTTGTTTCCACCGCACCATGACGGAAACTCCTATATTTTATTTTTTAATTAAAAAAAAATTTTTTTTTTCAATTTTGGTGGCCTGGCAGCATATGGAATTCCCAGGACAGGGATCAGATCCGAGCCGCCGCTGTGACCTATGTTGCAGCTGTGGCAACACTGGATCCTTTAATCCGCTGTGCTGGGCTGGGGATTGAACCTGCGTCTGGAGCCGCAGAGACTCTGCCAATCCCATTGCGCCACAGCAGGAACTTCAAAAAATGTTTTATTTTGCAGGTGACTTCGGAGCAGAGGGATGACGCGGACAGACGTATACAGCACCCTTTTGTAGATTATAAAGGAAGTGATTTTATTAATGACGGGCATGAAGCGTTTGGGAGATGCCCTGGCAAGAAGACAGGCTGAGGGGAATGCCATTGGCAGGGGAAGTGCCAGCCTTTTGTGCTGATGGAAAGTCTGAGTCTGTTCATAGCTGGGCGCCAAGAGCACGGAGCCACCAGCCAAACGGATAAAGCGGCGAGGTTTCTTCAAGATGTGTGTCCACACATAAATCGCCCCAGAAGAGCCCCCCATATTGCTAGAAGCATCAGCGGGAAGCCATTACGAGAGCCTGCACAATCTATTCTAGCTGAGAATGTTTCCCAATATAATTTACAAAATTTCAGTTGGAAATGCATTAGCAGCTGAGCGGTGAGGGACTTCTACGGGGTAAATAGGAAAACTAAATTAAAACCCCAGCTTCGAACACGATCGAACCGTGTGAGCAGCCCCCGCAGTCTTCTCTAACCTTTTCAAGTCCAAAGAGCCCTTTTGTTCTACCCAGTTTACGGGTGGGTTTTCATTTGATTTGGTTGCGGAAAGTGTTTATGGAATCCGCGCAAGTGATGGCCGAGGTGCTCGCGTGCAAAACTACCCATGCGCACACCCGTCGTAAAAGGGACTCAGAAGCAGGGAGAGACAGACGTTTGAAAACACACAGTGAGCATAGAAGAGAGATCGGGAGCCAGACAGAGAAAGAGACAGAGAAATGCAGAGGCAGAGAGAGTGACACGGAGGGAGAGGCTGAAAATGACACAGTGCACCTGACTGCCCGGTGCTGCCTTGACATAGTGTATTCTAACCATGAACTGGCTTGCTTTAAGTTCTGCTAGCCACCTCCTGTGCGCCGGAAAGGTTTTCCTGCAGTCTGCAAGGCTGTGTCACTTTCCCCCTGGGCCTCTGGGACCCTTACCCAGGAGGAGGCCTCCTTCCCCTTCTCCCACGGCACCTTCTTAGGCTCTGCCGGCCTCTCCCAGTGGCCCTTCGGGCTCTGTTCTGTGCTGGCCTCCTAGCTCCACTTCCAAGAACAGGCTCCAGGTTCTACTTGACCACGTGGGGATGGTTATGTCCCTCTAGGGGTTTTATTTTATTTTATTTTATGTTTATTTTATCTTTTTTTTATCTTATTCGATCTTATTTTATTTTATCTTATTTTACCATATTTTATATTCTTTCATACAATGGCTTGAAGTGGGACCTGGGTTCCCAGACCAGGGATTGATCCCAGGACACCCTGGTGAAAGTGGCGCATCGTAAGCACAAGATTAGCAGGGAATCCCCCCACCTCTGGAGATTTTAAACACAAGCAATGCCCTGGACGAAGTCTAGGCAGAGTCTCCAGTTCTCTTTGAAGGCTTGGGCGGAATCTATTCTGGGAGCGAGTTGACCACGCAGCCAAAGAGAGGGTCTCAGGCCACCCTCAGCTGAGGGGCCAGTACCTGTTCCCTGCTCCTGCCCCTCCCGCTCCCCCCTCAACACGCACGCGCACACACATCCTGGACCCCTCTTTTCACAGGAACAACCCTGCTGGATCACAATTGATCGCTTGGAGCACCTACCATGTGTCCGTCCATTGGATGCCAGGGATCCAGGACAAAGTCCCTGCCTTCATGGAGGATGCGTTCTAGGGGGGAGACCACAATGCAGAGCAAGCCTATAAACAGCACAACGGAGAGCAAGCCAAGTCCAGCTGGACATCAGTGCTTTGCAAAAATAATAATGTAGCTTGCGGCCGGGGGCAGGGAGATTTCTTCAGACGAGGTGGGTAGGGCCTTCACTCACGAAGAATCTTAGAGCCGAGGTTTAAATAACATGAAAGAGGGAGTTCCTGTCGTGGCTCAGTGGTAAAGAACCCAACTAGTATCCATGAGGATGCAGGTTTGATCCCTGGCCTCGCTCAGTGGGTTAAGGATCTGGCTTTGCCAAGGCTGTGGCGTCGGCCGGCAGCTACAGCTCCAATTAGACTTCTAGCCTGGGAACTTCCATATGTTGCATGTGCAGCCCTGAAAAGCAAAAACGAATAAATAAATAACATGAAAGGCGAAGAACTAGCAGACGTGCCCCGAGGTGGGACCATTAAGAATGGGCTAGACGTTGTTAAGAGACAGAAAGAAATTCTTTCCTGTTTCTCGGTATCATTTGAGGACCAAAATAAGCGAGAAAAATGTTTGGAAGTCCCCATGGCAGTGTAGCGGTCGGGAAACAGTTAAAGAGCAACTCCCCATCATACACACACCTATGTGTGCGCAGCCAAGGGGGACCTTAGCAAAGGAACAGAATGAGCTGAAGAATGCACATCTGAACCACTACGGAGCTCTCCACCCGTATGCATGGCGCACCCGTGTGCAACCACTCAGGTGCACACTGCCCGAGTGTGCTAACACACTCTCCCCTCCCCTGTGGTTTAGCCAACCCCCTAGCCACAGCTAAATCAGAGCAAGGCTGGTCCGGAGACTGCAAACAGCCCAAACCCAGGCCGCAGGGAGGCACTCTGCAGGATGCAACAGAAGCAGAGGGAGAAACACACACACACACACACACACACACACACACACACAAATCTTAAATCCTAACATACAAGGCGAAAGACTGATGAACTTTAGACCCGCAGGTGATACTTCTCAATACTAAATTCTGAGAAGTCACCCACAGAAAAAAAAATTAAGAATTCTCTGCAATGGACGTTAAACCTGGGAAGCGACTTCTACTCAGGCCAGCCTGGATCACAAAGTACATTGCTGCCCTAAAACTGGGGTTTTGAAACAAGAAAGAAATCCACTCAGAAGAATTTCTGTAGCCACACATGACAATTTCCAGAGAACAGAGATTAGACATTAATGCTAGAATTTGACTGTGTGTATATTGAAAGCTGGTTACATATAATTTTGCTATAATTTATTACTGTGTAAATATATCCTAAGTTATCTATAGGGCTTAGTGAGGGTTTTGACAAAAGTTCCTTCTTGCCTGAGTGTCGTTGTCATCGGACCTGCGTCTTTTACGGGCAGAACTAAAACCAAAGCAGAAAATGGATGAAAAGAAACAGTTATTTTAAATCTGATCTTTTTGTCGATTACAGTAGAATTTTAAGCTTCTGGATGGCTCCCAAAAAGGGGGGGAAGAAAAACAGTTCTAACCAAATTCAGAAGCTGAGCAACCATGTGGGAAACAGCCTTGTATAATAGACAAAGGGCTAAGTTTTATTATTTACAAAGAGCTCTTACAAATCAATAGGGAAAAGAAAAACAGCCCAATAGATACATGAGCAAAGTACAAGAACAGCCAGACAGCAGAGAAAAGCAATGTATTTGACCAATAACATGAAAAAAAGCCAATCTCACTTGCAGTAAGAGAAATGAAAATGTTATCTTCAAAAAAAAAATAAACAGATTGACTAGGTTTAAGATATATCCCAATTTGGAGTTCCTGTTGTGGTACAGTGGAAACAAATGCGACTAGTATCCATGAGGACTCAGGTTCAATCTCTGGCCTCGCTCAGTGGGTTAAGGATCCAGTGTTGCCATGAGCTGCGGCGTAGGTCGCAGACTCGGGTCAGATCTGGAGTTGCTGTGGCTGTGGTGTAGGCTGGCGGCTGTAGCCCTGATTAGACCCGTAGACTGGGAACTTCCACATGCTGCGGCCCTAAAAAGCAAAAAAAAAAAAAAGATATATCCTAGTTTGTATCTCCCAGAAGGTGTCTGAGGTCAGGTAATTGATTGGGGAGGGATCCCAGGATTTGGAAGGGATCCTTGGGAGCAGAGGGCCAGGAAGAGTGGAGGGGTTAGGGGGAAATTGAGCAAGTTATCCAGGTATTGGAGTTTAATGTCACTGAGGTTGTCGGGGCTGCAGGCATGTGGAGGAAGAGGGGAGCAGGCAGACTGACCTCTTCTGAGAGGTGAGGGGTCTGGGGTACCAAACGCAACCACTTCCGTCAGACACAAGGTTGCCAAGAAGTGGGGTGGTCATTAATTCTGCAGCCTTTCTCGCCAGCAGTGAGCAGGTGCCAGGAAAGCAGCCACGAGGAAGCCATCTAAGCCCAAGGCACAGAATTGCGGGGGCGACCGTGACACGCCGGGCAGCATGCTTGCACGGAGATGAGAGAGTAAAGGATGGAGCGTCAGGGTCTGCTGCCCAAGGCTACACGTGTTCCGTTCTGAGAGTGTGTGCGACACTGACTGGGCATTCACGTGGATCGTTAGCTCATGCCACACTGTAACCACTTTAGGATACAGATCCTCCTTTTAGCCCTGTTTTCTTTTCTGTTTTTGTTTGTCTTTTTAGAGCTGCACCCACAGCATGTGGAGGTTCCCAGGCTAGGGGTCAAGTCAGAATTGTAGCTGCCAGCCACAGCCACAGCAACACCAGAGCCAAGCCACGTCTGCCATCTACACCACAGCTCTCGGCAAGGCCGGATCCTTAACCCACTGTGCAAGGCCGAGGATTGAACCTGCGTCCTCATGGATGCCAGTCAGATATGTTTCCACTGAGCCACGATGGGAACTCCCCTGTGTTTTTTTAATAGTTTTTTTTTTATTAAACTATAGTTGATTTACAATGTTCCTTTAATTTCTGCTGCACGGCAAAGTGACCCAGTCACACTTATATTTACATTCTTTTTTTCAAACGATCTTCCATCATGTTCTAATCCAAGAGTTTGGACATAGTTCCCTATGCTACACAGTAGGATCCCATTGCTTATCCATTCTAAATATAATATTTTGCAGCTACTAACCCCAAACTCCCTGGCCATCACACCTCTTTCCTCCTCCACTCTGGCAACCACGTATCTGCTCTCCATGTCCATGACCTGTTTCTGTTCTGTAGATAGGTGCATTTGTGCCATATTTTGATTCCACATATGTGATATCTTATGGTATTTGTCTTTCTCTTTCTGCCTTACTTCATTTAGTATCAGAATTTCTAGTTGTATTCATGTTGCTGCAAATGGCATTGTTTTGTCCTTTTTAATGGCTGAGTAGTATTCCATTGCATATATGTACCACATCTTAATCCATTCATCTGTTGAAAGACCTTTAAGCTGTTTCCATGTCTTGGCTACTGTGAAGCTCTGTTTTCAAATTAACAAGCTGAGATACAAGGGGCTTGGTTAAATAACTTTCTCAAGGTCCTGCAGGAATGAGATGGTTATTCATTTCCAGCTGACTGACTTCAGTGCTGCACCTCTTAACCTGTGTACTTCCCGTGGATGCAAAGAAACAGTCTCACACACCATAGATGGAAATGTAAATCTGGTCCAGTCTTTCTGGAGGGTCATTTGGCAATAACTGTCAACATTTTAAATGTATGTGTCATGTGACCCAACCTCTTCACTCCCAGGAATTTATCCCATAGACATACTTGCAAAAGGGAGTGGCTGTAGAGGAAGAAGAAAATAATTGCAATGTTTTTAATACTAAAAAAAGAATCTGGAAATAAGGCAACTGGATGTTCCTGAAGAGGTATTTCTAAAACATTTATGGTATAGCCATGCAATGAAAATACCATGAAACAGTTAAATATAGGGCCAAGGAGCTATCTGCATTGGAAAAGAAAAAGACCTACATTTAAAAAAGATTTAAATGTACTTTAAAAACAAAATGCGTATAATAGTAATTGCTTGGTGTGACATCATTTGTTTAAAAAGAAAAGTGTATTCATTTATTACATGTATGCGATTCAAAGAGAAAACTGATCAGACTAAGGGTCTGAGAGATAAGGTGCGCGGGGTGAGGGGGGCGTCTCTTATCCTTGTGCCCTTAACCCCTGGCCTCGCTCAGTGGGTTAAGGCTCTGGTGTTGCCCGGAGCTGTGGTGTAGGTCACAGATGAGGCTCGGATCCCGTGTTGCTGTGATCGTTGTATAGGCTGGCAGCTGCAGCTCCAACTGGACCTTTAGCGATATGCTGCAGGGGAAGCCTTAAAAAAAAAGCAATAAATAAATAAATAAATGCTATGTATTATCTCCTATGTGATACTTTTATCGTTTAAAAACCCTAGTAAAAATCAATAAACCAAGGGAAAACGAAGCTAATGCTGTTCTTGAGGTATTAACAAATGGCTTCTGGGGTCCTCTCTGACCGGCTCCTCTTCTTCCCTGAGATACGCCCTTCCAGGAGGTTTACCGTCCATTCCTCCTGCCGCTCCTCTCTTTGGGCTGCTTCTTCTCCACCCTGCTGTCTTTTCAAGGCCCACAGGTCCTGCAAACCTCGCTCTATTACCACCTCCTTCGAGAAGCCCCACGGGCCCCCAGCCATCCCCTTCCTCTCCCTGAGACTGGTAGCATCTGTGAGCCGTCCCAGTCGCAGGACCTGGAATCTCAGTTTTCTTGACTTTCTTTCATGCCTCCCATGTTTGTATTTTGTTTTCTAGTATTTTGGGGGGAAATTTGTTTTGCCAACTCTCGGGAAAAATTCAGCCAAGGAACTGGAAAAATGAGAAAAAGCATTCTACTTCTCCGAGAATTAAAGCTCAGCCATCACTATGCAGATGTTACTGACTCAAAGGAATCCACTGACGTCCGGTGAAAAGCCAGAGCGGGAAACGGCCACTTGAAGTTGAAGGTTAAGGACCAGAGGAGGTAGGAAATTGTGTCTTAATCTTCCCGGTTAGTCTTGCTGGCAGAGGTGTTTGTGGCCCTGTATACGTGTCATTCCTTCAAATAAAATAAATATTAATGTTTAGAGGCATGCTATACTTGATTCAAATCCTATGATTAGCGTTCCCAGAAACAAGAACAAAATAAATCCTTCAACAATCTCTTGATTCTGTGTGGTGCTTTCACTCTTGCTAGGAGATCTGTATGTTATGTTCTTCAAATATTGCCCAATAATCTTCACTGGCACTTTCCAGTACGTGAATATTTGTAAATATTCCTTTTTGAATTCATTGTAACACACTTTATATAGACTCTTAAACTATTTCGACAAATTTATGGTTACCTAAGGGCAAAGGGGGAGGGGGAGAAATAAATTAGGAGTTTGGGATTAGCAGATACAAATTAGTATATATAAAATACAACAGCAAGGATAAAGTGCCCTTATAGCACAGGGCACTATATCCTGTAATAAACTATAATGGGAAAGAATAGGAAAAAGAATGCCTATATGTATAACAGAATCACTTTTCCGCACACCAGAAACTAAGACAACCTTGTAAATCAACACTTCAATTGAAAAAAGAAAAAAAACCTTTGGAATGGATAAGCAATGAGATCCTGCTGTATAGCACAGGGAACGATATCTAATCACTTGTGATAGAACATGATGGAGGATAATGTGAAAAAAAGAATGTATATAAATCTGAACTGGGTCACTTTGCTATACAGCAAAATTGACAGAACACTGTAAATCAACTATAATAAATTTTTTTTTTTAAAAGAAACCTATTTCTGGAGTTCCAGCTGTGGCTCAGCAGGTTAAGTACCCGAGTAGTATCCATGAGGATTCAGGTTCGATCCCTGGCCTTACTCAGTGGGTTAAGGATCTGGCATTGCCGCAAGCTCCAGTGTAGGTTGCAAGTGCGACTTGGATCCTGCATTGCTGTGGCTGTGGCATAGGCTGGCAGCTGAAGCTCTGATTTGACCCCTAGTCCTAGAACTTCCATATGCTGCAGGTGTGGCCCTAAAAAGGAAAAAAACAACCCCCACCCAAACAACCTATTTCTTATTTATCAAACAATATTATTAGATATCCATGGTTAAAGGTATTTTAAGGATAAACTTGTGATTTCAAGTATTCCAGGAGTTCCCTCGGGGCTCAGTGGGTCAAGGATCATTCATTCAGCAGTCACTGTCACTACTGTGGTACCAGCTCCATTACTGGCCTGAGAACTTCCACATGCTATGGGCATGGCCAAAAAAAAAAAAAAAAAAAATTCCAATTTCTCATTCCCAGATCCCAAAGATTCATGTCTATTGGGAATTTGGAAACACTCGGGCTGTGACTGGGATGCTGGTTTCTTAGAAGAGCTCAGCTTTTGGATCTGTGGGTGGCGACGTCAGCTGAGAAGGTGCCCAAAACCCAGAAACAGCGCCCAACCAGCCTTCACGCATCTCTCTCCTTCCCCTACAGGTGCACAGTCAGCAGAAGCTGGAAAGGGCGCT
This sequence comes from Catagonus wagneri, assembly GCA_004024745.2. Lineage (NCBI taxonomy): Eukaryota > Metazoa > Chordata > Mammalia > Artiodactyla > Tayassuidae > Catagonus > Catagonus wagneri. Next base: position 602,772 of record PVHT020000180.1, read on the forward strand.
TCACCTTACAGATGAAGGACTCTGATGCTGGTGAGGGTGACGACGTGTGTGTGTGTGTGTGTGTGTGTGTGTGTGTGTGTGTGTGTGTGTGTTCTCATATGAACACTGGCTTCCCGGGGCTGTCAACTTTCCATCTGCCAAATAAAGAAATTACTGAAGCCAGTGACTTCTCACATATTATTTTCCGTGAAATCTGACGCAAGGCGGACCATGAGCTTAACAG
>PVHT020000180.1:608113-636623 GCA_004024745.2 Catagonus wagneri
TGGCTCTGCAGCTTATTGATTTTACAGGGTGAGTGGGGACCAGGTTCCTGAGGGAGGGAGGGTTCCAGTGAGGGGTGGAGGTCTCACAGTTTCACCCACATTTCCTGATTTTGATTCTTTCCAAACCTTCTCTTGCAGGCCCTGGACTCTTTATGCCCATCGTCATGTTTTATAAACTTAAGAGCAGCCCCTTAAGACAGATGAGCGTGGAAATCCTCGAAGCTGCTCCTTAGAACCCAGCCTCTTTATTACGACCGTAACCTCACCACGTAGGCCACTTCCATAGTCTAAAGATCAAAGAGTCGTTTGCTCTTGCCCAACAAGCAGCCGCCCAGCTGTACCACCACGCGGGGCATCAATAAGGCCAAGAATGTGTTTAGGGAAGGTGTGGTAATACCGTAGGCACAGAAGACTATGGATTTAATGGTTGGAAAAACAGAGCTGAAAATTGCCTCTTCTTAGTCATGGCTGCCAACTTGGAACCATACGCCATAAATACATTGTTGGCCCATCAGAATGACTAACTGGGGTAGGAAAACCAAGGAGAGAGGCCGTTTTCAACTCACTGGTCTTATAGCTCAAACGCAGTGCTCTGATGGCTCTATTTACGACTCCATCCCTCCAGATTTGCCTTATTCCGAATAAATCATCACCAGTCTCACTGACCCAAATCCCATTTCTTACTAAACATCTTCACTCTCTCTCTCTTGAGCCTAAATGCAAGTGCAGTAAAAAAAAATATATTATGAATCCTTTAGGGTACTTTTCACCAATTAAAAGTGGCATATTAAATTTCTGAAAACCTTTCTCATCTGCAGTATAAAATCACATTTTATGGTAGCAGATAATTTAGAATCCATAAGCTAATTAAATGAAGTGAATGACAACTGTGTTCTCCAGATAAATGATATATCAGGCACAGATAATGTACGAATTTAAGGGACTGGAACCTTTGGAAGGAGAGAGGCACAAGGGAAAAAAAAAATGAGTTACAAATGTTGGTCTTATACATAAATCCAACTAATTATATTTACTGCATAATGAAATTAATAGCTGGAGTCGTTTTGCCTCCAAATCTCTGTGAAGCTATGGGAACACATGCTTTCTGCTGTTGGGACAGGCGTCATCTCTTAGCAGTGAGACATGCTGCTGGCGCGCCTGCATCTAGAAAGGGGATGCAAGGTCTCTTCTGCCCCGCATCTCGGAACAAAGCAACCAAAGCTACTGATGAAAAGGGAGAATTTTCAAATTGATATTCAAAAATTAGGAGTTCCCATTGCGGCTCAGCAGGTTAAGGACCTGACATAGTCTCTGTGAAGCTGTGAGTTCCATCCCTGGCCTCACTCGCTAGGTTAAGGACCAAGTGTAGCACAGGTCACAGATGTGGCTCAGATCCTGTGTTGCTGCGGCTGTGGTATAGGCCGGCAGCTGCAGCTCCGATTCAACTCCTAGCCTGGGAACTTTTATGTACTGCAGGTGCAGCCTTAAAAAGAAAAAAAAATTAAAAAATTATATCTAGGGAAGGTGTCAATTTCTTGGCCCCATCTCTTTACATGTAATGTAAAAGTTTAGGAGAAACTTAAAGATTACCTAGTGTGGTGCTGAGAAGGATTCTGAGTCTGTGTTTAGGTTCAACAAGAAAGAGCAAAGTGACAAGCTCGAAATGTATGTCATGGGTGTAGAAACAATAAGACAGACCCCAAACCCGATCAAGTTCAAATCCTTCATTTAAGAAATGAGGAATAGAAGTTCTCATTGTGGTTCAGCGGTAACAAACCCAACTGGTATCCATGAGGACACAGGTTCAATCCCTGGCCCCACTCACTGGGTTAAGGATCCAGTGTTGCTGTGAGCTGTGGTGAAGGCTGATGGCTACAGCTCCGACTCCACGTGTAACCTGGGAATTTCCATATGCTGCAGGTGCAGCCCTAAAAAGACAACAACAAAAAAAAAGAAAAAGAAATGAGGCATAAAGCCCCTCCAAAGGAGAGGTGATTACCCAAAGTCAGAAGTTTCAGTGGTTAGAACTGGAGAGAGAATATAAGAACCTGAGTTTTTCCCACAAAGCACCGCCCACCACCGAGTCCCCAGTATGCTGGTTTCAATGTTGAACAACTGGACATACAGAGGAAAAATCCAGCTGTGTTAAGACAGATAAGATCAGGCTGGCTCTCTGGTATACAATAGAAAAAGATCTAAAGGTAAGAGTAAACAATCCAATAAAGCTATGAGCAAAACCATCCTAAATTAGATAAAGCTAGAAGCATGATACTCTTGGTTCCAGAGTCCTTGCCCCCCAAATCAAAGGGAGAAGCTATGAAAGGAGGAATAGACTCTTAAAGTATATCGGGTCCAAACACAGTACTGAACACAAAGCAAGTGTGCTTTAGACACTGTGTAGTATTGAATGAATCTCCTGCTTAGACTCAAGCAGTCAACTCATAGCAGGCAGCTGCATGACAAATGTGTTAGAACTCTCCCAACTGTGACAGAAACTCAACTCAGACTAACTCAAGCAAAAAAGGGTGATACGTGGTTCATGAAATAAAAAGGTCAAGCATAAGTACAATTTCAGGTATGGCTGGACCCAGGTTTCAAAAGTTGTCAGTGGATATTAGCTTTATCATCCATGTTTTGCTTCTTCTTTCCTCCTGTTGGCTCCATTTTCAAGCAAATCCCCCATATGGTAGCACCCAGCAGCTGTGGGCTTATATCCCTCCAACTTCAAGTCCATCAAAGGGAAAAAAAGGCTCTCTTCTTCCAGTAGTTCTAGCAAAAGTCCAGGCCTGAGTCTTATTATGCCTTGGGTCATGTGCTTATCCCAGAAGCGCTCACCCTGGACTGGAGGAGTGAAGTGCTCTGATTGCCCATCCTGGTCCCACATCAGTCACCACTGATTCTTAACAAGACTTACTATGTCACCAGCCAATTTTAAGTGAGGTGTATTATTGAAGGTACAACTTTGGGTGGGTCAACCCCATTTATACTACATGGACAGAGCTGTGGTCTCCTCCATGGGAGATGGTTCCCAGAAGGAAATCCAGGCTTCTACTACTCCAAACCACAGCTTTCACCAGTGGAGGTAAGGGAAATGTTGGAACATTTCTGCGTAGCACCTCCAAGGTGGTAGAAGATGGACCCCATGGGAAGAAGGGGTGGGCAGGGGTAGGGGCATATGAAGCCCACAGGAAGTTAGGAGTCAGTGAATGCTCACCTGTGGAGTGAAGAGAAAGCTGGGTATTGACGAGGCTGAAGTCTCCCGGTAAATGTAGGGTAGAGAGCCAGCAGTAAATGTGAGTTGGAGAAGTGAGCTGAATGGTGGTCCTTAAAGACATCAGGTCCACATCCCTGAAAACTGTGAGTATTATCTTAGATGGTTTTGCAGGTCCTTAACTGATTAAGTTGAGGATCTTGAAATGAGGAAATTATCTAGGTTATCCTGGTGGACCCTATAAGATATCAAAACTGTCCTTATGAGACAGAGGCAGAGGGAGATTTGACACAGATCAATTAAGAGGACACTCTTCGGCAATATGGAGGCAGAGGTTGGAGGGATGCAGCCAAAAGCCAAGGAATGCCCACGGCCACCTGAAGCTGGAAGAGGCCAGGAACAGCTCCCCAAAGTCTCTGGAGGGACTGTGGCCAATAGCCAGATTTTGACTAAGTGATGTTGACTTCAGACTTCTGGCCTCCAGAACTGTGAAGGAATAAAATACATTGCTTTGTTTTCAGCCAAGTTCATACGGATTTGTTATAGCAGCTACAGAACACTGATGCGGACGGTATGGGAGAAGTGTATTCTACAAGCAGGAATTGGGGGGTTAGGCCGAAGGGAGAAGCAGAATTTCACCAGCAAAGGGGGACTCCCAAGACCAGTGAGCACAGGCACGCTATCAGTAAAGAGCGTTTCACCAACGCTTAAAATGTCACAATGAAGGATTAAGTCATCTTTCTACCCCCAGGACTGGCTTAAAGACAGATACTGTACGTGATGCTACCTGTTCCTGCACTTGGAATAAGGTGGTCTCTTAATCGACTGTGAAAGGGAGCCTGGACCAAGGAGACAGGATGCCTCTTCGACAGAAGATTCTGCTCCTTAGTTTCCTCCTCTCCCCACGTGGAGAAGTATTTTTAAACCTGCTGATGGGTTTAATCCTCTTAAGGGGTTACCTTTCCTTCTGCATTCTGGGTAAAGGTATTTCATGACCGAGAGGAATAGTTTTTATAAAGGCAGCTGATAGTTACCGGACATTAACACCTTGCAGAGGGCTTTACAGCCCTTTGATCCTCATAGCAACACTCTGAGGTTCATCCCATTTGGCAGATGAGGAAACTAAAGCACAGAGAGGGTGACTGCCTAGTCTAAAGCCACACAGCTAGCAGGTAGTAGAACCAGGCTTCAAACCACACGGTCTGACCTCTAAGCCCACACTCTTAGCCTCAGGTCACGGTGCTAAAGACCGTGCTAGCCCCACTCACTCCCTCTTGTTCATTTCTGGGGGCCTCACGCACAGAGCTCTGCCAGACGTGGCTTTTTTTGGTTGGCTTCTCATTCTTTACGCTGCTACTTTTTAGCTGTGTTATTGATGAGAAAACAGCTTAGTAAAATCAATGGTTTTAAATTATACCTTTATGTACCAGGGATACAAAACAAGCTACAAAACAGAAATACTTTCCCGTGACAAAAAATCAATCTTGCTGATGCTACTGTTCCTTGAGCCTGCCTCCCCCCTCTGCCCCCATCCCCCCTCTTACTTAAGACTTTCTCTGCTCTTGCATCTGCCGGCTTTGTGCAGACTTTCTTCAGGTTTCTTGCTCTGGAGACTCGTTTTATCTAAAAGGTCAATTCTTTCAGCGGGGCACTGAGCAGAATTGAATATAATTATCCCAATCTCTACCGTGTAGAATTCATGCTTGAATTCATTCAAAAAATAGCATGCAGTATAATTAACTCAGAGTCCAACCAAATCTATTGAGAAAGCCTCAGGTATCATACAGTTCCACTTACAATAGAACATTTTCATTTAAGGACATTGTACGTATTAACCCAAGTCAGCATCCAATTACTCTGAATAAGTGAATTCTCTGTTCCAGGAATGTAATTTGAAAATGTTGTCATGCAATCTGAGGCAAAAGGTCCTTTTTCATTAATCTAACTCTCATTAAAGTGGAAGCCTGCAGGTTATTTCAAATCCATTAGTTTTAAATACAGGTGATTACAATTCTATTGCACATAAGACAACAGAAGTGTCTATCAAGAAGTATGGGGACGTTTTGAGGGATGGGACTGGTTGGTGGTTTTGCTGTCACCGCTGAGCATGAGATTTACCAGCTGATGGAAAGGACGACTCTGTCCTAAACCCCCACCCCCCACCCCGGGGCATACACCAGTCAACTGCATGAACCCAGAGGGTGAAACTATTCGTGGGAAAGAACCTGTGTTAGACTCACTCTCCCAGAGTTATCTCTTGTGTGTATTTCCGATCCGCTTGGCTTCGGAAGCTCAGTAAAATTAACACTCAGAGTTTTAATTCTTTAAGAGGTTGGCAGTCATTGGCTACACGGCTTCATCTGCCTGGATTCTCCTCCCCGGCCCCTATCTACTTATCCTTCAGATCTCTGACTCAAGGCCGCCTCTCCCAGGCAGCCTTCCCTGATTACCCAGCTAAAAGCGATCGGCTTCTGCTTTGAACACCTTCGACTCTGAGCATCTGCTGTCTTTGGTATTCGCCATCTGCTCCCTCAGCCTTTTAGCTGTCTTTTCAAACTTGATTCAATTCAATAAATATTTCTTGAGTATCTGGCCGGCACTGGACTTGTTGCTAGAGAGTCTGTGACCAGCGTCAGAGACTTCGCCCTTAAGAAATTCACATTCCAGTGGGTGAAGGGGGACATGCAAGTGGCTAGGCAGTTACACCAAGTGCCCATAAGTGCTATGACACAGGACTTATAAGGCATGGTGGAAGCCCAAGGGAGAAGCTCGCAGCCTGAACTTCAGATGGTTTCTTTACCTAAAACACTCGAATGGCTTCCCATCAGGTAGGGAACAGAATGCACACCTCCAAGAGCCCTCTGAGGTTCCATGATGATCTGGTCTCACCTTTGCATCGTCACCTTCTTCTCCCTCTTCAGCCACACTGGCCTCTTTGAGCTCTTTAAATGTTCGAAACACGTTGCTGCCCCAGTGCCTTTGCACCTGCTTTTCTCTAGCTATGTCTCTTTCTCCCAAACTCTTCAACCAGCTCTTCCTTCCTGATCCTATAGCTATCACCTCAAATGCCACGGCCTGGTGGCAGTCCCCTGAACTCTACTCTCTAACATAAGCTGCAAGCCTGAGCTCTTTCTTGTTTATCTCTTTCCAAACCGTTTAGTCACCTGACATAGTGCTTTGTTCAGTTATATGTTGTCTCTGTGCCTCCTAGAGTGTAAAGTGCTGGAAGGCTGGGGGTTCCCTGTTGGCCTAGCAGTTAAAGATTCGCTGTTGTCACCGCTATGGCTCAAGTTTGATCCCTGACCCGGGACCTTCTGCATATCTCGGGCATGGCCAAAATTAATTAAGTAAGTAAAAAAAGTAACTTTTGGAAGGCAAGGACATGGTCAGTTTTATTATTATGAAATCTATTATACCTGGCCCAGAGCCTGGTATGAAGCAAGCGCTCAATAATATTTGCTGAATAAAATGTTTGTTTGTTTGTTTGTGTTTTTTTTTGTCTTTTTAGGGCCACACCCACAGCATATGGATGTTCCCAGGCTAGGAGTTGAATCAGAGATACAGCTGCCAGCCTGCGCCACAGCCACAGCAACACAGGATCCGAGCAGTGTCTGCAGCCTATACCACAGTTCATGGCAACGCCAGATCCCCAGCACACTGAGCGAGGCCGGGGATTGAACCCATATCCTTGTGGATTCTAGTTGGGTTCATTAACCACAGAGCCATGACAGGAACGCCATAAAATTTTTAAAAAGAATTTTTTTTTTTTTTTTTTGCTTTTTAAGGCCGCACCCACAGCATATGGAAGTTCCCAGGTTAGGGGCTGAATCTGAGCTATAGCTGCCAGCCTACACCACAGCCACAGCCACACCAGATCCGAGCGGAGTCTGCGACCTACACCACAGCTCATGGCAACACTGGATCCTTAACGCACCAAGCAAGGCCAGAGATCGAACCCGCATCCTCACAGATACTAGTTGGGTTCATTACTGCTGAGCCACGATGGGAGCACCTTAAAAAGAATTTGAATAAATGATTTGGGAATAACTGAAGCTAAGACTTTAGGAATTTCCCAGCAGAAGATAAGGAAGAGGAAGAATGCTGTCTTATTTTCAAATTGGATCGCAGCTTTGGGTGGGCTTCTTCAGGTGGGACTCTCCAGAATCATGTCAAAGTTGACCAAGGTCAACCTTGACTCAGTGTCAAAGATGATCAGTATATTTCTGTTGTGAGATCTACTCCATTTTTCACCTTCAGGTGAACCAGAAGATGAGCAGAAAGGTTGGAACTGTGTGGAGACTGAATCTGGCAGAAGGGATCCTAGGGCCTCGCTTTCATCTCTCCTGGGTGGGTACAACATCGCAACCAACATAAGATGGGATTCCTGGAGCTCCCACTGTGGCTCAGCGGTAATGAGCCCGACTAGTATCCACGGCCTTGCTCAGTGGGTTAAGGATCTGACATTGCTGTGAGCTGTGGTATAGGATCCTACATTGCTGTGGCTGTGGTGTAGGCCGGCGGCTGCAACTTGGATTAGACCCCTAGCCTGGGAACCTCCATATGCTGTGGGTGTGGCCCTAAAACACACACACACACACACACACACACACACACACACACACACAGAAAGATGAAATTCCCCACTCCCAAACCCTCTTATCTGGCTACACCATCTCCAGCTTGCCCACCTACAGATCAAGTGGAAAGCCTTTTCTCAGGAGTTCCTTTCATGGCTCAGTGGAAATTAATCTGACTAGCATCTATGAGGACACAGGTTTGATCCCTGGCCTCGCTCAGTGAGTTAAGGATCCAGCATTGCTGTGAGCTATGGTGTAGGTTGCAGACACAGCTCAGATCCCACCTTGCTGTGGCTGTGGTGCAGGCCAATGGCTACAGCTTCGATTCGACCCCTAGCCTGGGAACCTCCATATGCTGCAGGTGTGGCCCTAAAAAGAAACACACACAGAAAAAAGACCTTTCTCTTAACAAGTTACATGCACTAAATATCTATCCCTAAGCTATGTGGGTGGCTGCTGGGTGCAAAGCCCAGGACTGGGTGACTGGGGAACCGAAAAACTTCAATCACTTTCTCCACTCTGGAGAGAATTATACTTGCTTTGAGAAAATAAATCCTTCATGGAGCAATGAACGGTTTTCAAGGGTGAAAGTTCATTTACAGGCATTACATCTTTTAACGCCTCACCGAAGACTTCCAAAATCAAAACTCAATTACAGAAAAATTACAGATAAAGGAAGGACTTGCTGAAAGTCACATGTCAAGGAAGAGGAAAATCTCAAACTTGAATTCAGTTCAAGATCATTTCACAGTATAAATTAGAGAAAAGTTGTCCTCCTGAAAACTCTTCCAGAATTCCCTGGGACATGCAAGGTCAGGTAGAGGTGGGTATGTTGTTGTTGTTGCTGTTTTTTTTGCCATGCCCTCGACATGAGTAAGTTCCCAGGCCAGGGATCGAACCGGCACCATAGCAGCGACAACCCTGAATCCTTAACCACTAGGCCACCAGGGAGCTCCGTGGTGGGGTATCTTTGTAAGGCTGACCACCATGGAAGTGGCCCAAGGACCCCCAGGACCATTCCGCTTGGAGAAAATCAATCGGCAACACTAATCTTCCCATCTTTTCAAACTTTACATCCCGACCAGCTCCTAAGGCAACCTCAAGGACAACCTCTTTCTTGAAGTTTTTCCCAGATAGTCTTCTAGATGGTTTTCCTCCACAGAGTGGGCACCAAACAATCCTGTAATTAATCAGATACCATCTCGTGCAGTTCTCTAATAGTTTCACAGGTTGTCTTATCTTTCCAACTACCATGAAAATAGCTTGGGCGGGAAAAATGCCTAATAATGCTCATTACAAGATAACAATCTCTTTTATGTAGCCGCACTTTCAAGTTTACAAAGCAAGTCCAAATCCTCGTCCAATCCTCACCATAATCCAGTGAGGATGGCAGGACCAGTGCTATGATTATTCACATGTGACAGATGAGGAAACTGAGGCTGGGACGATCAAATGACTTTTCTGAGATGGTATAAGTCACCCCAAGAGTAGGCATGGTATGAACCAAACTGGGGCTTAAAGCTGGTTCCTCTAATCTCAAGACCCTTTTACCGTATCACCTGAGATCATCCTTCTTTGGCCAAGATCTTCACATTTCCAGCTTCCCTTTTCTTCTCTCAATCACCCTTTTTTCCCTTTCCCACCTTGAGCACTGAGCTTCTTGTATTCTCAAGCTGAGCTGGATGATGGGCATCAAAAACTACTATCCTCTGAGAAAAGGATTTTGTTGCTTAAAAAAATCTGTACGTTAGGCGTTCCCGTCGGGGCTCAGTGGTTAATGAATCCGACTAGGAACCATGAGGTTGAGGGTTCGATCCCTGGCCTTGCTCAGTGGGTTAAGGATCCGGCGTTGCCATGAGCTGTGGTGTAGGTTGCAGACACGGCTCGGATTCCATGTTGCTGTGGCTGTGGCGAAGGCCGGCAGCTACAGTTCCTGTTAGACCCCTAGCCTGGGAACCTCCATATGCCGCGGGTGCGGCCCCAGATAAGACAAAAAAGACAACAACAACAACAAAAAATCTGTACATTAATAAATGAAAATGCAGACTGGCTTCAGTGGTAGCTGTTTAGTTCAGGTTCCTACAACTAAGCTTTATCAAAAGTTGATGGGTGGAGTTCCCTTCGTGGCGCAGTGGTTAACGACTCTGACTAAGAACCGTGAGTTTGCGGGTTCGATCCCTGGCCTCGCTCAGTGGGTTAAGGATCCGGCGTTGCCGTGAGCTGTGACGTAGGTCGCAGACGCGGCTTGGATCCCGCGTTGCTGTGGCTGTGGTGTAGGCCGGTGGCTACAGCTCCTGTTAAACCCCTAGCCTGGGAACCTCCATTTGCCACGGGTGCGGCTCTACATAAAGGCAAAAAGACAAAAAAAAAAAAAAAAATTGATGGGCATCAAAGATAGATATGTTTGAGACATTCTAGTCTTGCACTGACTTGAGTCTGTAGGTACTGGTCGGCATGACTGGGGTAGGCCTGGGGTCCCAAGCTGCCCGGAAGGGAGAAAATCCACAGTGAAGGATTTACCTGCTAATTGCAAGGTGGCTTAAGGAGTTCCCTTAGTGGCTCAGTGGTAACAAACCTGACTAGTATCTATGAGAACTCGGGTTCGATCCCTGGCCTTGCTCAGTGGGTTAAGGAGCTGGCGTTGCTATGAGTTCTGATGTAGATCCCAGACATAGCTTGGATCCTACGTTGCTGTGGCTGTGGCTTAGGCTGGCAGCTGCAGCTCTGATTGGACCCCTAGCCTGGGAACTTCCATATGCTGCAGGTACAGCCCTAAAACAAAAAGCAAAAAAAACAAACAAAAAACCAAGATGGATTAAATATCTCTAGTCCCTTCCCACCACATTGAATTCAGTAAAGAGACTAAACTAGCTCTCTGGAAGAATTTGCAGAACTTTTACCAAGAAAACAAGCCTCTAGACCCCTCTGAGCTGAGAGTCATCATAGAAAAGGGAATGTGATGAGAAAAAGGCACTAGAGACGTGCACCAAAGCTATTTTTTGTAACATTGACTTAGGGTTCTGAGCCGGGCACCTGAAACATGCATGGCAAACAATATCCATGAACACATGGATGATTGTCCACAAGCAGCATAAGACTTGGGTGAACAGGTATGTGTGACATTCCTACACCCACTCCACGAAATGCCCGGCATGCAATGAGTGGCATCTGTGTGTGCATAGACTTGAATAGCTCTGATGTGTGAGAATTATTAGCAGACGTTGGCGTTTTTTAACTATCGAAGTTTAAAAACAAACAAACGCCACTTGTCTCACACCTCCAGCGGATTGCCACATAAAATATGTCATGGTACTGGGCTGCCAAATTTTTTTATCCTCCCTTTTCCTTCCTCCTCCCACTTCTGCCCCAATTCTTCTATCATTTTAGACAGATCCAGGAAAGAAAAGCCCCAGAAAAAAAAAGCTGCTAATCTGCACTTCTTAAAATTACACTTGCGTGAGTGTGCACCCGTGTGTGCTCATGAACACGCATGCTCCTGCGTGCGCGTGCACACAGAACACACGTGCGCGCGCGCACACACACAGAACACATGCGCGCACACACACTGATCTTGATGCTGCTTAGTATTTTCTTAAACATTTCTTTCCATTCCAGACCCTGAGTTAAGTACGTTTTTCTCATTATCTTATTTAGTTCTCTAATATTAAAATCAGCTCCTTCACAATCAACAGAGCTTCACGTCACACATTATAAAAATTGAAACTCTTAACCCACAAAAAAAATGCACTTAGAGTTTTCTGTCTTAGAACAATCCTCAAGATCCCTTACAGAGCTTCGAGGTCTTGATTCTCTTTGTTCTTCTGAGCTGAACTAGTGACTCCTTCTTTCTAAAGGGACATTTGAATTGCTTTTCAAATGTATATTTGACCTAATTTAGGGTGACTCCTCTGATTTTCAAAATGTACGTGTGAATGTCTTTTCACATGAAATAGTCTTTTGAAGTTTGTTTACTGTGAGTACAAGGACTTTCTTTTCCTCTGGATTCCAAAGTATTTTCTGGAAGGGTGGGGTGGGGGGAAGTGAGGTGGAGGTAGAGGGTATCGTATTTATATGTTGTATTTACGTCTAAAATTACTTTAATTTATGTATAAATACCTGTATAAGGATTAAGTATTATGTGCTAGGTATTATGTATAAATGCCTGCCTTTGTATATCAATAAAAGAGAGCCAGCAAGATTGATATGTTAGGAAGGGAAGTGGGAAAGTCTCCCAGCTCAGCTTGCGGGTCCTTATTTTTTCCTGCCTACAGATTTTAAGTAAATGTGAAAAGCCATACTTCCAGTCTAGGCTTTTCCCCACAATATCTCATGACATTTTTTGAGAAATTTACTGTAATCATCCTTGTTTTCCACCAGGATGCAGAGAGATTTAAGAAAAAAAACATTCACCCAATGTCACATAATGAGCAAATGGAGAAGCTGGTGTTTATACTCAAATCTGATCCTGTTTTGAAGTTTCCAGGCAAACTTGATCTTAAAAAAAAAAGTTTTTGTTGCTCTCCTTGTTTTGTTTTGGGTCACACGTGCCTGGGCTACCTGCTTGGCTTCAATCTCAGTTCAGGAGACTGTTTTCCCTTAGGTCCTCCCTCACCGATTCTCTGCCCTGATCCCCTCTGTACAACAGGTCTGGCCCCTGCATGATGCAAAGTTTCAATTTGTGATGATGAAGAAATTCTGGAGATGGAAGGTAGTGCTGGTGATCAAACAAGGTGAGTATACTTAATGCCACTGAACTAAATGATTAAAAATGGTTAAAATGATAAATTTTATGTTATGCCTATTTTAGCACATCATGTTTTTAGAAAAAACTAAAGTATTAGTTAGTTAACAGTTTTTTGGGTTTTTTTTTTTTTTTTTGGTCTTATCTAGGGCTGCGCCCGTGGCATATGGAGGTTCCCAGGCTAGGGGTCTAACAGGAGCCGTAGCCGCCGACCTTTGCCACAGCTACAGCAACGCGGGATCCGAGCTGCGTCTGCAACCTACACCACAGCTCACGGCAACGACGGATCCTTAACCCACTGAGCAGGGCCAGGCATTGAACCTGCAACCTCATGGATCCTAGTCAGAATCGTTACCCACTGAGCCACGAAGGGAACTCCAACAGTTACTGTTTTTAAACGAATTAATAAATATATTTTGATCACTTCTCATTTAAATTAACAAAGATTTTTTTGGACATCTATTGTGACTTAACAAATTACACCTGAGCTTAGTGATTTAAAACAACAACAATCTACTTATTTTTTTCATTTTTTTCCTGAAAATATAGTGACTTACAATGTTGTGCCTATTTCTACTGTAAAGTCACCCAGTTATACACATGTTTATATTCTTTTTTATATTCTTTTCCATCATGATCTATCCCAGGAGATTGTCCATAATTCCCCATGCTGTGCAATAGGACTTTTTTGTTTATCTTTTCTAAATGTAGTAGTTTGCATCTAACAATCTATTATTATTATTATTATTATTATTATTATTATATTATTATTATTATTATTATTATTATTATGTTCTAACTTGAGATCTCTCATGTAGATGCATTCAGATGGTGGCTAAGGCTGCAACATCTCTGAACCCGTGCCTGGTCCTTGCAAAGTATGGCTGCCAGGCTGGCACTTTACTCTCGTTGCATGTGACCTCACCAGGGACCCAGATTGGGCTTCCGTACCTGGTGGTTGGCCCCCAAGAGTGAACTCCACTTTGTCACTTGTCATTGCCTAGGGTTAAAGCAGTCAGAGGCAGCCCTCTTTCAAGGAGCAGGAAAATAGCCTCGACTTCTCCGAAGGGGAGAAGAGTAAGAACCGGTCGCCATCTTTAATTCAGCACAAGGGAACAGCTGTGACAAAAAGCAAGTGCGTTCTTCCTCAACTTTCATTCCTAGTCATCAATTCTAAGAAGGTATAACTTAGGAAAGCTGCATTAACCAGAATGTCATCGTTTCAGGCTCTGCACACGTGTGATCCCAGAGGAATGGGGACGGGTCCCCTGGCAAATCAAATCCTCCACTGGGTGGAGTCTCAATGTACCTCAGCACACACAGATGCCAGTGTTCAAAGGCTTGGTTTATATCACATCCATTTAGTGCTAAAACTGCAGATATTCATTTCAACTTTCTTAGATGACTCAGAAGGCTGCGGCGTGGGGGAGGGGGTCACCACCACTGGCATCCATTATCATTTCGCTGGTTCTGCCCCCCCAGGGCTGGTTGACAGGATGCCAAAGAGATAAACCGCTTTTACTGTAATTCCCACTCTAAAAAAAGGGATTTACTAAGCAAATTAAGAGGGTGAAGAAACTTGCAAGGGGTGACATTTAGCCTACTCAAGACACCAAACTTTTCAAGCACTTTAGAGGCATGATTTACATACAATTACAGGAATGCTTCATTTATTCCCCCTTGTCAGAGGAGCAGTTTCACAGAAGTGAATCTTTCAGATAATGGTTGCTTCCCCCTAGAGGCACCAAGCCATTCTAACCTGACTGGGCAGAAATCTTTCCCAAATACATTGCAAACCAGCCTAAGCCTCCAAATAAACACACAGCGTACGTTTCATCTTTGTTTGATGAGCGCAGGTTCTTATTACTGCCTGTTACCATGCAGGTCCCTAAAATGACAGTGCACCTGAAGTTTCCCAGCCACCCCGTGGCTGCCTTCCCTCATTCAGATCACAAGTATTGACCCCCTATTGCCAGGCGCTGGGTTCACGGTTCACTTACTGTGATTTTTTTTCTGACTTCAGGTATAAAGGGTGGCGATAGCTTACTCCTGGGGAAGCAGCTTGCTATTTCACCAGTCTGTTTTGTTTCATTAAATTTTTTTTATCAAAGTACAATTTGTTTACAACGTTGTGTTAGTTTCTGCTGTACAGCAAAGTAATTCAGATATATATATGTGTGTGTGTGTGTGTGTGTATACACATATTCTCTTTCACAATATTTTCCATTACAGATTATTACAAGATACTGAGTATAGTTCTCTGTGCTATACAGTAGGTCCTTGTTGCTTATTTATTTTATTTATTTACTTCTTCCTTTTTAGGGCCTCACCCAAGACATAGGAAGTTCCCAGGCTAGGGGTTGAATCGGAGCTGCAGCTGCCAGCCACAGCCACAGCAACACGGGATCCAAGCCTCATCTGCAACCTATGCGGCAGCTTGCAGCCACACAGGTTCCTTAACCCACTGAGCAAGGCCAGGGATCGAACCTGCGACCTCATGGATACTAGTGAGCCACAATGGGAACCCTGATGTTTATCTATTTTAGATTTAGTAGCGTGTATCTCTTAATCCCCAACTCCTTTAAATCTCTAATCCCCTTACTCATCCCAGTAGCTGTCCTTACTCATACCTTTGATATCTATCCTTTCATATGTGTGTCTTTGAAAAATGCATAACGCTGTTTTGTTTTTCTATATCCTTTATTTCTTTTCTTTTTATGGCAGCAACAGTGGCACATGAAATTTCCCAGGCCAGGGGACGAATTGGAGCTGCAGCTGCAGACCATAGCAACCCCAGATGGGAGCCACATTAGTGACCTATGCCACAGCTTGCAGCAACCCTCGATCCTTAACACACTGAGTGGGGCCAGGGATTGAACCCACAACCTCACAGACACTATGCTGGGTTCTTAACCTGCTGAGCCACAATGGGAACTCCTACTTTTCTATATTCTAATTAATATAAATGGTGTCGTGCTACTGAACACTTTTTGTTACCTACTTCCCCCGCTAAATTCCACGTCTTTAAGATGGATCTCTCGTGCTTCTAAATACGACCTTGTATTCCAGCTATAGCCACACTTTACCTGGTAGATTCCTCTGGGGCTGGATAACCAGGTCACCTCCAGCTCCTTGCCACCGAAACTCTACTGCAAACAGCATCCTTTTACCTCTACCCCTGAGCGAGACCAGGGCTGCGGTGACAGCTGGAATTTTCCCTGCTTTTTTTTTTATGGCCTCAGTGGTGGCATATGGAAATTCCCGGGCTAGGTGTCAGATCAGAGCTGCAGCTACGGTCTACACCACAGCCACAGCAACACTGGATCCAAGCTGAATCTGTGACCTACACCACAGCTCACGGCAACGTCTGATCCTTATCCCACCAAGCGAGGCCAGGGATGGAATCTGCATTTTCATGGATCCTACTCGGGTTCATAACTGGCTGAGCCACAACAGGAGCTCCAAGTTTCTCTGCTTTGACAATTGCCTGCCCTCAAGGTAAAACCCATGCCCTGGGAAAGATTGGATTTCCTCCCTGCTCCCCAGCTTGTGCCTAAAGATCAGAAACTCCTCTTCTGCCGCCAATCCCATTACCAGCCTTTGAGCTGATTGACTAAACCCAACGGAGATAGATTGGTGAAATCACCCTCGCAGTAGGTACTGGAGAGTAATGGTACCCAGGAGGGACAGGTAAGCAAAAAGGGAACAAACCCAGGCAGTTTCCACACATCTCCACCGCCCATTACTTTGTTCACTTAAATAAACAAATAACCCCCAGGCCATCCGCAGCCAGAACCTCAGCAGCTGCAGCAATGATTTTCTTTCACTAGACGCAAGACTAATCAATGCCCCTTGATCGCACTGCCGCTACCGCGTGCCCAAACAGCATGCCCACGTCCCCAGCTGGCTCGTCCCTGCTGGGCATCTGCTCCATACAGGTGGCAGGAAAGTCTCCCATTTCCACCCTCCTGAAGGGCTGCAGAGAAGAGGCCAGCCACCTCCCATACGGCTGGGTTCCCAGAGAGGAAAGATGGCAGGTTCAGCCCAGCGGGGCTGAGATGGAAGCAAATATAAAGTGTGAAAGGACTCTTGGGAGTTGGAGCATCCATGAGAATACATGGTGAGCATCTTCCATCACCTCTGGCCACCTGCCTGTAGCCCTGGGGGTGGGCCTAAGGAAATACCAGGTCCACCTATAAGTAGCCTCTAGGGTAACCTCAAGAGTCCTCAAGAGTTTGAAAGTGGACTTTGTACCTTGGATATGTCTGGAGACTGTGGCTAGTGGGGCTCTGGACAGAGTGCTCCTTTTCCCAGTGAATGGATTCCACAGGGGCAGGCACCATGTTGACTCTTGGACCAAATGACCAGGGAGCAACCTATTATGAATGGCCAGAGACCACCTTCTCTCACTTGGGCTGTGTTCCCAACTCCGACTCCTTTCCCCATGGGCCCATCCAGAGTTGGGGGGTAAATTTTTAGGGGTCTCACATTCCCAGACCTTTTCCAAATGGCTTATGGGACCATGGGACCATCTCTGATTGTGAATTTAGTGAGCACCTCAGCATCAGTGTCAGTGTCCATCTCTGGGATGTCCAAGAAGAAAGGCCTACTGATAATTTTCTTATATCTCATAGCAAGAGGATATGATGTTTTGATTCATTAAATTTCAGATTTCTGTCATTGTCATAGTACCACAGTGATTTTGGCCATACCCCACCTTTTATTTGTTTAATTTTATTCTTTAAATAGGCTCAGTTTCCTAGAAAAAAGAGAACATAATTTATTTTTTTTAAAGTTTTTATCACTGCCCAAACTGGAAAATCGATATTGCATGCTATAAATAGACCATGACTATAAAAATAAGCACAATGAGAGTTCATGGTGGATTAAACACAAATGCTTTACTCTGCTTGTTGCTGAAACCTTAATAAAATGACAGTGAAGTGATAAAAAAAAAAGGCCTATACCCCATAGGACCAAAAAAGAACAGAAGAGGCAGATAGCAAATGACAGATGTCAACCAAATTTGGAGACTGGTGAGAAAATGGATCGAGATGACTTGACATCTAGGTCTGAGAAGAAGGAAGCAAAGAGATAAGCTGTTCTGAGCAGCCATGCCCTGGAAAGTCTCCAGGAAAGGAGGGTTCAGGTAGGGCTAACACCAGTAGAATTAACAGAAAGCCTGAATTAGAATCTGTGAGACTCCTAGACTCCCTTTCCTGATAACTCTCTGCCAGGGATCCTACCCAGCAGAAGATGGGAAGTTTATTATTTGGTGAAGGTGATAATGAAATGAGTCCTTCTATCATTAAAGGAACATTGTGACATATATCCTGAAAGTTGGAAATACTGCTAACCAGAAAGATAAATCCTCAGCATTTTACCACCTGAGTGGCACACTGTCCTTGGGCAATGGGTCTTCCTGCTCTAAAATGGTAAGCCTGGGGGATATTGTGGGCGCTGCAGCTTCTGCTGTATGTAGGTAAGAAAAGAGATTATATCCAGGTATAGAAACACATAACTATATATATACACACAAAAGGGACACCCAGGAGTACCCATCATGGCTCAGTGGGTTAAGAACCCAACTAGCATCCATGAGGATGTGGGTTCAATCCCTGGCCTCACTCAGTGGGTTAAAGATCAGGCATTGCTGTGGTTGTAGCATAGGCTGGCAGCTGCAGCTCCAATTTGACCCCTAACCATGGGACTTCCATATTCCACAGGAACAGCCCTAAAAGAGAGAAAAAAAAGGGGGGAGGGGCACCCAGAGAACAAGAGAAAGGACAAAAAAGATGGAGACGAGCAGATAAAAGGATAAGAAAACAGATGCATGGCTGTAGGTCTGCTCTCCAAATAACAGACCTTCCAGAGACAAAAGAAATAGAGGATATAAAAGGAAATTATAAAAGAAATAATACAAGAAAATTTTGCAGAACGAAAAGTGTTGGTTTTTGGATTCAATGGGTCTACTGAGTGCCCATGAGAGTGAAAGGACAACCAAGGGATATCATCATGAAATTTCAGATCACCAGGAATGGAAAGAAAAACCTAAATCTTCCAGAGAAAAAAATAAGAAATGAAACAACAAGACCAGGTTACATATACAAGGAATTGTGACTGAATGAGGCAATGGGCTTTTCCTCAGCATTCATTAGAAGCCAGTGGAATAATACCTGGAATATTCTGAAAGAAAACTATTTCAATGCTTGAATTTTATACACAGCCAAACTATCAATCCTATGGATGTGGATCATAAACACTTTTCTAAAGGAATGTCATTGTCAAAAATTTGTACCCTTTCTCAGGAATATATCAGAGGATGTGATCCATCAAACAAAGGAGTAAATCAAGAAAGATGAAGACATGAGATCCAGGGCCCAGGGGCTCATGAACAGGCCAGCAGCAAGGAAGCCCCTGGTGACAGCTGGGTTGTAGGCCCCAGGGAGCAAGGGGATCAGATGGGGCAGGAGGGTGGATAGCTCCAGGAGAGATGTCTCCAGGAAAAATTGGAACTGACAGATAAACTGTCAGGTGTGGCCGGGTGTAAAATTGGATTGAGGGACTTTGTATAGAGGTCCAGGAGGGTGTGGGCAGCGTTGCCCAGACATTCAAAGAAAGCCAACCCAAAGGCCAGGAAAGGATGATATTCTAAGATACTATTCAACTAAGCTATGAGTAATATTTACCCCTTTATCATAATAAAAATACCAAAGCTGGATTTAATTTAAAACAATGACAGCGCAAAAAAAACCATGGTGTGGAAGTTGGAAGGAAGGGGAAACCTAGGCAAGGAAGAAGTGATCTAAGAGACCACTCACTGGTCATATTTGGAAATAATACTTACTTGTTTTACAAAAAAAACAACAATCAGGAGACAGTAGCGTAAGCAGGGCATTGAAAAGAATAATGGGAAAAAACAAAACAAAACAGAAGAAACAGCTAGAAGAATTGACAGATGTTGCTTCAGAGGGAGTTCCCATCACGGCACAGTGGTTAACGAATCCGACTAGGAACCATGAGGTTGAGGGTTCGATCCCTGGCCTTGCTCAGTGGGTTAATGATCCGGTGTTGCCGTGAGCTGTGCTGTAGGTTGCAGACATGGCTCGGATCCTGCGTTGCTGCGGCTGTGGCGTAGGCCGGCAGTACAGCTCCTGTTAGACCCCTAGCCTGGAAACCTCCATATGCCTCAGGTGTGGCCCTAGATAAGGCAAAAAAAAAAGGGGGGGGGCGGGGAGAAAATAAGACAGAACCAGGTTATTTATTTCCATAAATAATCTGTGGGCAAACATCGTCCATCCCCTCCTCTCAGTGTCCTGGGGGCAGACTTCCAAGGCCCTGCCTTCCAGGCCAGCGGCTCCCTGCCCTTGCCCATATTTAAGCACCTAGATGAAGGGATACGTCTGCGGGGAATTTTAGACCAACTCTGAAGTTCAGCGAGGCCGGGAGACTTCTCAAAGAAAGACACAAAAGTCATTTCACCGTTTCCCATGACCCGCAAATCACTTTTTCTCAAAGCGGCAGCAAGGCCAGGCACTTAGTTGGGGCGCAGGCCTGGGCTGAAGTTTCTATCAGATTCCAGCTTGAGGGGCTAAGCGGGGGGGATGTTTTTAAAGTTAAATCCACCCATAAAGACCTCGCTTGGGAGGGAGGGTGGTTTTCTGTGCCCAGCTCTCTGGGGCCCTCAGCTATTGGCCTAGAAAAGTCAAAAATATACAGGACACACCAAATGACCAAAAAGGAAATAAACTTAAAAACGCATCTACCTTATTTATTTTGAAAGTTTAATTTGACAACAAAGTCAGGTTCATTTGGAAAGGTGGAGGGGACGGAGGGAGGGCTGGATGCCCAGCTCGGGGCAGCGCTGCCGGCTGCCTTCCCCGGAAGCCCCCTCGGGGCTGCGGTGCCTCCCTCACCTTGCCGGGCCGCACCCCTCCCTCTGTCCCTCCCCAGACCCAGAACAAGACAGGAGATTTGTGACTGCTGATGTGTGGCCCCGTCCCCATGAAGGAGGCTTTTCTTTAACAAAGTAGCGGGGCGGTGTCATCTTCCCCTGACTCGGAATCATTCACTATTAGCACAATGTGTTATTATTGTATTTTTAATTGAAATGTAAATTCTGGGAACACTCTGACCCAATTTACTCCCAGGGAAGAAAAAAAAAAAGGGCAAAATTCTCATTTTCAAGGCTCTGGAAATGCAAGTTAGTGTTATTAATGATTAAGCTCTTTTTCCCCCCACCCCCCGACCTGGGCTGCGGGGTGGGGGCCGGAATGGGGGGGGACCTTCTTATCCGGGCACAATGGTAATGTTACCCTGTGCTCCCAGCGCATTTGATTGCAAGGTAGATTCCGAGTGGGCGGCTCGCATATTTCTCCGGCCAGGCCTGGGTTCACACCTGGACCGGGAAGTGGCCTGAGTGAGTAGATGCGGTTTCAGGTTTTAAATGACGACGATGATTGATGTGTGATTAAATGATTGATTTGGGGAGATTATTGTCCCGTCTGTTTTAAAGAAACTCTCTTTGTAAAAACAGACCCGAGTGGAGACAGGATGATTCAGGGCTTGATTCAGACTTTGCCCACAAACATTGTACACTCACACCCCATTGGCTGATAATTCTAGAACTTACACTGGAATTCAAAGGGCAGTGAGGATTTGCAGCGCGGACGCTGTTTAAAGAGAGAAGAGGAAGCGTGGATGCTGCCGACAAATGTTTGCTGGGGACCTACTAGCTGCCAGGCACGCAGTGAGAGTGCAAACGCCAAGATGAACACTTCATAGAAGTACTTCTGCCTTCTTCCCTAAGTTATAGTCACAGCTCAAAAGCCACCATCTAGGAGATCCTGCTGTGGCGAAATGGGATCTGTGGTGTCTCTGGAGTGCTGTGGCCCTAAAAAAAGAAAAGGTAAAAAGAGGAGGAGTTCCCACTGTGGCTCAGTGATAATGAACCCGACTAGTATCCATGAGGATGAGAGTTCAATCCCTGGCCCCGCTCAGGGGGTTAAGAATACTGCATTGCTATGAGCTGGTGTAGGTCAAAGACGTGACCCAGATCCCACGTCACTGTGAGCTGTGGCAGAGGCCGGCAGCTGCAGCTCCGATTCAGCACCTAGCCTGGGAACCTTCACATGCCATGGCCCTAAAAGGACCAAAAAACAACCAGAACTGTCTGGTCCAAAATGTCAGTATCGCCAAGACTGACAAACTGTTTACGGACAAAGAATCACATATAGAATCCATTACGGAGGTGAAGGTTGGGCGAAGGCAGGTCCTTCTGGTCTGGGTGGGTCTTGCAGAAGACATGGGCAGGGACACAGCGCCATCATACCCTTAACCCCTGGAGCCACCTCTACCTCAGGCTGGAAGAAGGAATGAGACTCTAGGAATCCACTCCCCCTCTCTCAGGTATCAATGTAGATACACAAACTCTGCTGCTAGGAGTCCCCCAGTCTATGCCATCATCGTATAGAGGAAAGGTTGAGGTCTTGATAAGGGAGCAGACCCAGAATGCTCAGTAACCCGCTGGTTAATGAAGGGAGTCCCTAGTTAGCAAGGCACAGACTGTCTACACTGATAGGGAATCGGGGGCGTCTGCCCTCTCGCTTTCCCCTAGAGTAAAAGGAACAGAGATGTCCTTTGCTACCTGGATGGGTCACACTCGCAAGCTGGAAAGGGCCAGCGTCAACATCCCTCAGTCTCCAGATCCGCCTCCTGGCTGCAGGCTAGGGAAGAGAAGCGAGCCTTCTAGCTCATGCTTTTCGTGTTAGTTATTTGTGGCTTCCTAGAAGCAAAATGAAAATAAATACAGGTTAAGGGAGAAATGACTGGTGAAACCAAGCAGGAGGCAGGGATCTGGGATGTCAAGGCTTCAGGCAGGCGGCGTGTCCCAGCCCAGCACCAGGGAGCAGCGCATTGTTTGTTATTGGATGATCCCCAGGTTAAGTCTTTGGGGGGTGTGTGGTTTTCTTTTTAAAGAAACTTGGCATTTCATTACATCTACTTATAGACCATAGATCAAATGCTCAAGGCAGGAATGTGGTGGGGTGGGAAAGAGTCAAAAATGATGTATGGAAGGTCAAGCAGTGCAGGGGTGGGGTGAGGGGAGTGGGGGAATAAAGCCATAAAGAACCAGTTCCATCGGCTGCTCCACCTTCCCAGAACCTGGGACTCTGAGGCTGTGGGTTTACAAACCAGGAGTCAAAGTCCTGGTTTGCAAACCAAGGCTGAGCTAAAACCACATCTGCCTCCAAGCAGCCCACCTCCAGGAGCTCAGGGCAGACATCTCAGCGGTCCCCATGGGAACCGATCCCTACCTGGCCCCCGCGGAATCGAACATCCCCTGCCATGTGGGTTGAGCAAGGTGTCCACTTTTGTAGACACAGAAGATGAAGCAGAAAGCCCCCAGAGCTTTCTCTGGAGACAGAATTCTCCCCTTCATCGGTGAGTCTGCAACACATCCCAGCTCTGGGCCAGGCACGGGGGAGGGGAAGAGACAGAAAAGGAGCCTCTCAACCATCCTCGGGGGGGGGGGGGGGGGTGTCACCTGGCTCAGGCAAAGCGTACCTGTCAGTGATACAGCAGCGGTTCTTAAATGACCCCCAAAGAAGCGGTCATGCTGTGAGAGTCCAGGAAAGAGGGTGAAATCTGGGTTGGGGAGCAGTGCGGGAAGCTTCTTGGAGGTGGTGTTTATCTGCTCTGGGGTCTCCTTGAGAGATAGGATTCTTCAGGATCCTGCTCTGGGGGAGGGTCTAGACGATACAAAAGAAGAATCACTTATGCGCCAGGTTAAGAGGAGCTTGCAGTCTCCTGGGAGGAGGAAGTTGTCAGGAGTCTGGATCCCTCTATCCAAGTCCATTCCAGACAGTATCACCACTGAGACCACAAGCACCTCAAATCGGACACCTCCCAGTGAACTTGCCATTTCCTCCCAAGCCTCTGGCTTTTCCTATCCTAGTTGTCTCAAAGAGTGACACCCCTGTCTGCTCATTCACGAAACCAGAAATTGGGACGGCTTCCTAGATTCCTCCAGCTCCCTCGTCTAGTCTAGTTTTCTTTTCTTTTCTTCTTTTTTTTGGTCTTTTGTCTTCTTAGGGCTGCACCCAGGGCTTATGGAGGTTCCCAGGCTAGGGATCGAATCAGAGCTACAGCTGCCGGCCTACACCACAGCCACAGCAATGCGGGATCTGAGCCACATCTGCGAACTACACCACCGCTCGTGGCAATGCTGGATCCTTAACCCACTGAGCGAGGCCAGGGATGCCACCCACGTCCTCATGGAACCTAGTGGGGTTCACTAACCACTGAGCCACGACAGGAAATCCTCCCTGGTCTACCCCTAACAGCCCACTGCCCGTGGGACCTCCTTGCTGTCTCCATCCCCCGCTGCTGCACGGGTTGCTCCAGCTCCCTCCACCTCTTGCTGGATCACCCCATCCGTGTCCTAATTTATCTCTGCCCATCCAGGCTGAACTTCTTCACATATGTTCCCTCCTAATGGAACTTTCTTTTTCTTTTTTTTTTTGAAATCATTTATTTTTAAAAATTATAGTTGATTTACAATGTCGTGCTGTACAGCAGAATGATCCAGTCATATATATATCGATATATATTGATATATATATACACACTCTTTCCTGTATTACTTTCCATCCTGGTCTATCCCAAGAAACTCGATATAGTTCCCTGTTCTACACAGTCTGATGAAATTTTCTTAAATGCAACTGTGATCATACAAGCAGCTAGGGTGTGGCTAGCACTTACTACATGCCTGCTCTGCAGGAGCAGTCCTTACAGCTACTCTCTGAGATGGGTATTGTTTGACAATGATGCGGTGGCTTAAAGAGATAAGACACATATTAGCTTAGGGCCACACGGCTCTTAGGTGAGCGAGTTGAGCCTTGAACCAGACCCCTAGTGCCCAAGATTATAGTCTCAGCTACAGGCTGTCAGCTTCCTATGACCGCCATGCTTAACATTCTTCCATGGAGCCTCAGTGCCTCCTGGATGGAAGTCAAGCTAGTTTAACTTTGCAGTCTCATTTCCTACTGTCACCACCCCCTCCGTCTTCCTCTGCCCTCCCGCCAGATCTCACCACCATGTGCCAGCCAATCTAAACCACCAAAAGCCATCAGCCTCGCTTTTAAAGAAACAGGCCATCCTTGAATGCAATGCTGGCTATCGCTCAATGTGACACCACTTCCTCCTTAATGTGACACCCTTCCTTCACCATGGGTGAAGTGTCCTGCCTCTGTGCGCTCACGGTGCCCAAGCACCCATCCCAAGATTTACAGTCTATGAATTCCCATCATGGCTCAGTGGTAATGAACCCAACTAGTTTCCCTGAGGATGTAGGTTCGATCCCTGGCCTTGCTCAGTGAGTTAAGGATTCGGCGTTGCCATGAGCTGTGGTGTAGATCGCAGACACAGCTTGGATCCTGCATTGCTGGGGTTGTGGTATAGGCTGGGGGCTACAACTTCGATTCGATCCCTAACCTGGTAACCTCCATATGCCTCGAATGCAGCCCTAAAAACCACACACACACACACACACACAAAACACTTACACTCTATTGCAATTATCTCTACCCTTTTGCAGAAACCAGTGTGAGTTTTCTGAGAGCAGAAATCAAAAACCTTTTCTTTTTCCTAGAAGTGATTGGCATATGGTGAATACTTGGCAAATAATTGTTGAGTGAATATATGAAGGAAACTTAGAAACATGGATAATTAGAATGGGTGTTCAGTTGGAAGTTCCAGACTTGCAGCTGTAGAGAGACAGACAGACAGACAGAGACAGAGAAACAGAGAGAGACAGAGACAAAGAGCAACAGAGAGCGCGCAGGGGGAAATATGCATGGCAAAGGAGGTATTCTGCAATATTACCAGCTGAGGCATTCACCTGGAATCGGGAGTGGAGAGTCTATATTTTCCAGGCCGCAAAGAGACAGTGAAAGCTTAGGGATAAAGAAGGCCATAACTGCTGTCTTTTTAAGTCTGGCATCTTAAATATTAACTCGGGCATGTACTCATCACACACGGTGACACGCAGCAGCACACCCGTGTTTTATTATCAGCACGCCGTGCAGTCTGACAGCTGGGTTGGCATCCTTGTTCTGTCCTGGGCTTGCTGTGTGACCTCAGATAAATTCCTGGACCTCTTTCTACCTTTGTGTTCTCATCACAAAATAGAGCAGTTAAGATATCAACTTTGGGGGTTTCTGTGATCTAGAAAAATCGAATAAAATGTGTACAACGAAGACTCTGAAAACGGAGGCTAATATCACCATTGCACATATAATATCATTGCTAATGGTGACACATTCAGTAAAGAAAATGTTTCTCTTCTGAGTAGCAGAGACCTTCCTAGAAAATTGCAACGGGAGGCTGGGAAGCACGGAATCATTTGTGCGAGAAGCTGCATCTACTGAAAAATCCATAAGCCAGGAGTTAAACCCAATCGTCCACTAGGGAAGAAGGGACCATTTGATATCTGGTTCTTGCTGTGCAAGCTCTGGAATTGCCTGAGTCCTTTCCATCTTGGGGAACAAGAGAGCCCCACATTTGGTAACACGGGATTAAGAGACCATCGATAGCTCGTGACAGGCGTGCTTCCTGGGAAAACACACCCTGGTCAAATAGCAGCAATCATTAAATATATGAGGATCAGTCCATTTAATCTGTTCCTTTCGTATGGATTGATTGCGTTAGCAGAGTAACTGAGCCAGGAGACAATTGACATTTCTGCTTCCCTTTCAGACGACATGGTGAGCGGAGGGCAGGGAGACTTGCGGAGAGCTTTGCCCCTTCCCACCCCTGCTCCCCGAGTCTCCACCCGGGCCTCGACTGAAGCAACACGGGGCACTCGCTGGGTCTGGAGGAGGGTCAAAGTCACAGAAAGTGAGGGTGAGGCCCAGCAGTTCCCGGTCATGGTCCTAAAGCGATTCTTCCTTACCCCACCTCCTCCTGCCACGACCAACCTGCTGGAATCACAAATTACACCTGCGAAGGGGCTACGAGCCCCATAAGCCGGGGGCCCTGAAAAGCCTCCTCCAGCCAGCTGTACAGAAAAGGAAATAAGAAATCAATTTATTTTTTATTTTTTATTAAAGTATAGTTTTATTAAAGTATAGTTGATTTTATTTTTTATTAAAGTATAGTTGATTTACAGTGTTGTGACAGTTTCTGCTGTATTGACCCAGTCATATATATACACTATATATATAGTATTCTTTTTCTTATACTATCTTTTTTTTCTTATACTATACTTTTTCTTAGACTCTGCTTTGGGGGGAGCCCTAACTCAAGCTGCATAGGAAATAAGGAGCTCCCGTGTGGATCAGTGGGTTAAGAACCTGACTAGTATCCATGAGGATGAGGGTTCAATCCCTGACCTCACTCAGTGGGTTAAGTAAGAATCTGGAGTTGCTGCAAGCTGCTGCGTAGGTTGCAGATGTGGCTCGGATCTGGCATTGCTGTGGCTGTGGTGTAGGCCGGCAACTGCAACTCCAATTCGACCCCTAGCCTGGGAACTTCCATACACTGCAGCTAGAGTCCTAAAAAAAGAAAGATGCATAGGAAATGAAAGACCAAAGGCCCTTCCAGAGAAGTAACTTGAGACCTCGCAGTTTCCTGCCTTGCCCCAGACCAAGTAGGATGTGTGCTGTGCCCTGGCCATGCCCCACAAGGCAGGAATAGACTTAACGCCCCAGGAAGGGTTCCGGAGCCTGTGCCCTGCTTCCTTCTTATGATGGGGACGGCCTGGAGGAAGGACCCAGGCGTCTCTCAGGATGGCTCATTGACACAAGCATGGTTCTTAGGAGTATGACATTCTCATTGGAGTCTAGCACCGTCCCCGGAGGTGGGGTCAAGAAGACACATCATCCTCATTGGACTGAATAGCAAATCCAAAGCATTTTCACAAGGAGCTCTTTGAAAGAAGTTTGATTACATCTGTAATAGCGTTACTTAAAACACGCATGCCAACCTGTCACTTCCTCATTCCTGTATTCTGATAAATCAATGAAAACAACCCATCTCTGGGGCATCTGGAAGCGACACATTGTATTTCATCTCTTTCTAGCACAGCAGTTTCCAAAGCGTAACATGTTTTAGGAGATACGGGGCTATGTTACTTAATAACCTGAATCATGTAGGAAGAAAAAATTTCCCTTTTCCGTTCGCTTCCAGTCCTATAAGGACCAGCAGAAAGGCTTGATGAGGTGCCAGTATGACTTTAACACTTCTCCAAACTTTGACAGTCTCTCTGTTTCACAAAGGCAGGCAACAGCATCCGGCTAGAGCTGTATGCTTGCTTAATTTTCATGGAGTTAGTTTTCAGATTTGCTTCCTTTTATAGGAAAAGGAAGGTCAACTTCCACATGTGGATGCGATACAAGCTTTTTCTTTTAAATAAACTTAGGAACGCAAAAAAAAATGGAGTTAATTAAAATAGTAAGTGACTGATAATGGTGAAATCTCTGAATGCTGTTTGAGGATAACTGAAGTTTGGGAAGCACCGTTTAAGCCTCCACTTAGTTCTCCACTCTCTCCTCTGCTTTCAGAGTCGGTTCTCTCATCTGGTGATTCAAAGGGAAAACCTGCCATGAAAAGGAAGTAAGCAATCTGGAAAAGGATTCCAGAGATCTGTTGTGATCTTGACAAGGTTCCTCCCCTTTCTGGATCTCAGTTTCCCCATTTTAAAATGGGTCAGGAAAAAAAAAAAGGAGTTCCCGTCTAGTGGCTCAGTGGTTAACGAATCCAACTAGGAACTATGAGGTTGCAGGTTCAATCCCTGGCCTCGCTCAGTGGGTTAAGAATCCGGCATTGCCGTGAGCTGTGGTGTAGGTCGCAGACACGGCTTGGATCTGGCATTGCTGTGGCTGTGGCTGTGGCGAAGGCCGGCACCTACAGCTCCTGTTAGACCCCTAGCCTGGGAACCTCCATATGCCGTGGGTGCGGCCCTAGAAAAGACAAAAAAAA
>PVHT020000180.1:637623-921856 GCA_004024745.2 Catagonus wagneri
ATGTCCCAAACCTAACTCATCCTTTAGCCTCTCAATAATCCCCATTTCCACCGTCACTCCCTCTGCTCCAGCCCCCACCTTCACCTCCTCTCCTGGACTGAAAGGACAGTTATTACCCAGTCTCCTTGCGTTCCCACTTGTCTGCCTGGAGACAGACCTCACAGATCACTCTGATGACTGGATCTCAAAACCCAGTGAAGTCAGGGCAACATACAAGCCCCTTACCACGGTTTGTAGGATCTTCCAGCTTCCGGCCCCTATTTGCATCATCTCTGTTTACATCTATTGCTTCCTGCTTATGCTCAGCCTTGCTCCTCTCCCTCAGTATTTTGCTAATTCTTCTCCATCTCTTTTTTTTTTTTTCTTATTTTGGCATGTGGAATTCCTGTGCCAGGGATCAGGTCCCAGCCGCAGTTGCAACCCAAGCTGCAGCCATGGCAACACTAGATCCTTAACCCACTGTGCCAGGCTGAGGATCAAACCTGCGTCCCAGCGCTCCCAAGAGGCCACGGATCCTGTTGCACCGCAGCGGGAACTCCCCCATTTTTTTTTTTTTTTTG
Source organism: Catagonus wagneri (assembly GCA_004024745.2). NCBI lineage: Eukaryota > Metazoa > Chordata > Mammalia > Artiodactyla > Tayassuidae > Catagonus > Catagonus wagneri. Next base: position 638,184 of record PVHT020000180.1, read on the forward strand.
TCTTTTTAGGGCCACACCCGAGGCATATGGAGGTTCCCAGGCCAAGGGTCGAATCGGAGCTACAGCTGCTGCTGGCCTATGCCACAGCCATAGCAATGCCTGATCCGAGCCACATCTGCAACTTACACCACAGTTCACTGCAATGCTGGATCCTTAACCCACTGAGCGAGGCCAGGGATCGAATCTGCAATGTCATGGTTCCTGGTCCAATTTGTTTCTGCTGCACCACAGCAGACACTCCTCCCCCAACTTTTATGATTCATCTCAGGCACCACCTCTGCTGAGAAGCGTTCCTTGATCGACTTACCACCACCAGTCTGAAACAGACTGTCTGAAATCGCTTCCTGGTGAGTCCTGGTGCTGATCTGGTTTTTGCTCTTGGCGGGTGTACAATGGCTGTCTGTAATGCCATCTCTCTCACCAGGCTGCCAGCTTCTTTGGGTTCAGTGTCCATCCCAGGAGCTGGCATTGAGGAGGGTGCTCAATTAACAAGTGATAGACACACACACACACACACACACACACACACACACACACACACAAAATAGTAAAAATAAACGATAGACACACAAAGTATTTATTAACGATTTATCACGTAACTCAGTAAGACTACCCTGCTGCCCACAGAGCTCTTTCAACTTCCTGGGGTTTTGCTCCTCTATTTGGCATTTCTTAGGTATGACCTTGTGAGGACAAGATTAATTGATCACCTCCACCAATACTTGCCCCTTTCAGGAGACTCGAAGCTTCTAGAGGACAGAGGTTGCTCCCAACCTTTGCTCAGAAAACAGGCATCTGTGAGTAAATGTACTTGCCCGGAGAGACACCAACTCTTCATAAACACAAAGAAAATATCCTCTTCTGGGCCCCTTACACGTCAACATTTCTCTTCTGTACCCCTCTAGGTCAGGCCATTTCACCTCTCCCAAGCCATCATCTGTATAAGCTATAGTAGGCCATAGCACCAGATACAATTATATATGGAGGGAAGAAATTTCTATTTTGGTCTCAAGAAAATTATGTGATTTTGCTTAAGTTCAATTTTAAAACATGGAATATGACTGAACTTAATGTTAGTACTTAAGAAAAATGTTCCCAGTAATTATAGACGAGGATACATATATGCAATTTATTTCAAATTTAGTAATACAAAAAAATTCTGGATCCTAACATCACTATTTATAACTTGGCCAGGAGAACTCTGAGAATCCCAGTTATTTCACCAGAATAGGTTATTCTTCATGTATCTTATTTAAGCAATAATGCATGACAGAGCGTGAATTATGCCATATTAATTCTCACCTAGTGTGCTATTAGGCTAGCGTTGACGGCCGAGAGCTGTCAGTGCAACTAGGCATGAATTAATATCTAATAATTCCCCTGCTGAAGTGTCTTATTGAGATTATAGCATTTTATTAGCAAAGGTTATTCCTTTAAAAATGTTTTTGTATGCTAATTGGGAGATGGGGGGCTCAGCATGGAAAAGGCATCCCGGCTTTTTCCAGAAACCATTTCTAAAACTTCTCTTTGAGGCCCCCCAACATTTCCTCCTTGTTGATACAATATCATGCCGTGAAAGTTTTCTTAGAGGCGTGACACAGAGACGGATGCTCCTTGGCAATCAGCAACATGAATGGAAGAGCTTGCTCGACCCCAAACATTGCCTTCAATAAAATGTAAGGTGCTTTGCAAACCTAAGCACCGCCCCATGGGAGGCTGAGGGAGGATGTAAGAGGTGGAAGATTCCTCCAATATTAGGGGAGACCCCTGTGTCCCGTGGGCACCAGGGATTGTCTGAGTCTGAAGCAGAGGCTTGGAATCCTGATTCTACAGAGGCTTACCAACTGCAGCCATCCAGCCAAGCAACTCATCTAGCTGGCCCAGTTTCCTTCCAATTGAATGGGCATTCTGCCCACCTTGCAGGCGTGTTGAGAGGCACAGATGCCTACTCTCTAAAGCCCCTTTCCCCACCCACTGGTCTATCATACTGAAAGCAAAATGAACTCTGCCTGCAGCCACAGCTCCTATGTGCTTGGCTCACGCTAGATGCCCAATAATATTGGTTGAATGAAAAAATGAATGGTTCAAATGAATGAAAGGTAACATAAATATAAGCCCTTGGGAAACATTAGGCACCCTCCCCCCCCCAAAAAAAGCACGACCATCTCCCTAGTAAGAGTTTAATATTCAGATTAAATTCTCTGAATGGGAATTCCTACTGTGGCTCAGTGGAAACTACCATGACTAGGATCCAGGAGGACATGGGTTTGAACCCTGGCCTTGCTCAGTGGGTTAAGATCAGCAGCCAAAGCTCCGATTTGACCCCCTAGTCTGGGAACTTCCATATGCCACAGGTGTGGCCTTAAAAAGCAAAAAAAAAATTAAAAAATAATAATAAAAAAAGAAAATAAAATTTCTGAATGGCAGGTCAAAAAATGGTTCCAACAACTTCTGAGTAATATGCTCTTGAACTTGCTGCGTGACCTTGAGCAAGAATCTTCCCTCTCTGGGCCTTGGTTTTCTCATCTGTCCAATGAAGATCATCTTTCAGAAGACCTTCCATATATAGATAGAGCTAGGATAGAATAAAGCACGCATTTATATGTTTATAAGCACACACACAAGTCATGCTCAGGAGGCAATCGGAGCGTAGCACCATTTCCAATCACGCTTCTCCAGGCTGACGGCAGCCAACTTCTCCCAATGCATCAGTCATCAAACCCAGTGAACTGCTTCATCAACCACTATGGCAGTTCCCACTTAGAAACTTCTTTGGGGTGCCCTTCAGCAATGTGCATCGCAGAAAGGTCCCCACGGAGGCCAAGGAGAAAAAAGAAAACACACACACACATTTTCTTAGGCTAGCAAGCATCTTCTCTCACTTGAAATATACGGGGCGGGGGGCGGGGGGAAGCTGCTTTGTCCAATCCAGAAACAAGGCTGGCAAATACGATTTCTCATCTGAATGCTACTGGTGCAGGAAGGGGTTTCTTTAGCATTTGGGGCCCAAGAAACCTTTCCTTCATCCCACTGAAGGAAAAAGGAACAGGAGAACAGAACAAACAAATTTTCTCATGCATTACAAAATCAATGCCCATCAGCGCTCAGCGCAGCTACGCTGCTCCACGTGTGGACAAATGTAGCCAGGAAGACACGGGGCAACCTACACATCAACACGGCTTTGCTCCCTGCCCAGAATTTGCAGTCATAATTAAGTTCTGAATGGGTTCAGGGGGACCTTCGCAAGAGAACAGCCAAACTGAAAGGCTAAGGAGCGATTGTCTCCTGACGGGCGGCTGAAAGGAGCACCCTGTCTCCCCACAGAGATTAGTCCACGGAGGCTTGGCCTCAGGGGAAAGGTGGCCAACAGGACAACGAGATCTGCGATAAATCCTTGCTATTCTCATGTTTCCGGGCGCTCTGTCTTCGATTTGGGCTCTCGTGGACGTCCGGTTTGACTCTCTGAAGCCACCTGGGTCTGAGTCTGTTCTTTTCGACCCGGACCGAAGAAATGCACATTTTCCTGCGCTAAGTCTCAGGATGGATAAGAAACCAAGCATCACCCTCTCTCCTTCGTGACCCCTTGCAGAAGAAAATTGACTTCTAGGCCGTGACAGGTCTGAGGGCTGCAACTCACGCTTCTGCTTCTGAATGTTCGCCTGACTCTTGGCGGGTCATTGTCTCCCCGGGTCAGGGAGGATCTGCCTTTAGTTCCAGTCTTTGTGCAAAGCACTCACCTCTGCCTGGGCCATGCCCTCTCGGGTAATTACCTCTCAGGCCTAGAGGTAATCCACAAACTGCAGGCATCATTTGCAAAAATGCCCAAGATTCACTGCCTGGCGCAGGTGGCTCCTTCTTCATGAACTTCCCTACGCTCTATCTTGCAGATGTCACCTCCTTGGGAAGAAAGTGTTCCTCTCCGAGAACAGTGCACCCCCCCACCATCTGCATTCTCTGGGAAAAACCACATGATTGAGGAATTGCAAAGGGGGAGCCCACTGTAGAGACGGGATGGCTGAGGCAAGCAGAACCAACTGTGCTGAAAGAGATTCAAGACCCCTAGCATCAGAACCGGGTGATGATTGCTGAAACGCACATCCTCACGCCCCACGACAGCCTGGCATATAAGAATCTCTGGGGCCCAGAACCCTGGCACCTACAGTTCTAACGATCTGGAAATCACGAGTCCGTTCTCACACACACACTCACCCAACTCGATTCTGATGAGCCATAAAGTCCAAGAATCTCTGCAGTAAAACCTAATTCCTCCTCTCTCACGCTAGAGTTCCCTTAAAAGGAGGCAGATTTGAAAGTCTGACAGAGACAGACTTTTAGCAGGGGCTAGTTAAACTGGCTGCCTTGAAAACACTCAAATTTTTTTTTTTTTTAAATCCTTTCCTTCTGCCTGGTGTTTTTCTGGAAATGCTCACTGCTGGTGCTGAAATCTCTTCTCAGCCACTCGTGCAAAACCCAGGAATTTTCTGAAGCCTCCCCAAAGCAGGTCTGTTATCACCACGCCAGTAGCACCTGTTTTAGGCCAGCCTCGGAGGAAGGTATTTCTGTGACGACCTTGGTGCCCTGGTCCATTGGCTGTGCCCTCTCTCCGGGCCATGAACTTCAATTTCTTCCTCCGGGTTGTCCAGAGTTAAAGTTCTGCCTTTGCCTCCTTAGAAGTGCACGTCCCCTCTTGGTAAGCAGCTGGACCCTTCTTGGCAGCTGCTACAGATTAGTAAATTACAAGTTGGAGATTAAAAAAAAAAGAAGAAATGACTAAAGAATAAAACCTTTAGTCTGGCAATTGGAAGTCAGACTGCCACAATGAACACCTGTTGAGAAAGACCATTATTAGAAGCTGGAGGCTTTGGGTGAAAAGATCACTGTGAATTAATTTTGATTGCCTTACAAAACTCTGCATAACAAATGATCACCCATGGGGGTGTCGAGGGACTTGCATTTGAAGAAGGGAGAAGATTTTGTTTCCAGCGAGGTAATAAAAGCCCTGCCTTCTTCGATATTAAAGTCCGCCATCGGCTGTCTTGTGTGCCTCTGTGGAAACAGACTGTGTGTGCTAAGGTTACCACGTATTATGCTTCTGGGGGAAAAAAGAGAAACAATTGATATCAAAATCTTTTCAAAAGGTGAGTTGAGAAAGCATGAGGTCAGAGACTCATGACTCCGAAATTGTTAAATCATTTATTTATGTCCATGTCTATGTAAACGGAGATTTGGGTGTGTTCTTGGTGATTTCAGCAGCTTTGTTTTATTTTTTTTAACCCGTGTATATGTACACGCACACCCACACCCACATTCATAAGGGAGCGGAGGGACAACGGAAGAATAGAGTAAAAGATGTGTTAATAAATGGATTCCCTAGCAGTTAGATGCCCTTTGTACTCAGTAACGTCATCAGAAATGAGAACAAGTTAGGCATCTCCAGATCACGAGGCACGGTGGGTGGACTAGATGGACAAGGCTGGAGGAGAGGGGATACTGAATATTAAGTAGTTTCATTCTTTCCTGAAAAGAAAGAGACTCCAGCTAAAACATGCCGGCGTCCCACCTGTGTGTCAGCCCCTGATTAAATCGAAAAGCAGGCATTCCATCTGTTTGCCCCCAATGAAAAGTGTAAGATTCTACTAACTACTTTCTATTATCGCTCAACTTAGGAGTTTCCTGCAAAACGATCCTTGGTTCATTTGAAGTTTATTTGGCACACAAAGGGAAGCTCCAGAAAGCTTGAGGCTTTTAAGCTAATAAGCAATATACCCAGCTGACTCTGTGGTTGAGTCTTCAACACTTGGCCATTAATATAACATGAATTTTCATGGACTTCCATTAGTCATGAGACAGAAAGCCTAAAAATATCCCTCCCGAGAGCAGGGGACAACTCGGAATATAAACAAAATCTCAATTCTTTGTCCCCATTTGGGACAATTCTAATAGTGAGCGTAGAAGTTCCATAAAACCACATTAAAATTGCGTAACCATATCCCCCCCACGTCGATCCTTTTACTTAAACCCCAATTTTTTCTTTCCAGTGTGTTGGGGCTTAGCCTCCCACGTCTGAGCACCACAGGGGCACCGAAGCCCCCACTCCCACCCCAACCGCCCAAACCTCCAAAGAAAGTCACTCTCTGGCAAAGTTTGAAGATGCTTCTGGTCCTTGCCTTTGTTTGTAGAGCTTACCCAAAAGATGTGGGAAACCTCGCTGAGAGGGACCCGCTCCTTGGGTTGTCTGCCAATGTGCCCTCCCCAGGAGCAAACCCTTGGAAAAAAAATTCCAATCTCTGCCCTATTTGGAAAGTCTTTGGGGGGTTCCTCTGCGATATTAGATAATTGAATATAGCTTTCTCCCATTGGAAAAAAAAAATTCACACATCCAACGACCGCCCCCAAACTCCCAAGATCCCTTAGCACACTAGTCAATTTTATGACAAAATTAATCTGGAGCGTGACTTATGGAGCCCCAGAGGGAGGTCATGGGGGCCGGTAAATATGTAAACATGGCTTTTTCGGTTTCCGTTTCGCATGAATACAAAATAAACTACGGCCCTCCGCACGCTGGAAAGTTCTTCCTTAAAGTTAATAAAATCTGTCAACTTCCATAAAGGCTGAGAGGAAGGGGGTCCACAGGTGCAGGCGGCTCGGCTCCGTCTCCAGAAGTCGGGGCAGCTAATAAAAAGCCCTGGGCACCGCGCGGCTCCCTCCCCATCAATTCCCATCAAGCGTTATTAGAGTCATCTGCCGCCTCGGAGGTGCGTCCCCCGCGCTCGCCCCGCAGAAGCGACAATGACATTTGGCCGCGCTGCAGGTGCGGCTGTGTGTGGCCGCGCGGCCCGAGAGGGGCCGCCTTTGTGGCGCTCGGGCCCTTTGATCTGGGCCACAAAGGGCCGCAAGGCTGCAGCCCCCTAGCTTTCTGCCGGCCCGGGCCGAGGAAGGGGCGGGCGCGGGTGGGGGGCGGCGGGGAGGGAGGAGGGAGCAGAGGGAGAGGGAGGGGGGGCCTCGGGAGGGGGTGATCCATAATATTTATTTCAACAATAGCTTCAAATCTTTTTAAACATCATAAGAACACGGCTCATTAAGCCCACAACAGCCTTGAAATTGTGTTATAAAACCGCAAAACAGAAATCAATACATTTGCTAGAAAGGAGGTAATGAAATATATTGAGTTGCCTGAGAAGTGGTTTGTATGAATCATAATATTATTATGTGCGCATCAATTCCATTTCCAATACTTAAAGTTAACCAGCTAGCGAAGAGCGCTCTGAACCCTCGTTAAACAAGCTCTCCCCGGTTACTCGCCAGGCCAGCGCATCCTATAAATAACCTGGGGAGGGGGCCAGATCAATGCCGCCCACCCCGGAGCTTCAGCTGCCGCAGCCCGATTGCTTCCCGGCCGGATCAATACGTGCGCACAATGGCCGGGAGAGCGCCGGGGGCAGGCGGCAGGCCCACCGCTCCGAGCCCGGGCCTCCCGCCCAGAGCAACGCGGCCAGCTACTGTCAGGCCGGCTCTGGGCAGCTGCTCCGCCAGCCCCTCCTCGCCAGAAATTGCAGCTTCCCTCCCCAGCCTTCGGCTTCTGCAGCTTCCTCTCCTGGTGCGGTGCCTACGAATCTGATGACCCCAGTTTCTGAACCCAGCACCCAGGATCAATGGATGCTCTACAGTTTTTCTCATTACTTTGGGGAATGAATGAGTGTCGCTTTCCTTCTCCTATGTCAACAGTGAATTAAAACTGGATGCGTTTTTCTCCCCTTTGCTGATCTATTTTGAAAGAGGATCTGATGCTGTGAAGTATAGGGAAGCTGAAAGCCAGGGAGAGATCCAGGTCTTGTGGGGCCTCAAGTTTATGCAATTTGGGGAGGAGGCTCCTGAAGCAAACCTATCTTTGCAAATTTCATTTAAAAATATGAACGCATGGTTAAGGGCTCTCTGGGTCTTAGAGGGAGCTTGAGAGCTGGGGGCCCTAAAATGGACCCTCACTGCTTCTGGTTGATTCTGACTCAGAGAAAGGCCAGACCCCCCAGAAATCATCTTATCCCTGCTTTTCCATGCTGCCTCCACCTTCTAGAATGTAAGCCCTCCGAGGGGTCTGGCCTTAACAGGCTTTCTTCCCTCTGTGTTCCCAGAGCAGTGAACCTGTCACCTAGTAGGTGTATGGTGAACAGGAGGATCTGGGAGTGGGCTGCTTTGTAGGGTATGTCAGGGAGCCATGGGCCCGTGTCACAGCCACAGAAGGTTCTTGAAAGCCTTGAGCTGGCCAGCCTCTCTGTCTCCCCTCTAGCTCAGCTTTTGCACTGTGCATTTGGAAACTGGACTGACCATTAAAACAAGATGGGCCGGTCGACTTCTGGAGTCTTCTCAGGTAGCCAGCGAAACATGGGCAGCTGTATGTAGCTGTGTACGTCCACGCACAGGCAAACCTTCACACCGAAACAAAGGCACACACAAAGCCAGGTCAGTGCAGACACGGGCCCCGGGTCATCTGGGTTTGGAGAAGGACTCTTCCGCCTCAGTAGGTACCAGCAGGTAGTGGTGTCTGCACAGGCAGATACCACTCAAACCCTTAGGGGACATTTGGTAATGCCTGGAGACATTTTTTTTTTAAGGCCACACCTGTGGCACATGGAAGTTCCCAAGCTAGGGGTCGAATTGGAGCTGCAACTGCCGGCCTATGCCACAGCCACAGCAATTCCAGATCCAAGCTGCATCTGCATAGCTCATGGCAATGCCAGATCCTTAACTCACAAGCGAGGCCAGAGATCGAACTCGCATCCTCATGGATACTAGTCAGGTTTGTAACCCACTGAGATGCAAGGAGCACTCCCTTTTTTTTTTTTTTTTTTTTGGGGGGGGGAGACATTTATGTTTGTCACATTCCGGGGAGAAGAGGGAATGAGAGGAAAAGGAAGGTGCTGGCCTTTAGACAGTAGGGACTAGGGATATTGCCAAATACGATACACAGGACAGCGCCCACCTCAAAGAATTGTGAGCCCGAATAAATGTGTCGAGATTGAGAAATCCTAAGTGAGAAAGCTAAGCTACACCAAGAATGTTTTTCTTGCCAGAATTAATGGTGCTGCTGGCCCTGGTTTAACCACAGAGCCTGGGACACTCTAGGAGCAGGGGGATGGGCGGTATGAGACCCCAGGGCCCTCTCTTGAGGTCACGGCTGGGTACCAGGACCTCACCCACCTCTCTGCTCGGTAACCAATGACGGCCACTGTCCCCAGTGTGTTGCTACAGCCACAGCTCTGGGCCTTTGCTCTGGGACCACTCGAGGACAAGCCCTTCTCGTGACTCCTTCCAACATGCCAACCAGTCACCCATTTGCTAAGGGTTGGCTGTCCCTGGTCCTGCCCGGCCTCTGAGGAACCTGACTCATTAGAAGGGCTCAAATAAATAAATCAGCCGTCTTGAAAGCAGTGGCATCGCCTCTGCTCTCCACGCCCACCCCTCCCATGCGCACCCCTGATGCCCTCCACCCCCACTGCACACACAAGCCCCCCCTCCCCCCACCGGGTACCCCAGGGCACACTGGCTCTCTGATGCTATCAGATAACCATGTCAGACTCTGCAGTATAAATACAGGAATTAGACGCTGAATGTGCCTCTGTTTCAGAATCTAAAAGCTGCGGCGGCAATAATTTTTCCAGCGCTGGACTTGCCCCCTCCCACCTGGTCCTGAGTCCCCGCCTCTTTCTCCCTTTCCCCTCCCCCACTGCCTATTGTCTCACGCTCATCCCAGAATTGATCCTCCAACTGTCTTGGCCATTCGCGGACACAGACTTTGTGACAACCCAAGTTTCAGTTTTTGTTGGCCAGGAAAGATCCGTGGTCACAGGAAAGAGCACACACGTGATTTTCTTTGTTTGGAGAGGGGGGTGTCATCTCGGCGACATAATCCCAATTACGTACAATCATCTGACTCAGGCCATTGCTGGCCACTCGTTGACCAGGCAGATGGCCATCCAGGCTGGGATTCTGTCACCACAGAACGTGGAAACAGAAAACGAAGAAATTGGCTCCTATTTCCATTTGGCCTCGTCCCTACAGACTGCCCTCTGATCTTTTTTAAGACCCAGACTAAAAAGTGATCTGGTTAGTTTTCAGGTTAAAAAAATTTCTTTAGTTAAATTGTTTTCACTTTCAGTTTGTACCTGAGGAATGATCTCAAAAGGAAAACAATGCAGAACAAAATTTTCCACAGTGTAGAGCTCAGAAATGCCTGAGGAAAAAAAAAATGAGCCCCGCCCCGATGATTAAATTTTAAAACTTCAGGGGATAAAATTGAGGGAAAGAGAAAAACAAAATTGCCCAGTCCTGATCATATTAAGCTAACTCAAACAAAATGAGTCAATCAGCCTTCAAGTTAGGAGTTGCCATAATTTGGTCATGGTTTATGGAGCCAATATTGAGAAAGAAAGTCAAAATGATTTCTGTCTTTGTAAATTTTTGGGCTTTTGTTTATAAACACAGAGATTCCATCATAAAATATATGCTTTTTTTTTAACCAAGCATGCAAAACATTAGGAATTCCTCCAAAATGGCAAGCAATTTATTCTTCTTTACTGTGTTTATAATCTACAGGATGTCCATAAAGTCTGGAAACATAGGCAAATATAAATAATGCGGTCAAGAACATCTTCGGTCTTAAAAACAACCAATATATATATATTTCCAGACTTTATGGCCGTCTTTTATTATCCCTGTCATGTGGACAGTACAAATGAAAACCTCGTTAACATTTCTTATGTGATGCAAATATGCTCTCAAATTGAGAGTTAAATATATCTCCTTTGACATAATAATATCCTATTTGCTTAAAATTTTTGGAAGCCAGATCAACGTTTAAATGAACGCCACTGAAGATACCTTGAGAAAGCCAAGAGTCTTGGAGAAGAGAGTTTACCAGTTTTTGAAGCTGAGTTTTGCCTCGATTGGATTTGTTACAAAGGGAGACACACAATGATGCGGAAACAGAGAGGATGATGGAGATGAGGATGGGCGTTCCTGTGCTTGGGCGGTTAGGTGGCAGGTGTTTTCCTTTGCATGCCTGACTTTTTTTAAATTTTCTGTCTTTTTATCCTTTTATGGCTGCACCCGTGGCATATGGAGGTTCCCAGGCTAGGGGTCTAATCAGAGCTACAGCTGCCGGCCTACGCCACACCCACAGCAAGGAAGCAAGGCGGGATCCGAGCCGCATCTGCGACCTACACCACAGATCACGGCAACGTCGGATCCTTAACCCACTGACCAAGGTCAGGGATTGAACCCGCAACCTCATGGTTCCTAGTCAGATTCGTTTCTGCTGCACCACGACGGGAACTCCTTCCTTTGCATGCTTCACATGGTTTATCTCAATGGACTCTTTCTCCATTTCTGCCGCCGGAATCAGGACACATCTTTCGGCACATAAAACTGCATGCCTTGAAGAGCCCTGTTTTCCTTGGTTCCTGGAAGTGAAGGCAGTGTGCTGCAGAAGGACAGAAAAAAGTGGAGAAATGTGCAGCCCTAGGTTCTGCTCCCAAGCCATTCAAATAATAAACCACGGCACCATTTACCTTGGCTGCACCTTGTAGGTTTCAGTTTCCTTTAGTGTCAGGCAAAATTATTGCGGGACTAAAAAATGCTAAAATTGCATTACTGACAAGGAAGCTCTCTTTGTCTCAACAAAGAATCCAACGGATTCTTTGATCCCGTGGATCCTATGGATCCCATTAGTCCGTAGGAGAGTAAAAAAGTGTCACCCACAATTGGCACCTAAGATTCCTTAGGTGCCAATTCCGATACTCTCATTTGGAATTAAAAAGTTAGGAGTTGCCCTTATGGCTCAGTGGGTTAAGAACCCAACTGCTATCCATGAAGATGCGGGTTCGATCCCTGACCTCGCTCAGTGGGTTAAGGATTCAGTGTTGCTGTGGCTGTGGTGTAGGCCAGCAGCTGCTCCGATTGGACCTGTAGCCTGCAAACTTCCATATGCTGCAGGAGCGGCCCTAAAAAAGAAAAAAAAAAAGGTCACTTTGAACCAGGACAGGGTTACTTATGCTGCATTATGTGTAAAATTGTCTTATCCCCCACTTAGATTCTAATTCTTGAGGGCAATGCCGATGTCACATTCACCAGGCATCACCACGGTACCTGGCAGGCAGAGAAATACTGCCTAAGTATTTGTGCAAAGATGATATTGATTGAAATGATAAATCAAGATGTCCATCTCTTAGCTTTTCCTTGAGTTGGAGTCACTCTTTGGAGGCATTCTGTGGTTGGAAGTATGTTTGTCCATATTTTGAGGCCTGTTCCTTTCAACTTGTCATTCTTACCACCTGCACCCTATGGCTCCATTCCAGTCCCAATGATTTGAATCTTGGATTCAGTTAAATATGAACAAATCACATTTGTCACACTGCTTAAGTGTACAGCAGTCTCCAGTGTGTATGCAAGCGTGTGTGAGCGTGCGTGTGTGTGTGTGTGTGTGTGTGTTCTCTGCTGCTGCCTGCATGTGTGGGTGCATTTCTATCTGCAGTTGTGGATCTCTTGCTAGTGAGGAGTGCACCTGCCTTTCTACAGCCTTGCAACTCTTGAGAGCATTGCCTGTATCATTTTCAGCAGCTAAATCAATATTTTAATGGAAAATTAGAAAGAAAACAAGCATTTGGAAGCCAAAGGTTGCCGACCAAGAGCAGAAAAAGAAAAAAGACTGCCCGTTACCTAGAAGAGAGAGATCTAGGAATTGACTTCCTATCCATCTCTTTTATTCTTGTACTTATTTGATAGCCAGCATACTCTCTTGCAGTCCCCCCTGCCCCTGCCCCCCGACTGCTTATTTTAAATTGCCTTCCAGTTCTGAGCCTCCGTGCTCCCTGTCCTGCTCCCACCCCGGCCCCTTTTCCTGGGACTCCCAAATGATACAGTCTGTGCCATCAGCGGTGGAGCCGGCTAGAGCCCAGAGATGCTTCTTGTCTTCCGCCAACCCCGGGGAGAGCAGATGAGGGGAGAGCACTGTCTTCCTCCTGGAAGACGATCTGACAGGCAAGCGAAGCCCCACTGACCCCTCACCGCAGGTCTGAGGCTCTGCAGAGAGGCCACATAAAATACTGCAGAAGGTAAGGCTGCCAGTAAGTGCAGCAAGCAGAAGGGATCCAGGTCAGAGGCACAAACTTCAATCCCAAGGTGTGAATCACTGACCTCCGCCCACGCTCGCGGCTCTGAAGTCTGAATCCACGTTAACTAAAGATCGCATTGCCATGGTCACAGCTCCGAAAGTGAAGCCAGATGCCATTGCTTTCCATCTCTTTACGCAGCACCTACTAAGGAAAGTTCTTCATTTCATATTTCAGCTATCCAAAACACAATGCCAAAAACCTTGCCAAGTTAAACTCCCCCTCCATTCACCCTGAACCCCAGCAAGAATGTGGATAGAAGAAAAAAAAAAAGCGGGCCAGCGTTCCTTTGTTCTGCATTGAACGGATGGTATTTGGATCATCCTCCAGGATGTGTCATAACGTATTGTCTTTCTAACAACTGTCTCTGCGAAGGTCGGGTAAAGTCCCAAAGTTGGAAACCTGGGATAAAAGGGACAGCCACATTTCTCAACAGAAGAGAAGGGGGGTGTGTTGACGTTTTTGCTTATTCCACGTAGAATTCCCCAACGAGTTTTCACATATTGCAAAACAGGACAGGAGGAACACCTCCCTTCCAGAAAAGGTGCAGAGACAGAGGATCCCAAATATCTGGATTTAACTCAAGGCTCATCAAAACCCCTTCTGGAATTCTGAAACTCTGCTTCAGTATCAACCCAATCACTTCTTCTCTCCTGAGCCGGATAACAGCCTGGTCTGTACCCTCTCCCAGCCTCCGTGTCTAGGTGACAGTATGAGCCCCAGTGAGGATGAACTCCAGGGCGGTTGAGCTCACCTTAAGAATGTCTTAAAAATATATATAATTACTAGTTTCACATCCTTGTGTCCTTTACAATTTCCTAATAAAATAAAAATGGTGGAAGTTCGATATCAGTTATTCCTGGTTCTAGGAACTCGAGTTCTTATTGCTTTAACAAAATTCCAGGGCAAAGTCCTATACTTTTATGGTAGAATGCTAATTTGAATTTTAAGTGGTTGTTGAATATTAACCCTGACACTGTTCTGGACAGCATTTCTCAACCTCAGCACTATTGACCTCCTGGCTGGATAACTCTTTGTTGTGGGGACTGTCCTGTGTGCTGGGGGACGTTTAGCAGCAACCCTGGCCTCTACCCACCGGGTGCCAATAGCACACCCCCCTACCTCTGTTGTGACAAACAAAAATGTCTCCTGGGGGCAAAAATCACCCCCAGTTGAGAACTGCCACTGACATCAATGGGACAATTCATTCATTAGACATTTCTATTCCATTTCAAAGAGAGCTAGCACAAAGTTAGAGTGCGTTCTGGACAATGGAATAGAGAAAAAAAAAAAGAAATTATGTATTTCCATCCATTTAATGGACTATTAAACAACCATTAAAATATGGTACTTTAGGAGTTCCCGTCGTGGCTCAGTGGTTAACGAATCCGACTAGGAACCATAAAGTTGTGGGTTTGATCCCTGGCCTTGCTCAGTGGGTTAAGGATCCGCCGTTGCTGTGAGCTGTGGTGTAGGCCGGCAGCTACAGTTCTGATTAGACCCCTAGCCTGGGAACCTCCATATGTTGTGAATGCGGCCCTAGAAAAGGCAAAAAGACAAGAAAAAATATATGGTATTTTAAGTCTCTTATTTATTTATTTATTTATTAGTTGTGCCCATGGCAAGTGGAAGTTCCCAGGCCAGGGATCAAACCCATACCACAGCAGCGACCCAAGCCACTGCAGTGACAACACTGGATCCTTAACCCACTACACCACAAGGGAACTCCTAAAAGATGTCTCTTAAGACACTTTATAGGCATGAGGATATGCTCATCTTACACTATTTAATAGTAAAAGAGCAAAGCATGAAAATATTATGGCCATGTATGTATTCTATAAGACACATGCATTTTTAAATATTGAAAATGTTCTAAAGGGAAAACACCTTTAGAAATACCTTAAAATAATGAAAACCATGGTTATCTATGGGTGATAGAATAATGCAGCATCTCTTTTCTTATTTAAATGTTCCCATTTTTGCAAATTGTCCGCCATGACCACATATTTTTATAATTGTGAAGCAGACACAGAAAAAGGAAAAGGAGTCTTGTATTATACAGCATGTTCATGATATCTGAACAAAAAGCTGCAAACAGGCTGCCATCCTCTATTCCTAATTTAATTTTCTTCCACACCCTGGAGGAAGTATAGCAATTCCTTTCCTACTCATCTGATCGTTTTGCTCATAAAACCTTCACGTCTGCTTCACTCTGTAGAGTTTCTACGGTCAGAATTCATGGCATTGTTTATTTCGTTTTACACCTTGCTTCTCAACCTGCATACACTCATTCAGTCATTCAGTCATTCATTCCATACCCTGGCACCGTGCTGGGTAGAATTCAGTGGGAAATGGGGCAGGTCAAGTCCCTGCTTTCATGGAAGATGAACAGTAAATCAATAAACATACATGGAAAGATAATTCCAGATAGTGGTAAGAGCTGTGATGGTAATAACACAGTGATATGTCAGAGAGGGAATGTGAGGGAGTTCCCGTGGTAGCACTGTGGTAATGAACCTGACTAGTACCCATGAGGATGCAGGTTCAGTCCCTGGCCTCGCTCAGTGGGCTAAGGATCCGGCATTGCTGTGAGCTGTGTAGGTCACTGACGCTGCTCAGATCCAGCGTGGCTGTGGATGTGGCCAGTGGCTACAGCTCCTATTTCACCTCTAGCCTGGGACCTCCATGTGCCATTTTTTAGGCATGGCTTTTTAATGACCAAACATACAGAACAAGCATGGGACATTCAAGGAAGAGAAGAAAGGTCACTGAAGTTAGAGCTTTGCAAGCAAGGAGGAGAGTAACTGGAGCCTGGGCTGGAAATTTAGCCAGGACCCCGATTACACAGCTTTGGCACAGCCAGGCTTAACTCTAGGTGCACTGGAAGGTGGCAGCAGTGAATCAGAATTTTTGAGACCAGAGCCCTGGAATCTGCCATTGAAAACAAGATTTCAGGTGATTTTGATGCACTAGAGATTTTGAGAACCATGATTCTAGGGTATACACTTTTCTCAAAAGTGAGAATGCTTTGACAGAGGTGGTTAGTGAATTAAATCAGAGTTTTGCTTCTCAAAGCATGATCCATGATCCACGGACCAACATCTCCAGCCTCATTTGAGAGAGCTTATTGTTTTGTTTTGTTTTTGCCTTTTGTCATTTTAGGGCCGCACCCGCAGCATATGGAGGTTCCCAGCCTAGGGGTCGAATCAGAGCTGTAGCTGCCAGCCTACACCACAGCCACAACAACGCGGGATCCGAGCTGCATCTGCAACCTACACCACAGCTCACGGCAACGCTGGATCCTTAACCCACTGAGCAAGGCCAGGGATCGAACCCTCAACCTCATGGTTCCTAGTCGGATTCGTTAACCACTGCACCACGAGGGAACTCTGAGAGAGCTTATTGTTAATAAAGACACTCAGGCCTTCCCCAGAGCTACTGAGTCAGGATCTGCATTTCAACAACATTCCAGGTGATTTCCAGGAATGTTTGAAAAGCAATGATTTAAAACAGTACATTATCTCTCTTTTTTTAGAAAAAATTTTTATTAGGATATAGTTGATTTACACTGTTGTGCCAATTACATTATCTCTTATAATAAAGCTTCTATAGAGAAGAAAATGGAAACTGATTTTTAGTGATAAAAGATTAGATAGCAATACAATGCCCGATGATACTATCGTTTTTCTCTGATATTAGGGAGTCCCAGGAAAAAAGGTAGGTTTAAAAAAAATGTGTTCTCAGGCCAATATTAGGCCTCCTTGGAGTGAACTGTAGTGTCAGAACTTTGAAATCTGAACTTGTCGACTTTATAAAAGTACATTTGACTGAGTAATAGACACAGAAAATTATTTTACCATTTATATTTTTTTAAAGGGAGGCAAAGTTCTTCAGTATGCAACCAAGCACAGACATTTACTGTATTTTAACTGTCATTTTATATTTTAAAATATATAGGACTTAAAGAACTACAAACATGATTGTATCAGTAGGGACTTCCGTCATTAACCCTCAACAATCATCAGTGTTATTCCCGTTGCAGCTTCCTCTTATCCACGTATTTCGTAATATTTTACTGACCTCATCACAGCTTGTGTTAGCATCTATACATTCTTCATATTATTTTATTTCATTTTATTACAGTATAGCTGATTTACAATGTTGTGCCAATTTCTGCTGTACAGCAAAGGGACCCAGTCATATATACATATATATATATTTTTTTCTCATGTTATCTTCCATCATGTTCTATCTTAAGAGATTGGATGTAGTTCCCTGTGCTGTACAGCAGGACCTCCTTGCTTATCCATTCCAAATGTAATAATTTGTATCTGCTAACCCCAGACTCCCAGTCCATCCCACTCCCTCTTCCTCCCACCCTCTTGGCAACCACAAGTCTATGTGTATGAATCTGTTCCTGTTTTGTAGATAGGTTCATTTGTGCCATATTTTAGATTCCACATATAAGTGATATCATTTGTCTTTCTCACTTAGTTCACTTAGTATGAGACTCTCTAGCTGCATCCATGTTGCTGCAAATGGCATTATTTTGTTCTTTTTTATGGCTGAGTAGTATTCCATTGTATATATGTACCACATGTTCTTAATCCATTCTTCTGTTGGAACAACCTTTAGGTTGTTTCCATGTCTTGGCTATTGTGAATAGTGCTGCAATGAACATAGGAGTGCATGTATCTTTTTGAATTAGAGTTTTGTCCAGATATGTGCTCAGAAGTGGGATTGCTGGATCAAATGCACTAATTCCAGGACGGGTCTTGATGCTTTTTCTTCGGTGGTCAGGAAACGACCAGGCTTATAGGCGCCCTGTGTTTACTCCGTGGCTGTCTCTAATTAAGAGATGTTTCTTTCGGCTGACCACAGCTCCTAACTTTATCTCTTTGCCCTTTGGCTCCAAAAGATCTTATTTCTAGCAACCATCACTAATTCAAGAATAAACACTCTGTTTTCTCCCAAAGTGCTACATTCTGTTAAAGGAAACTGGAATTAGGAAGGTCCCAATTTCTATCAGCTTTTTATTTTATGCAAGGATATTGAAGTAGGCTGCAACAGAGCTTGAGAAGAGAAGCAAGGTGTGTGTTCCCCGTGATGCTAGCCAAGCCCACCTACCCAGGGGAGTTTGACAGACTTACCCCAAAGTGTAAATGAGGATTCATAGGGAAGAAGTGCCATTTTTTTTTAACTTTTTCTTTATTTGAAGGCAGTGGATACTGCTGTTCTTTTTCTGCCTACATCAGTCAAAAAAGATATTTCTTCTGGGAGTTCCTGCTGTGCTGCAGTAGGTTAAGAATCTGACTGCAGCAGCTCAGGTCACTGTGGAGGCACAGGTTTGATCCCTGGTCTGGGAATTTCCATATGCCTCTAGCATGGTCATGAATTAAAAAAAAAAAAGTTTCTTCTGGGAAAGGTTTTCTCTTTGCCTCCGGTTGGAGGTAATTAGGATAGGCAGGAGACTAGGGCACCTCAACTGGGGACAGTGGTGGAGGCTGTTTTACTCAGGTTTCTGGGTACAGTCTGTGGCCGTCTTGGTTAAACTCTCGTGAAGAGGGTTGTTCTCCAATCTAGGGCTTCTGTAGCCAGTGGCCTGTCCATCTTCCAGACATCCAGAAGCAAAAGTCCCCAGGAAATGAGGTTGCTCTTTTAGTGCATGGCCACTGGCCATTTGGGCTACTTCTCAAATCATTGGCTGTGACATTGCCCTGGTTCTCTAATAATGCAGAAAGTAAATATCCCACAGCAGCAGTGTCATTGTCAGCATTATTAATAGACCGCTTGGGCAGTACAACAGCATTTAGATGAGTGGCAGTCTAAAGCCGTACGAGCCATTCCTCCAGCCATTTCACGAGCATGCAAGCAACGTGAGGACAGATATCCATTCTGCTTTGGTCACTGATGTGTCCCAGAACCAAGAACACCGTCCGGTGCAGAGCAAGTGCTCTCCAAATGTTTGCTCACCAAACTGTCTGATGCTTAGCGGGTGCTTCATAGTTTAATAAGCTTTTTTTTTTTTTATTAACAAACTCCACTCAGCAAGCCAGTATGTTCTCAGGGCCTGAGATGACTTCCGGAGCCCCTGTCCCTTTTGCGGCTTTGTGCAGATTTCCAGTTCACTTCACTGCACCAAGAGCACCACTGCTGTGTGGACCAGAGGGTGACCCTGGATCTCACCAAACTGCTGGATGCTTAGTGGGTGCTTCATAGTTTAATAAGCTTTTTACTTTTATTTTTGTCTTTTTTAGAGCTGCACCTGCGGCACATGGAGGTTCCCAGGCTAGGGGTTGAATCAGAGCTATAGCTGCGGGCCTACACCACAGCCACAGTAATGCCAGATCTGAGCCACGTCTGCAACCTACACCACAGATCACGGCAACACCAGATCGTTAACCCACTGAGTGAGGCCAGGGATCGAACCCACAACCTCCTAGTTCCTAGTCAGATTCGTTTCCACTGAGCTACGACGGAAAATCCTGAAAATGCTTTATAAAGTTTAAAGCCTCCAGCATACAGAGGATGATCAGGGAACCCTCCTTTCCCCCATCTCAGGCTCAGCCTAAAGCCACTGTGTTCTTTCTCTCCCTTTCTGAATCTAGCATCTCCAAAAAGAACTTCTGCGGGAAATCCAGGGTCCTGGCTGAACCCCAAAATCTGCTTCATGGGGGAGCCTGACACTTGAGATGTGCTGGTGCTGTGGATTAACTTCTCTTTGCCTTGAAGGCATGTGCATTCCGTCCCTGGACCCCAACCTTCCTCTGCTGAATATGGCCTTCTTTTCTTCCCTTGCAAAATGAGCTGATTGGACCACAGCTAGGGAGAAAAGTCAAAGGCGGACCTGATTGGACCACATCTAGGGGGAAAAGTCAAAGGCGGACCTGATTGGACTACATCTAGCGGGAAAAGTCAAAGGCGGACCTGATTGGATCACATCTAGGGGGAAAAGTCAAAGGTGGACCTGATTGGACCGCATCTTGGGAGAAAACTCAAAGGGGTACAGAGGCCAGCAGGCTGGCGGAGGAGTGAGGTGGTCTGGACAGGAACAGAAGACAAGCAGCCAATGGGTTTGCCCTCTTTAGAAGGAGGACAGGGAACCCCTCAGTGCCAGCCAGTTGTTGAAATGTAGGAAGGTGCGAGCACTACATCATCACTCACACACACACACACACACACACACACACACACATCTGGAAATTTGAACTTTTATATGAGATCTCTTGACTTTCAAATGTTGGCAGTGCTTTCAAATTTGTTAAATATGCCCTGGGAGCCAAATAAAACACATAGGCAGGCCGAACTCTGCCCCTGAGTCTCTGTGTTGTGACCCAAGGCCACTGAGCATCCTTTAAGCTCTGAGAACTGTGGCTTTTCTGGGCTGTGATATCTGCTCAAAAATACCCCAAGCTCCTTCCACCCTTTCGTCTCCTCTTGGGACCTCTTTGTGTCTCACCTGAGCTACTGTGACAGCCTCCCACTGACCCTTGGTATCTGCATGTCACCTTATTAGGAAATAGAGTCTTTACAAATATCAATGGGTTAAGATGAGGTCAGTAGAATGGACCAATGTCCTTATGAGAAGAGAAGAGACACAGAGACAGTCATGCACAGAGGGACGACTGTAGGAAGATACACCAGGAAAACACCAGGTGACAACAGAAGCAGGGACGAGAGTCATGTGTCCACGAGCCAAGGATTGCCAGCAACATCAGAGACTAAGAAAAAGGCCTTAGACAGTTTCTCCCCTAGAGCCTTCGGAGCGAACTTGGCTCTGCTGACACCTTGACTTGCCTGCAGAATTGTAGGAGACTAAGTTTCTCTTGTATTTTTTTTAATTATTTATTTTTTGGCCACACTCACAACATATGGAAGTTCCCAGACCAGGAATCCAACCCGCATCCTCAGTGAGGCTATGTCGGGTTCTTAACCCCCTGAGACACAATGGGAACTCCTCTGTTGTATTTGTTACAGCAGCTCTAGGAAACTAATACCTGGCTAGTCGGGGGGTGGACACCCAGAGAGGAAGGAAGGTCAGCCACCAGCATCTTCCCTTCCCTGGAGCACAGCCAGACCCTGAAAACCCTCCCCTCCTTTCAGGTTTCCTAAATTTCATAAAGTGTTAACTGCTTCTCTAAATGTTTCCTCCGTTTTCCAGGAATTCTCAAACCCGGCTTCGTGTGTGTAAGACACCGTGGATCTCATTGATCCTTCTCACGGGGAGACAAAAATATATCAGCTGCTTGTGCCTGCAAACTGTCTCCTTACCGTGATAATTCAGACGAAACGTTTCCTCGCTCTGTGCAAGGCTGCATGATGTGCAGTCTGCAAAGGGCTGACTTGCTTTTCCATGAGAGAGGGGAAGAGCTGGGGATTAAAGCCCCCCCTACACTGCCAGGCGGGTGCCCCACGGCCGCTACGGAAAAGATACCAAAGTAATTTGATCTCTAAACATTAACAAGGAGTTCCTGTCCTGGCTCAGTGGAAACGAATCTGACTCACATCCATGAGCACGCAGGATCGATCCCTGGCCTTGCTCAGTTGGGTTAAGGATCTGGTGTTGCCGTGAGCTGTGGTGTAGGCCGCAGACGTGGCTCGGATCTGGTGTGGCTGTGGCTGTGGTGTAGGCTGGCAGCGGTAGCTCCGATTCGACCCCTAGCCTGGGAACTTGCATATGCCACGGGTGCGGCCCTAAAAAAACAAAAATATAAAATAAAATAAAATAAAATAAAAAATAAGATCTTTATAGGGTAGATAAAGCCCATTACATCCATGAAAGCATCCGGTGCTTCCCGGAAGAAGGTACTGGGGTTAGTGTGTGGATTCACAATTCATGTGCATCTTTCAACTTCTGTCAACACTGCAGGCTGTGCTCGAAGGACACTGTGCAGTGTTCTCCCGGAAGGAGGCATTTAGAGAGCAGCTCACTTGCCTGTGAATCCCAGAGGATGCCCATGTAAGCACAGTAGGGAAGGGAGACGGTGCAGAGGTTCAGTGTATTTATTCTAGAAATCTGGGCCCGGGGTGGAGTTAGGGAGAGACTGGTGGTATTTAATCTTCTGGTGAAGATTTGTGATAGGGCAAAAGGAGAACAGAACAGTTAAGAGCTGAGCGTGCCTGCCCTGGAGCTGGGTGGTCTGGGTTTAAATTCTTGCTTTTACCCAGCGTGTGCCCTTAGACACTGCACTTAACCTTTCTGTACCTTAGCTTCCTTCCCCGTAAAATGCGTGCAAGGCTAGTAACCCACAGCACATGGTCATTACAGGGATTGAGTTGATTCAAATAAAGCCTCCGAAACAATGTCTGACACAATTGCAAAATACATCTTATTGAAATGGTTGACTGTGGCCCTAATGATGCTAAGTAAGGAACCACCCACAAGCTCAAGGGCTTAAAGCAGCACCTGTCTAGGCTCTGTTCAACTGGACTCACTTGGGTGCTGGCTGGGGCTTGGCTGATCTTGGCTGGGCTTGGCAGAGGGTGGCTCCGCTCCATATGGCTTTTATTGTTTTCCCAAGACTGGTGGGCATGTTCTTTTTCTGCCGATGGCGGAAGCGCAGGGTACAAGTAGTAATACTCAGGCATCTCGGGGCCCAGGTTTGGTGCTGGCACACCATCAAATCAAGTCACATGGCCAGACCCAAGAAGCCAGGGAAATACAGCCTGCCCTGGGGGCCAGCATTGCAAGGCACATGCAGAGGCTACGGAGAAGAGGGGGCTGAAGAACTGGTGCCAAGAATGAGAACTACCATAGTAACTCTTCTGATTATAATTTTCATAAGAAGTATTAGACGGGAGTTCCCCATGTGGTACAGTGGGTTAAGTATCTGGTGTTGCTACAGTTGTGGCATAGGTCTTGGCTATGGCTTGGATTCAGTCCCTGGCCCTGGGTACTTCGATATGCCGTGAATGCAATCGCAAAAGAAAAAAAATTTTTTTCTAAGAATCCAGGTCAAGAAACTATATCTGATCTGACAAACTGACCTTACGTGAATCATTCATCTACCCAGATGGAGAGGGTGCAATTTATTTAGTTATCTAAATAACCGAGGCTCCAGCTCTCATGTTAACTTCTCTGTAGCCAAAGAAGTTCTCCTCCTGGCCACTCCTAGCTCTGAAGATTTAGGGAAGTGTGCGTGCGTGCACGTGTGCACACATGTTAAATAGAATCTGATCTTTGTTAAAATCTGCAGACAATGTCCCTATCTGAGCAGTGTTCCTAAAAGAACTCTTCTAGAAATGATTACTCAGGATCACATACTATTAGGCAATGGTAAGCCCCATGGTTAGCACAGTAGGATTGTGCTACTAAGGATGCTTAGAAATGGCAGGATTTGGGAGGGATGTTATCTTAGTTACCCCAGAGCTGGGGCCCAGTTACCAAGCGGGGGAGGGTTCTTAAAGGGACAGTATGACTTGTTACAGAAATGAACTTCTACCTGTTTTTGTTTTTTTTTCTCTTTTGCATTTTATGTTTGTGTTTAAAGAGAATTCCCCTTTATGGCAAAATGCTATTAAAATCCTCCATGAGGAAGCAGCCCAGGAGAGAACACAGGCTTTCCAGCACCACTAGAGCCCAGCCGGAGCCTCCCTTTACCTGCAGAGGAAGCGGCTAGGAAACTCTGCATCACGGATGCCTGAGTGCGAAGAGAGCTGGGCAACGGGCCTACCAGCGCATTCAACACTTGTCCCACTGCGGAACCTAAGCCCTTAGACCCCTCTCCAAAGCCCCTGATTCTGTGATTTTTAGCTGAGAAAAAAAGGGAGAACCAAGCCTTTGTCAGTTGCTTTAAACTTTCTGATGGTAACTCGTGGTAAGAAGTGTATTGATCACTGTGACTTGGTGCCTACACATAGCTTCGTAAGGCACTGCTAACCCTTAATACAGAGTGTGATGTATGCTGACACTTTCCATTCTATTACCCTTAAAAAAATAATGCTGGGGAACGACCTGCTAGACTGAGTTCATAAGCCACAGTTTAAAAAACTCAGCCAGGCCAGTTCCAAGGTGTATGTCAACAGGTAGAGGAGCGGAGAAACAAAATTCTTTAGGACCCACAGACCCCACACTTGTCTAAAGCAAGAGGCAGCTGGTCAGAATAAAACTCAGAAAGGATGTAGCTAACGAAGCAGCACGGGGTGTCCATATGATTTCTATCTGGGCCACCTCACCAAATGGGTAGGAATTGTAAAGGGTTCCTTCTGCACAGGCCTAGAAAGGCTTCTGGAGAGGACAGAATGCAGTGTTTCCTATTCCTTCTGAAACAAATACACTTAAGTTTTAAGAAGGGAGTGACTTAAGTGAAATGATCAAACAGGAAACCACATAAGTGACTCTGATCATGTGAACTTGTGAGCATGGTAAGACTCTGATGGAACCTACTAGGAAATATTGATGGAAATCGAACTATTCAGGGTAAAGATGGGAAAACTGTTCCACGGATCAGACAAATTAGGATTATGTCCCAGAGTTGCCCCAAGTAACAGCTTCCGGTTTCCTGGGGTCCAATGATTCTCTCTCTGCTCTCTGGGTTTCAGTTTTGTGATCCTGTAAATGACCAGTGGCCCTGCCTTGTGTCCCAGGATGGCTGCGAGGTGAGACAGGTGGGAGCACCCCAGATCCTAAATACTGAAGCAGTTCTACAGGCCGCCTAGTGTTTTCTCTCCCACCCGCTTCCATCAGGAGAGGAGCCTGCGCTGTTTGCATCTCTGCCCACGATTACAGGTGACTGTCCGGGCCTCTTACTGAATGCGGCTGTGATTACAAAAGGTGGTGTGACCCCTGGCCTTTCTGCCTCCTGTCCACACAGACCTTGCTGTGTCAGGACTCAGCGGGACCGGGTCCTATCCTGGGTCTAATGAGGAAGGACCGACGCGTGACGTGGCCTCCAACACAAGTACCACGTGTTTTCAAAACCCTCCATGGAACGTAAGTAAAAAAAGCTGATTTGGGAACTGCCCTTGGAGAGGTAAGGAGCCCACGGCCCCACACAGAAGATGGCCTGTTCCTGGCAGTGTTTATAAAGGCCCGTCACATCCCCCACCCCCGTGGTCCTGGCTTTAGAGAGAGGATCAGAGCCAAACTGACAGGCGGTCCCTGAGCCTTTGTTAAACTTGAGCTCACATAGACGTGGAAACACAGGAGGAGCCAAATCATATGTTTAAACAGTTAAGAGGAAACCAGGCTCAGCAAGGAACTACAAACCCTGGATTTAGCCTGGGTGAATTTTCCTTCTCTGGGATTTCCTGTCCCTTTTCTGGATGTTTCTATCTATCAAATGGTCTCTGGCAGTTGGTTTAAGACCATCAAACTCTTTGGGGAAAGAGAGCCTTGCTTGGGTTTAGCTGCTGAAACACCTATGGCTTGCCAACTAGACTCAAAGCCTTAGGGACACAATCTCCCATCTCATCTCTGCCCTTGGTGGAAAGACAGACCAAACTTGAAGACGGGGCTTAAAGAACCAACTCAAACAATAAAGGCCAGCACGCAACCCCGCCTGGGGTGCAGGGACAGGGGAGCTGGTGGGGGTAGGTCCTTAAGGAATGTAGAGTAAGTGAACCCAAAAGTCTGCCTCCTGCAATGTTCTTAGACTGCAGTTAAAATTTAACAATTTTTTTATGTAAATCATCTGGTATGCTCAATTGGGGGAGGGGGTGGAGGTTGTGGGGGGCGGCGGGCAGTGGCAAGGAGGGAACAATGGGCTGGGATTAGATAATTTACTTACCGCTAAAATTCCAGGAAGTTTGTGTTGATCTGGGCCTGGATCTTGTTACTTTTTAGCTCAAATCTAAATCTTTATCTTCCATGTATAGTTGGGAGGACATTTTTTTACTTAGCCATTTTTACAGTTGTAATTTTTCCCCCCTTTCATCAAATAGAGCTGGTTAGATTAGCAGCTCTTAGCACGGAGATGAAAATATTGGTAAGGCCCATTGGGCCCTGTTTTGTTTATTCTAACGGAGCAGGCTTTGATCTAAACATATTTCCTGGGGTCTGGACGAGATGACCTAATTCCTGTCTTATCCGTCTCCACTTTCTGTGAATCTCAGATTGCGCTGGACTGTGGAACCCTTTGAAATTCACTTTACATTTTTTCCCACTTTGTTACCCCCTCTGACATTTGTTTCATTTGGGGTAGGAGTATGTAACTCCTAGTAAAAAGACTCCAGTGTTTTATTTCTTTTAACAGGACTGCGAAGTTTTAACAGAGTGGGAGTTCGGTTTTTTTTTTTTTTTTCAAGTTCTCTCATTCTTGACATTCGCAACACGCCAAAAACAATAAGCAAATAATCTGCTGCTAGAAATTTATGTCAACTGCAAATCATTTTGGATTTTCCATATGATGCTTTTTTTTGCTAAATTAAAAAAAAAAAATGTCCCCCGCTCCCATAGGCATCAATTTAACAAACTCGGCCCAGGAGGGTGGAGGATGAGCTTCGGGAATCTCCAGCTGGCCTGCAGGAACCTGGTCCTCCCTACCCTGCGCCCCGAGTCACTGGCCTAAGGCCTTCTGGCTAACTTGCCTCTGTTACTGGTCTTACTTTTTACCCCCTAGGTCCCTGTCAGTCACCAAACTGCTCTTCCAAGTCTATTTTCCAGAAAGAAGGAAGTGTGTGTGTGTGTGTGTGTGTGTGTGTGTACGGGAGTGGAGAGCAGTGATGAAGGAGGAGAAAAGGGGGAAAAAAAAAGGTAATACACGGAAGGAAAGCTGGGAAGAGAGGGGACCAGAAGAAGGTGACAGCCACACAGTGAGACAGAAAAAAAAAAGAGCGTAGTTACCCAAAAACTCACACCCCTCTCCCCAAGGTGATAACTCTTAGTAAATCTTGAGTGACGGGCACAAAGGGGGTTGTTATACCATTCGCTGTACTTTTCTGCTTTCTTTTTACAAGTTATATTAAAAAAAAAACGGAACTGGGTACCATGTCACCAAAATGAGTATTTTTTTAGTTAAAAATGTGTGTGGACTTGGCTGTAGTCATTTCAGGCAGCAGTAACCCAGGAATTTCTCTGCGATTCCAAAACTGTCTTGATGCACTTCGAATTTCAGAAAGGGGGAAAAGAAAGGTGAAAAAGGTGAGGCTTGACCGGAGGGGGGCTGGGGACGGTGTGTTCACATCTGCCTTAAAATAAACCCTTTTGCTATATATATTCATTTCTCTTCGGCCTGGCTGAGCCGAAAGGCCGAGTGTATTTCTCACACAGAGAAAGGAAGCAGGCTGAGGGCGATTTCTTGTTTTAGAAGTGAATGGAAAGGGGAATGGGCTGGTGATGATCAATGGATCAGAAAGATAGTGGGTCCCTGTAGTAGGGACAGGCCGGGACCAAAGCTGGGAGGGAGGGGCGGGGTGAGACCCAGCACCGAGGCGCCGCCGACCTTCTCCTAAGGGCTTCAGTCACCTCGGAAAGTTCGGCCAAACGAAAAGCTGCGTTTGCTCCCCTGAACTCATCAGAAAACGCTAGAAGGGAGGAGGTGGGTGGTGAGAAGAGAAAGAAAAACGCGCCCGCTCCGCGCCCCACCCGCCCGCCTGGCGGAAATGGACGCGCAGCCCGGGTGGCTCAGGGCAGTGACCCCCGAGCCCGCCGCGGGTGGGAGCCCCAGGCTGGGGGCGGGTGGGGACTGCGCCGCGGCCCTGAGCGGGAGGGGGCCTGGCCTGCAGCGTCCGCCGCTGGGCGTGTGCTGGGAGCCCGCGTCGGGGCTCTCTGCCAACGGACGGGGCCCCTTTGGAGAGAGGGGCGCAGAGCCGGGGCGCGGGAACCCAGGAGGCGGATGAAGCCTGTGTGCGCCAGTCCCTCTCGGTGGCTGGTAGCCCTCGGATGCCCCCGCAGGTCCCCTGCCTCGATCCTGGGAGAAGAGCTCCGATCCTAGGACCACGCGGGCCTGGGGACCCCGTCGTCTTGGAGCCCAGTCCTGATAAGCGGATGGAGGCCTTCTTCGTAGCGGAAACATCCCGCCTCTGGCCGGAGTTGAACAAGAGCTGCCAGAATTCCACCTTGTCCCCTCTTTTGAGCAGAGGGGTCTATCTGGGGGCGGCGTGGCCGGGACATGAGAGGTGACATCAAAGCTAGCGTCCTGAAACGTCGGGGCGAAGCTCCGCGGACTGCCAGAGCGCACAACCGCGTCCCCACCCTCTCCCTGGTCTGGGGTCCCCGCTTGCGGTCAGCGCCCATCTTTGGGCACGCCCGGCATGGGCCCCCAGACCACCCAGCCTGGGGAGGAGCGCCCCGAGTGGCCATGGAACGACCTGTGCCTCGGTGGAAACTTTTACTGGAAGGCGGCCCCGAGGCTTCTCCCTTACCTGGGCGCAGGGCCACCGGCTGCCGGCAGTTCACAGCCTCTCTGGAAGGAAAAACTTGCTGACCCCTCTAGACACCAACTTCCACCCCGTCCGTTTGCTTACCCCAAAAGAGTGCTCAGGAGGAAAACACGTTTCCCCTGGAACAAAAGGGAGAGAGGAAGAATCAGATTGAATTTTGATGATGCAATATTCAAGCCTACTCTATGTATCCTTCCTAATGCACTTTTTCTTTCTAATATGCAAGTGTGTTTAAATGCCTAAAAGACTAATTAAATAAAGACCAAGCTGACCTCTCTGGGTTGAGGCCCAGCTTCAGAGTCAGATTATATAACCCCAGCTGCACCGGGAATTCTCCAGCCATGCTGCTCTCAGCCTCCTGGAAAAGGACCGAATTAAGGGAAGTGAAACAGGAACAGCTGAAATAAAGCCGATGTCTCAGTGGACACAAATGTCCAGCTTAAAGAAACTTACCTGGCCAGATGGAACTTCCAATACCAACTTTTTATTTTATATCATTTTTCCCCTTTTTTGGGGGGGAGCGGGCAGGGGGATTATAAAAATAGTAGCCAGACAAGTAATTGATACTGGGACAATACTAGATCCTCCAAATTTAAAAAAGGAAGAAAGAAAACATATGCCTGTGCAAACCTGTTTCTCTCGTGCCTTTAACAATTCCTTATTTAGAGATACACAAACACACACACACACACACACACACACAATTTACGGGTGCCTGGGGAAATGTTAAAATACATTTCGGGGCCTGGCTAAACAGAAATGCACTCTACAAACACAGACACAGTATTCTGTTTTTATCTGTTGCAAAAAAAAATGTATTTGATTACTTGAGTAAAATTACAGTATCTCTGTTGTTAGTAAGTATTAAATGTTAAAGAAATTGGACCCCTCCCCCCTTTCCTTTCAACTTTCCAAGAAAGTGCATGTAACAGTCCAATTTTTTTTTCTTCCATACCTAATACAAAATAAACAAACACTATACCTGCTCTCTTGATCAAGAAGAAGCATTTGCTCTTGTAAGGAACATATGTACATTTTAATGAAAGTGATATTTCTTTGTATATACAAGAGCATCTACATTTTCTCCACGGAAGGTTGTTCAAGATGCTATACTTAGCAGCATTGTGAAATTCCAGCACACATTTTCTATTGTGAATATACCTACAAGGCAAAATGTTACGTCTCAGTTTAAACTACCAAAACAACACTTGTATTTTTTCTAAAGGATTCTGCGTGCTTATCACTGTACAGAAACTTATTAACATTGAGGACGACTCAAGTAAAAAGCACGATACAAATAGCAGTTCAAAACGGAAATGGTTAAATCTACCAAAAAAAAAAAAAGCAGGTTGAATTTCAGAATCAAAATTAAAAAAAAAAAAACAAACCCAAACCTTTCAAAGAACCACACAGTTCAGTCTGTACTTTCAGTCCTTCCCTTAAAATTTGTTTCGAGAGATTAGACAATGTGTTTGCTGATAAAATTTTCCCAGCAGGATCAAAGTGTACATTTATATACAGACTTTATTAGAGATCTAATGCATCACTGAGGCATTGCATCAACACCAGATTCATATTAAACTGGATATAGAAAATAAGTTAATGCCAGATTAAGACCGCCTAGCAGGGCAACTTGCAATTGCCATAAATGTTACAGCAAGTTTACAGGACTCTAGTCAATTAGTATTTAGTCCCAAAATACAGAAGACCAAAGTTAACGCTTGCATTCTGTTTGCAAAGCAAGGTTATATCACTAATAAATAAGCTTTCTTAGAACTCTAGAAGTGGAACAAGGTATAAAAGAAAGTCTTCAGAATGTTGTAGTTCAGAGATCTGGGGGAGCCAGGAAGGTCGGGGGGCGCGGGGTGGGGGGCGGAAGGAGTAGGAAGCAACCGTGGGTCTCGTGGGGGTGGGGGGCGATGCTCTTTCTCCAGCCAGAGTGGCTTTAACTCGTGACAATCTCTTTGCTGTCCTCCACGAAGCGGGTGAAACGGAAGTTGGTTCCGTTCTCGCTGCTTGCCATCTTCTCCAGGCCGGCCAGGGGCGCGCTGGGCTCTGAGTTCTGGAGCTTCTCCAGGTTTCCCGTCAGCCCGCTAATAGGTGAGCTGCTCCCGCTCCCCAGGCTGCCAGGAACCGGAGGGACGCCGCCGTTCTGAATGACTGAGATCTCATTGGCCTTCATGGCCAGCCCGTTGGAGAGCGCAGCTGCGTACTGATTCCAGAAATTGGAAGGATCCCCGCTTCCGGACCTGGCCGCCAAATCCTTCTGGAACATTTCGGGGAACTTGACAGGATTGCCTCCTAGAAATGTCATGGGGCCGTCCACGGAGAGCCGGCGACCCCGGCGCGCGGGGGTGCTGTTCCACATATGAGTGCCCATGTGTACCTGGGATGGGGGAGGCAGGGGAAGAAGGAAAACAAAAAATGGGGAGGGGAGAGAGAGAGAGAGAGAGGAAGGGAGAAGCTTAATAGTGGAATCTGTCTCAACTCATATCCCAACACACGACAAGGCGAGGGGCCGTGATGTCTATTCTTATTAGGTGCCCTGCCCGACAGTGGGAAGGGCAGCGAGAACCGTCCGCTCCAGTCCGCTGGTAATAAGGTGTCTGCTCTCTGCAGCCCTGGGCTGCCT
The DNA here is from genome assembly GCA_004024745.2 of Catagonus wagneri. NCBI lineage: Eukaryota > Metazoa > Chordata > Mammalia > Artiodactyla > Tayassuidae > Catagonus > Catagonus wagneri. The sequence goes on from PVHT020000180.1 coordinate 669,300, forward strand.
CTCCTCTGCCTGGGCAAGGATGCCTTACTTACTCTTTTTTTTTATTACCTGTATTTAGCTTATAATGGCCTCGAGCTAGCCAGTCAGTCGCAGATAGCTCCTTTCAGGGTTAGAATTGTTATGTCCACTCTCATTGCCCTGGTAAGTATTGTATCTGACACCCTTTACCCTATAAATGTCCTTCTCAGATGGGAAGAAAGTGCCCCTCACTGATTGCCCATTGGAGGGCCCCGTGCGTGGAGAGAAAGAGCCAGAAAGTAATTATTCATCTCACATTACTGGCAGCGATCTCTGGAGAAATACTCTGTCAATAGAAAAATGTACACAGTAAGAGCGCTCATCTGTTGCTCTAGAACTTAAGCATATTTGCTTTCTTTCCAACACAGATCAGTAGGACCTGTTGTATAATCAATTATCATAATACCCATTAGCAGAGTGGTGACGTTACTGGTTTTAGAAAGACAAACCAGGCTGGACTGCAGAGTTATGAAGAAATAGAGGCCCATGCCGCAGAGAACTGTAATTATTAAGTGATACGGGCAGCACACAGGCCACATGGAGGTCTTTAATCAATACCCCATGGCAACGCCGGGCTGTCGGACTTGGTAGGTAAAGCAATTCATTTGGTGCACTTAGCGGAGACAACGGAGCTGGGCCGCTGCTCCGCTTAGGTACCAGATTATTCAACGCGCTCTGACATTCAGCAAGGCTGCACAGCCCGCCCCGGGTCCCTGCCGGGATCCCGACCTGCACAGGCACCCACGTGGCTCCAGATCAGCCGCACGCAGCAGGTCCCCTCGCAGGAACGCTCTCCCTGACTCTCTGGGCTGAGGGCTCTGGGAGCGTGTATCACCAACACCGGGGGGGCCGAGGGGGAAAGAGGGCTGCCGGGGTGGGTCTGGGTGAGGCTGCAGACGGATAGATACCTTAAGATTGCCTTTTGTTGTGAAAGCTCTTCCACAAATAGTGCAAGCAAAGGGCTTCTCTCCAGTGTGAGTTCTCTCGTGAATCTGCAGGGCACTCGACGAGGAGAAGGTCTTGCCACATGTGTTGCAGTAGTGCTGTTTGGGGGTTCTCCTGGGCAGAGCTGGGAGCAGAACTGGGGACGTGGCGGAGGAGGACAGAGGCCCCGAAGGAACGTGACCCGTAGGGGTGTCCTTACTGTCCTGAGGAGTCACATGCACGAAGCCGTTGACCTCTGTCTTGATGAGAGACGCCAACGAGTTGGCGGGAATCACCGCCGAGTTCTGATTGGGGCCAAGGTTGGAACTGGGCTCAAAGAGCTGTGATGGTAAATCTCGCATCTGATGTGTCAACATGTGTTGCTTCAAATTACCCTTGGTGGAAAAGCCACGATTGCAGACTGTGCAAATAAATGGTCTCTCTTTGGTATGACTTCTGTAGTGAATGTCCAAGGCACTCTGACAAGCAAAGGTCTTGCCACAAATGTCGCAAGCAGTGTTTTTAAATTTACCCCGGTCTCTGAACGGGAAGAGGATCCCTAAAGAATCTTCCTTGATGATTTTCTCTGGGTGACTGGATGTCAAGTCCAAAGCCCCACCGTTCACTGGGGTGGGAGACAAGCCGTTGGCAAAGTCGCTCGCTCCAGCTCTCTGTGGTTTCTCCTCGGCGCCGGGTGACTTGTGGAATTCCTGGGTGCTGTTGGATGGGGACAGAGCCTGCATGGAGGAGGTAGACTCTGAGATGGCTGGGCTGCCAGCACTTTGGCTCTCCATGTCACCACCCACTGAGGACGAATCGTTGGTCAGCACATCCCCCTCGACCGACCCATTCTCCACCGACTTCAGGCTGGCCTGCAGCTGCTCCGCCAGGCCGGCGTTGATCATCTTCATCTGATTTTCCAAAGCAGCGATGCTCGACATCTCGAGAGGCAAAGGCGAGGAAGACAGGCTGTCCTGGGACGCGTCCGCGGACTTGGGTGTGTCCGGGATGCTGCCCTCCTGACAATCTTCCATGTTTTCATCGGAGAAGGTGTCTAGGTCATCGAAATTCTTCTCATCAAAGGAGCCCGTGTCGGACTCCATGGACTCGGGGTAGCTGTCAGGGACCGGGGTGTTGGGGATCTGGCCCCCCATGTGCATGCGGATGTGCTGCTGTAGGACCACGGCGTTCGTGAACTTCTTCTGGCAGATGGGGCAGGAATGCTGGACTCTGAGCGGGGGCATCGCACGATGGACGCTGTAGTGGGTTTTAAGGTTCCCTTTCGTGGTGAAAGCCCGGCCGCAGATCTTACACTTAAAGGGCCTCTCCCCGGTGTGGGTCCGGTAGTGCATCTTCAAGGCGCTCTGACAGCTGAGGACCCGGTGGCAGATGATACACTCGTTGGGGTCCGTGGCCTTCTTGTCAATGTTTTCCACCAGCTGTTGAAGCTTGGACGTCTCTGAGGCCTGGGCTGAGTCCAAGAGTCCCCCGAAGGGAAACTTCGCCTTGAACTGCTCGGACATGAGCGGCAACAAAGGGTTGGTGAAAGCGGAGGCACCGCCCGGGCCGCCGTCGGGTGCCAGGGAGCTCAGAGCGCCAGTGCTCCCGGCTGGGGCTGAGTTGGGGACCACGCCGCTGTCTTCGCTCTTGCCGCCGGGGGGTGGTGGCCCAGCGGGACCTTCCGCTTCCTCTGGGAGCCCACCCGGGTTTCTCGGGGCCGGCTCGGGGGCCCCGGAGTCACTTTTGACGGAGCCCGGGGGGCTGGCGGCAGAATGGCTGATGGGGATGGGGGCTGGCTCTTCGGTCTTGATGAAGGGGGTGAGGCTGGGCAGGGTCGGGGGCAACGGGAGGCCGACGGAAGTGGTCAGGGTGGGCAGGACCGGTTTGGTGTCCAGCCAGCTGGTGACTGGCTTTTCCGGAGGGACGGACATGCCGTAGGGGATGCCGGTACTGGTGGGGATATTGTCCAAGTGCTCGGGCACCGGGTAGGGGTTCATCTGGATGTGAGGGTATTTCTCTTTGTGGCGCTGAAAGTGGACTTTGAGGTTCCCCTTGGTGGAGAACCTGTTCCCGCAGATGTTGCACTTGAACGGCCTCTCTCCGGTGTGGGAACGGAGGTGGATCTGCAAGGCACTGTCGCTTCCGAAGACCTTCGCGCAGAATCTGCACTTGTGTTTGAAGAACGCCTCGTCGGAGGCGCTCTTCGCTTCGAAGGCGGTGACATTTGGTGGCTTGCTCTTTCTTTGCTGGGCCAAGGCGGACAAGGAGTTTAAATCCTCCGCCGTCGTTCCGATGTTGGGCAAAGGGGTGGGGAAAACCGAGTTAGCAGGGGCCGGCTGAGGTAGAAGTGGATTAGATGCAGGACTCAATAAACTGCTTATTGCAAAAGCTGGTGAGGACGCTGCTGAGACGGCTGGGTTGCTGGCCTGGGGGGCACCCGCGCTCGAAGCCCCCTTTTCTGAGGCTGGGGTGGTAACTGCCGCCGCCAATATGTTAACACTGGGGGAAGAGCCGCTGTGGGATGGAAGGATGGTATTGCCAGAACTGCTCTGAGGTAGCTGGATTGGGGGGAGCTGTTTCACACCGCTGATGCTGGCAGATTGGCTAGCGAGGCTCTGTGCTAACCCAGCTGCTGCCGCCAGCTGCTGAGATAAATGGGAACTTAGGGTGGACAAAGGGTTGGCAGATGTTCGTAAAGTACCTTGAGAAGGACTAGAAGATGTTGGCAAGTCTGCGTTCTGAGAAGCCAACAGCAGTATTTGGTGACGAATCTGTTCAATCAGTTGCAGCTGGTGGATCTGCTGCTGCTGCAGGGCTAAGAGCTGCTCCATCAGGGCTGGGACGGCCAGCTTGCCTCCGGAGGCCCCACTGCACCTCGCTTCCTGGGAGAACTGGGCCACCGCCACCTTGGTGCTCTGGAGGTTCTCGATGATGACGTTGCTGTTGATCACGGAGAAGTTGCCCAGTGTTGTCAGGTCCCCGAGTTGAGGTAGAGAGGTTGTGATCGCTGAGGTACCCGAGCAGAAGCTGCTGCTGCTGCTGCTGCTGCTGCTGCTGCTGCTGCTGCTGCTGCTGCAGCTGGGGGGGCCACTGCTGTCGCTGCTGCCACCCAGGGGGCCACTGCCGCCTTTGTTAGCCACCGGGGCCTCCACTTCCATGGACTCTTCCCTGTCCGGCCCGTGGTGTTCTGGAAGGTCGCTGCAGTCTCTTTGCTCTGTTTTGTTAACCGTGTCATTCATTTGTTCATCGGGATGATTGGGAGGGGGGCTGGGGGAGAAGGTTTCAGGGGGAGAGGCTGGACTCTCATTTATGATTAAAACTAGTTGGTTTTTAGTGCAGTTCTTCTTGTGGAGCAGAAGATCTGACAATTCGAAGAACTCAGCGCAGCACCGGCCGCAGACGTGGGCGTCCTTGCTCTTAGTGGTACGGTTGGGTTGACCTTTCTCGGTGTCTCCTGCAAACGTCAAAAGGAGCGGGGTTAGCGAGGGAGCCAGGACACCTAGAGTCACCTGCGACTTCGAAAAAGGAGCAAGAGGTTGATTGACTCTTTTTTTACCTGCAAAACTCAAAACCGTGGCCCCTGAAGACCAATCAATATTCCCTAAGAACATTCAGAATTAAATTTTAAGGCTGTTGCAGGACTTCCTATCAATCTGGCATCTCAGGGAGCCCCGGCCTTCAGGTTATCCATCAAAATATAAAATACTATGAACTGCCGACATCGGTGCCTAATGAAATTCCATAGCAAAATATTGATTTCCAATATTTTATACACCTTATTCTCTACTCATCCAGAGAGGGTCTGGCCACCATTCTGAGGACTTATTAGGCTCTTGAGCTTCTGTCAACCTTATTCATTTTCAACTGATTCAAAGATATCTGTGACAGTTTGTTCTGTCACTAAACTAATTTGTAGTCATTCAGGTTCCAATCAGTGGCTGACAAGGGAAAAAAAAAATGCATATCACCAAACTGAAGACTGACAACTTGAAAATCACCTCCAGGCCCTACCTAGAACCTGCGCTCCGTCTGATCCGTGACAAACACACTTTAGCCACATCAGTAACAAATCCTCCAAACCTCTCAGGACTCAGTTGAATACAAAAAAGAATGCAACGTGCATGCGTGTGTGCATGAGTGTACACACACACACACACACACACACGAGAACATAACGATCATAATCTGTTACAAGGCCTGCCTGGCACCTACATATCACCTCATGGCATGTTTATTTTTAAAATTAAAGAATGCAGTCGTGGTTACCATTCCACTAATCAAGGACTGTATGCCACTACGCTCCAAATGGCAACGTTATGCCTCTAAGTGTTTCATTAAAAGTGCTCTTTCTATCTGTAAAAACTCATATAAGATTTACGTTTCTGATTACACATCAACTTAAAGAAAGATGTGCAGTTAAGGGCAAGCAAAGAAATAATTCTTGGTTTCCAGTTTGGAAATGCTTTGCAATTCTCCTGGTCTGAATGCCTTTAAAAACAGTTTGCTCTTAACTGTTATCAATTGTTTAACAGATTGTCCTGAACCTTTCATTATGAAATCCCTTTATTTCATGTTTGCTTCCACTGGTTGCTCAGATTTCTTCTCACTAAGATCCATTTGTAAATTAAACATAAAAATCTCCAACTCCAAGCTAACATCCTATTCAAAGACAGGATGGCGTCCCATTGTTTGCCCAGCATGGGGAACACCAACTTCTGTTGTATAAATGGTGTGTGGTCATCTCTGAAGGCTGTGGAAAAAAAAAAAAAAAACTGTTTAATTCAAGGATTACCTCCCTGCATGCTTTTCTGCAGAACTGAATCAGATAATAGTTAGTTTCCATGACTTCCAAATTGAATCTCCCAGAAAACTTGCAGGGGGGAAAAAAAACTAATTGCAAATATGAATAAACGCAATCTCAAAATGCTGCTTTTTCGGGACACTTAGAGTCAACTCAAAAGAGCCACCATTTGCCTCTTTGTAGCAAACATTTTTTTTAAAAAAAGAAAAAGCTTGAGTAGTTTTGCATTCCAGAAAATATAATTAATACCCTGATACTAACTTCTGAAAATTCCTTAACTCTATTTGCCTTGAGTGATGCTGAAGTTGATTAGAAGCCCTGATAAAGTATGCCAAATGCATGCACACTTTATTCACTGGGAGTGTTATTTGGGCAGCTAAGTTTATACTGAACAAGCTAGCTTTCCTAATACCCATCTTTTAATCTCCACAAGGGTATAGTGCAAAATGCATTAACAATAGCAAACAAATCTTACGTTGTAGCAGAAAATACCAATAATGATTCAGTTTTAATTTAATGTTTAATCATCCTAATTGGCACAGGATTCCTATGCACATTCAAGGTGCTGTTTGAAGCCCTTTCTGTCTCTCTTTCTCTGCCTTAAAATAATATAAACAAAATATTAAACGAAATTTGCTAAAGTTATGTTGCTTAACTCGGGACAAAAATAATGTGACAAAAATTCTGTTGAAAGCTTCGTATTTTGACAACCAATTTTAAATGATGCATCCATTTCAGACGCTTATTTTAAACTAGGAAATGCAATTCCTAATATATTCAACAGAAATGTTATTTCTTTCTCTTTGCACATTTCCATATGTAATGGTTATGTTTCCATCTACTTTTACAGCCAATTATGAAGGAACAAAAGCTATTCTGTTTGTTCACACATTTTCAACAAAATGCATTAAAACTATTATGTCAGCATGTTCTATTAAGCTCTGCATTCAGTGGAAAATACTTTTCAACCAGCTCACATTTATCAAAACATAAAGCCACTTTAAAACACAGTTTTGCTTGGTCAGCTGGGCTTAGACAAATAATGACAGATTCAGAACTAAATAACTAGCAAGGGAAATCAGAAAACTGACTTCATCAATTGTACACATTACAATGTAGTTGCTTCAAATATTTAGCACATCTGTGCTCACGGTTAAAGGGCATTTTAATTCTTTATAACTTGCAAACATCTGATATTCTCATAATATATAGGGAAAATAAAAGAAAGGTTACTTTGCAGGATTTAGCTGATTATTACTTTCCTGTGCTCGAATTCTCCGTTTGTGCTGCTTCAAGACTCACTTGAGAATTTTTAAGTTTTTCAACCTGAACATTTTTATATTTAGGATTGTGCTAACTGGATGGAAAATATAGACACTTAAAAAAAAAAAGTCTGCTTGCTTCTAAGAAAGAGACTGTGTTACAGGAGCTGCCCATATTTTAGCTTAGATTTTCACAACATTTTAATAAGCTGACATTTGATCTCACTGTAGAGTCAACTAATTTAATTTCCTGATGTTTATGAACACCAAGAAAAAAAATCCTGATACGTATTTTGATTTATTTCAAAAGCTGGTGTGGCTCCACTATAATAGTTCTTAACTTCAAATCTACCTGATTCTGAACAGAATTCCAATGAAGCAGGGTTATACATAAAAAAAAAGGAGACCAAACACCAGAACTAGTTTGAATCTTTAACTACCAAAGGAAACATTTTAAGTTGTAAAAAGACAGGCACACACACACACTCACACACACATGTTCTAAGTCATTTTTCTGACCGTCTGCTTTCTTGTATCTCTCTCAAGAATCTGTTACACAGGATTGCAACCGGTGACCCCATTATAGTAAATAAATACAGTTGCCTTGTTCCCTGTTCTATGGGGAAAATAATATTCCAGAGTCTCGTCTATGGATTTTGAATGCAAATGAAAGCAATTTTGTAATCATAGTCATATAGGAAAATTTCAGAAGCAGTGGTTTTCTAAGTATGTACACACAAAGAGATATGCGGAATTTTCTGGGTGCTCCCCCCACCTCTGAGTCAGGGAAGGAGGTGAACTTATAGCTCCATCCTATTTATAAGAAAAGCCCAGATGTTTTGGTTCTTTTGGTGCTATTTAGGTACTTGGTGCCCAGTACAAATGTGTCAGTTTTTCATCCTCTGAATTCAACACTGCAGAATCGGAGGCAGAAAATTAAAGTGTTCCAGTCTGTCTGCTGAGAAAACAAAAATAAAACTATGTCCCACACTGAAAGGTTTAGCCAGCCAGGGGGAAAAAAAAAAGAAACAAACCAAAACAAAACAACAGCCCTACTGTACCACGTTTAGTTTTCTTTTTCGGAGTTCCTCGGAAAGACCCCTCGCTTTGCTTCCCATCACCTTCAGATCACATTAACATTTTTAATAGAACCCCTCAAGATTGTAATGTTGGAGCCAGCAGTATTCACAGGCTGTTCCTCTTTCGTGGGCCAATTTAGAAAGCCTATCACAAACATTTTTGATTGATTGGCCTTTTATCTTTGTTTTGTTGTTGTTTTGTTTTGTTTTTCCTTTTTCTTTCACCGACCTGGGAAAAGCCGGAATCTGCATGTCCAGCTTAAGATTCCAAAGCAATTTTAAACACCCGCACATATGCTCTGAATATTTTCTGTAGCATCTTAAGTTTTTTCCTGTGGACGATGCAACCAAATGGCACATTTTACTGGCCCCCTTCAAGTTCCCTCTGTGTTCTGACCGGGATTAGTATATTCTTGAGTGGAAGACTACAAGGGAAATCTCTGAAAAAAAAAAAAAATAACAACACGGACAAGACAGTCCTTTGAAAATCGTGATAACCAGCCCACCTAATGTACACAATAAATGAAAGGGGAAAATGTCTTCCCCTTGGATGAATCAAACTGAACACTAGATGGGGTTCCAGTTGCAAGGGTTTGTTCAAAAACTTCTTTGTGGCTTTCTTATTCCAGTGACGCGTAAAAGAAACTGCTTAAGGCGAGATCTAAACTTTGACTACATAAACATTGGCAAAGGCACAAGAAACTAAATCCCTGTTGTTTGAGGGTAAAACTGAGCTATGGGAACTACCTGTCAATCTTCCCCTTTGGGGGTCTGGCATCTGAGGGTGACAGGGGAATAAGGTTAGGAAAAGAAGCCAAGCTGATAAGGTGAAACTAAAATAAACTAGGAACTTCCTGCTAAGTGACTAGCAAGACTCAATTTGGGGGTCACTGGGAAGATACTGAAGGCCATATTATGATCTGGACCTTGTCACCTCTGCATGGGAGGAGGCTAGCAAAGGTTAAAACAGCTCGACACATCTAGGTTTTCCAAAGCCTGGCACACAAACTTTTTTTTTTCCTTTGGAGGGGGAGGGGTGCCGGTTCGTAGGATAAATCACCATCTCCTTCGCTCCACTGCTGAACACTGTTTTGGTAATCTAAGAATATTCTGGAAGATAGGGCTAGCGGTATCAGGAGGTACCCTAGAAAACCCGAACTAAATCCTGCAAAAGGAATTGATTCTGGTTACTCCGCTGAGCTTAGCTTTTCAGTTTCAAAAAACTGAACTGATAGGCCACCTAAATGTTGCCCAGGTTTTCGGAGGACCTCTGCATTAAAATTTGGGGTTTCTGCTTTCTAAAGAACTAGTGGTCAAGACAACTTGCTACCTGCAAAAGTACAGAGAAATGAAAGAAAGCCCCCAAAGAATAAATCTATAAATTGATTGGCACTTGTGCCTACAAATCATAGGTGAACTTGGATATAAAATAAACCACAAAACATTCAATATCGCAAGTCCACCTTCAGATGTGCTTTCTTGCATCCAACCACCCTTCGCTCATTTTGTGTGCGTTTGTAACATTTTATAAAGTATGTACAGCCTGAAGCAAGTCCCCTCAGTTTGCATGTTCTCATCCAGAATCTTCCATTATGCCACAAACTGGAAGTCAGCCCGATTAAACATGAATTCTTTCAACTGCCTTATCTTGCAGGTGTCGGTTTAAAAAAAAAAAACAAAAAACAGTTAATTATAGTTCTCTCTAACCTTTTGGGCCCAGAAATCAATGTGTTGCCATTAAGCTGCTCACAATGAGTAAATTACTTTGGTAAATAATAGAATTTCATTATTAATATAAATAAGAGAAATTTTTATGATACTTTATATGAGAGGCAATGTTTTATCTGCAGTTCATGATGTTTTTATCTTTCTTCCAATATTATCTTTTCCTTGGAAAAGCCAGGCACAGAAGCCCTTTCTAATAAATGAATGTAGACTGAGTGGGCCATCCATGCAGTTCCAGGATTCTTAAAAAACACCACCCAAGGAAGAAAAACCCAACACACACACACACACACACACACACACACACACACACACACCCCACCCCACAGCTCCCCTGAAATCCAAATCTTTAGAAAAGAACCCACACACAAAACCATTCAATTTCAATATTCCCTTTCCTTAGAATTATTAATCTCGGTAAAGAATTTTCCCAATAGCAGTCTTCTTTCTATAAGTAATTTGAGACTTGTTGAATATCATTTAAGAGACAAGTAATATGCACTATAATCTTGGTTTCGTAAGAAGCAGAAAAATTCCCAAGCTTATTTTTGGGCATGATAGCTGCACTAAAAAGTAGATTGAAAATGTGAACATCATAAGACTGATCAAATAATCTTTTCTTGAACTTGTTCGTATGAACAAGTTCATCGGGCTGTTGAGCCTGGCTCGGGTTTTCTTTGTACACGCGCACACACTCAAAACACATACAGGCATGATACGCAACATAGCAAGCCTGGCTGCTCCCAGCCTTGGGAGTCCCCTCCTTCAGGGCTAGTGTAACTGGGGTCTACAAACTTTTCTAGGTCCCACTCTGGGCAGAAATCATGGAACTGGAGATGCCAGCATCTGCTAAAAGCACCAACTTGATTGAATTTTGTATTTTCAGCATTTCATTTGCCACATTTTAAGCCCATCTCAAGATTACAACATTGTAAATCAAGTATACCCCAATAAAATAAAATGAAAAAAAAAGATAGAAGAAAAAGTAACCATGCTGTCTGAGTAAAGGTTTATCTTTAGCCACCTTGATATAGGTGAAGAAGAAGAAGAAGAAGAAGAAGAAGAAGAAGAAGAAGAAGAAGAAGAAGAAGAAGAAAAACACCCCACAAACCAAAAAACTTAAAAAACAAAAAAAACCAGAGCCCCAATAAGTCCTTGAAGTGTGTGTTCTGTGTGAAGGGAAGAAAGGAGATTGCTGAATACACTGCAGAAAAGGTGGTGACTCTTTAAGGTAACTTTGAGGCATGTCATGTTCCCTTCTCTGTATCTCACAACTAGTAACAAATAAAAAGAACTGGAGGGTGCAAGGCCCTCCTGTAAATCAGACATGGAGGAGGATTAGTTGTGTACTAATATTATTACAACATACTAAATCCTGTAACCCTATTACAAAATCTACCCTCTAGGCAGCTTCTCCAAACTTATTGTTCAACCATGTAAATACAGTCATAACCTAAAACCATTACAACTGGAGAAAAAGAGAGGGGGGTGGGGAGAGGTGAGAAAGGGGGCTGGGAGGGGAGTGTTTCCTAAGATGCCTAACAGTTTACTGCTTCTTAGGACAATGAACCAGCTTTGGGGGGGATAAAAAAGAAAGAAAAAAAAAAAAAAAAAAAAAAAAAAGAGAAAGAAAGGAAGGAAAGAAAGAAGGAAAAAAGTAAAAGAAAGAAAAATAAGAAAAAGGAAACTTGACTCAGTTACTTAATGAAGTTACCTCAAGCTCAAATAAATTAAAAAAAAATAAAAGTCCTAATAAATAGTAATGCTCAGAGGCAGTGAACTCTTTTTATGCTATCACTTTATGGGAAGCCTTAACTATTAAAAATTCCAGATTCAGAAGGCGACAGGAAAAAGGCAGAGATCTATGGAGCATCAATTCTCCACGAAGCCTTTATTTTGAAAATGGATAAAATCATCACACATTAAAAAAAAAAAAAAAAAAAGACCTGCATCTCTTTCTTCTCCTCCAGTTAGTTAGGTTTGTCCTCTACAAATTGTTAACTTTAACAGCATTCAGTGTGGAAGGTCTCACCAGAAACTTTGGGAAAAGATGTGTGAGAAAGGAGACGCAGAGGCAGCCCGCTGAGAAAACCCGGAAAAACACTGATAACAGCGGCCTTTGGTAATTTCACCTCGATGTCCCTCGAGTACCCGAATCTCGGCCGGGGTGGAAAGCGGGGTGATCAGAGGTTCTTTTCAGTGGACTGAGAGATCGCAGGGCTCTGGGTAAGGCTTGGGGCTTGAGAAAGTGAAGGGGACAAATCCTGTAAACAAATGTCTTAACCGGTCTCTGTGGTCCCCAATTTCCTAACAGGGACCCCTCTACCAGGAGCCCCCTTTCGGGACAGCCGGGGTGAAGGGGGGGTGGGTTTCCCTTCGCTTCTCTGCCCGGGTTCGGCGCGCTTCCCTGCGCCCCAGCTCCGCTGAGAAGCAGGCCTCTAAGGAAGGCCCCGGGGACCGCGGGGCCCAGGCGGCCACAGAGTCGAGTGCATTGCGGAGGTGCCGACCAAAGGGCAGCTTCGGGGCTCTATGGGGTCCAGCTCCCTCCTCCACACCCCAAAAGGACGCCCGGGACTGATGCATCCCTGGAGGCGTCGGGAGTTGCGGGGACCGCTTCTGGGGGCCGGGGTTGGTGGGGGAGAGTTACCCGTCGCCCTTCTGCACCCCAGAGAATTGTATTGGGGAACCGAGCGGGGGCCTCCGCTCCATCGCCTCCGGCTCTGGGCCTGGGAGCTCGGAAGACCCCAAAGTGAAACACCTTTGGGGGTAAAGAGAGGTTCGTGGGGTCCTCTCTCTGTACACCCCGATTCCCTGCCCGGATCTCTCCCTCTCTCTGCCTTAGCTCCCTCACACAAACTTTGTTCTGGACTTGTTCATTCCCTTAGGGACCCCGCAGTTGTCGCCTCCATTGGAGGAAGCGAGTGCCTCTGTTTTAGGGAGATTCTCTGGCGACCAGATAGACCCCCAGCTCTGAAAAACGACCCTTACCACTCCTGGAAGCGCGAGATACCACGATCTTTAGCGAGAGCCGACCGAGTCTAAAGATTACTTGGGGGCTGAGGGGAGTGGGGATGCATGTGTTGGCAAAAGAGATGTGGGGGTAAACTTAGATAGAGGGACCCCGACACTTTTCCCCCCATCCGCCCGAAGTCTATCTGGGGAGCACCTAGCTACAAAGAGCACTCTCCACCCCGACCTCCACCCCGGCATGTCAGGCGCGGGCGCCCGGACATCGGTCCCCATCTTCTTGCAGCTCTTAACTCCCAAAGGCACCCCATTCCCTCGCGCGCGGGGCCCAGGAAGGGTGGGAGGGTTGGGGAGCCGGGGGGGAGGGAGCGGCGCAGGGAGCTCCCCCAAAGCTCCGAGTTTAGCCCGGAGCATAAAGTAAACTTCCTTCCCGCAGGCAGCAGGACCGGGGCGGCGGAGGCCAGGCCGGAGCCCCAGGCGCCCGCGGGAGAGCGCGTGGAGCTCCGCGCAGACAGGCGCCGACCGGCCTCTGCCCGCACCCCGAGCCCTGCCGGACACCCGGGCCCCAGCCGCGGTTCAGTGGATCCCGGGCTCGGGTCTCGGGCTCCGCTCCCAGGATAAGCTGGGACAGAGGAGCAAGGCCGGCTTGCCCTCTCTCCTCCCCCCAGGAGGACCCAACAACTCCGGAAAGATCCTGCGGAGAGAAGTGTTTGCTTTCTCCGGGGCAGGAGGGGGAAGCCCAGCAAAGGCAAATTGAAATTTGAAATGAAAAAAAAAATTGCCGAGTCAAAAAGGTTAGCGGGGACTCTGCGGCGGCGGCGGCGGCGACCGCGCGGCGGTGGGCGCGGGGGCCAGCCGCGTGTGCGTGGATCCAAGTGTGCGTTGAGTGTGAGTGCGTGTGTGCGCGTGTGTGTGTTCGCGGCGCGGGCCGTAGCACTCACCATCTCGCCGGGGGAGCGAGGCCACTTCGGGGTCGGATTGGAAATGTTGAGGCTTCGCTTGCTTCCTCCGCGACATGCTGGCTCAAACATCAGCTGGGGCAGAATAAAAAATTACTAAAAAAAAATCTTCTCAAAATTACGGAAATCGAGCGGCGGCGGCGGCGGCGGCTCCCCCCGCCCGCCGGCCCGCCCGCCCCCTCCCCGGCTCCCCGGCCCCGGGCGCAGCGCGCATGTGTCCTGCTATAATTATGATTATCAATAATGCATTGCGATTAATCATAGAGGGGCTCTTTGAAAGGCGATTGGCACCGGGCCAGCGCTATTCAAACCCGCTCGCCTTAATCAATTAGTTCGTGATTTGCTGCAGACCCCTGTCTCTCCGCGCGCTGGCCCAATAAGCCGGCCGCGGGGCTGGCTCTGCGCTCCGCGCCGCCCGACACTGGGTTAACCCTCTTCGCGACCGCTCGGGACTCAGCGGCCCGGCCGCCGGGGGCCTGCCTCCTCGCCTCTGCGCACCCAGCGCCCCGGCCGGCGCCCCCCTCCCTCCCTCCCCCCGCCCCCCCATCCCGGGCTGGGCCGACCCAAATTAGCATGCCCTCCCCGGAATCGAGCCTCCTGGGGTGGGGCCGGGCGGCGCGGGCTGGGGACCCGGGCTGCGGGCGCGCGGCGAACTTCCCAACTCCGGCGCTAGGCGCGCCGGCCCGCGGGGGGGAGGGAGTCCCGTGGCGGGATTTGGGGGGAGGAAGTCCCGTTTCGTGAGTGTTTCTTCGTTTCTTTAAGAGCTACCAGAAAGCAGCCCACCCCACCCCCATAAAAAAAAAAATAAGCGAGTGGGGAAGAGCCAGCCCCACGCCGGTCCGCCTCCCGCCCGCGGCCCGGCCTCCCTCCCGCTCGCCGCCTGGCTCGGTGCTCCTCCGCCCCGAGTTCTCCATCCCTTGGATCCCGGGCTCGCGGGGGCGCGGAGAAGAGGACCAAGGAAAGGTTTGGGAACGTGATGGGTTTGGGGCTCGGAGGGGGAGGGGGAGGGCAGCTCTCCCGCCACCCCGATTCTCCTCAAAGGGCCCCAATCCTCCAGGCTCTCGCTTGCTCCCTTTCTCTACCTCGGACATTCCCAGGACAATTAGGGCTGAAGTTTTCGGGAGAAGCGGCCCCGAACCCGTGGGATAAGGGGGCGGCCCGGCTCCGCCCAGGACCCCTCCCGGGACCTCCCCCCCGGCTGCCCCGGTTGGCTGCAGGGTGCGTCACTCCGCGGGGAGGCGGCGGCAGCTGTGGCGCCGCGAAGCCGGGGGCGGGCGGAGAGCCGGGACCGGCCTAGGATCCGAGTTCAGCTTCGGGGGGGGTGGGGGGTGCGCCGCTCACCCGGCACGCTGCAACCCTCCCCTGGCCTCTGGAGGCGCGGCCCTGCCCCGCCGGCTCCGGGCAAGGCCAGTCCCTGGGAGCCCTGGGCTGCCCGCCCTGGGAGAGGGGACTGCGCCCCAGGCTCTTGGCGAAGAGGTGGCCGAGCCGATCCCGGAGTGAGAGGCGCGGCGGGGGCGGGGGGGGTCCTTGTCCGCAGCTGTTTGGCCCCTCAGAAGCTCGCCTCCACCTCTCAGGCAATTGCCCAGCGCGGCGCCCAAACTTTTCGCACCAGCTCCATCTCCCCAGGCTGGGATGCAGCCTCCTCACCCGTGCCCCAGAGCCTTGGACCCGCACTCCCTCGGCTGGGCTCGGGCGCCCGCGAACCTGAGGCTCGGTCCTCGGCTCAGCCTAGCTCTTCCCCTCCAGCCTCGGGGTCTTCTCGCTCCAGGGTTCCCGAAGTCCTGCGCCCGAGAGACAAACTAAACTTCGGTTGAGTAATGGGGAGGAGGGGGGTGCAGATACGCAATCCCTGCCCTATCTCGCTATCGGGAAACGAGAGGGCTCATAAGGACGCCCCAATTCGGGAGCGCCCTGGAGTCTGGAGAGCAACACAGTCGCTTCGTGCGAAGTGGGCACCGATCTTCTGAGTAGTTTCGGGTCCTCTAGACCCTACTGCGCTCCCCCATGACTTTTTCTTTAGTAGGTTGTGGGTTTTTTCTTTTGTTTGTCTATTTTATTCTTTTTTAACCTAAATATTTTGTGTGCGGGTGAATGTTTCTATTTTCTTCCTACCGACTTTTTTTTAAAATTATTATTCTTGGTTAACTTATCCTTTCTCCTCCTTGCTCGCCCTTTCTTCACGTTTTCATTTCTCCCTATTTTTCCTCTCTTTTGCCCTCGCTCGGTTACACAGACACACATGCACACACGCCCCCTCTCTACCTCGCTCTCCCTTTCTCCCCAGGTCCTGTTGGTTACCGTAGATTTTGATAAAAAGACAAACGAAGCTTTCAGTGGCGCTGATGTTGAAGAATGAAGATAATAATGTTTCCATAGGTGGTGCTTCAAATGCCATTATTTCTCACTGAATATTTAAAGAGATCCCTCGGCAAAGATGGATCTGCGGGCTCCTGGGGTGCGAGCCGCTCGCTTCCCCCAGACCCCCGGGAAAGTGTGCTGGAGCACGTGTAAAACCAACCCCCCCACTCAGCAAACTGTGGTCCTCGCAAACACGCCACCGCACACACTCTCTCAGGTACTGGAACGCGTCCGTATGCACTTGCACATTCGCTTCTCCCGCTTATGCCCGCCTTTGGAGCCGCCCGCATAACAATCTCGGCTTCTTGAAAGTCCGGGCCTCCCGGGCACCGCGTGCTGCCAGGAACCGAGCGGAGCTGGCTATGCCGCAAAGCCTTCCTCCTGGTACGCACCGCGTACGCAGGGGGAAGCTCCAGGGAAGAGCTTCACACGTGTTCGTTGCTTGCTGTGTGTGTGTGTGTGTGTGATTAGGGGGGAAAAAAAAGGCTTTCCCTCCCCACCAGAACACCGAAACAACCAAACGAAATGCGCAGGCAAAATCAGCTTCGCGATGTTTAATTAAAAATGGGCGAGCAGAGACGAATTAATCGGGGGATCCAAACTTTAATAACTTTTTTCGTTTTTTTGCGTCCTCGAAAGCGTAGAGGAGGGCGTCTGGCTCCGTGCGCAGCGTCCCCGGCTAATTTCTTGTTTGTTTTCCTTCCTTCTGTGGCCCGAAGAGGGGAGAGACAAGGTGGAGGAGGGGGGATGGGAGGAGGGGGATGGTCGGGATGGCGGAGAGAGGAGAATTGGTCTTTATTGTTGGTGGCAATACGTCAATTAGGGGCCATTGTCTCCGGCCGGAGTTCCGTGGCTCGCAGACGCGGGCGCGGCACTGTCTGGGCGCGCCGGTGAGGCTTCGTGTGCCGCCAGGCAAAGAAATAATTAAATTAATAAAAATGGAGACAGAGTGGGGGTTGATTTGTACTTTTGAGTGGGTAGAAAGAAGGCCGCGAGTGCGAGCGAGGCGCCGCAGCGGGAGCCCATCCCCACGCCCTGCTCACCCCAGAGACCAGCGCGCTCTACTGGGGGTCGCAGGTCCCCGCCTTGGGTGGGGCAGCTGCTGGGGCGATTCGGGCTAGGGCGGCTCGGACTAGCCGTTCCCACCGAGGGCATGGCCCTTAGGGGCTGCTCCACATTAAGAAACGGGGGTGGCCCGAAGTGAGGCAGCGGCTGCGCCAGGGTCGTGACCTCGTGGGCCGACGTGAACCGCACGCACCCGGGGGAGGCGCTTGGCTTGCGGTGCAAACTCCCATTTGGGGGGCTTGATGCCTGTGTTTCTGCTAGCACATCCCCTCAGTTTTCCCAAGACCTACTGCATCCATGGGGGGTTTGGCGGGGCTGAAGGTCTGTGCCCCAAGGCCGCGGGGCCACAACTGAGTTCCCAGTGACGGGGTTTCCCAGCCTCTCCGCTTCATCTCCTCATCCTTGGAAGCGGATAGGCTGTTGAGCCTCCGTTTCCCAAGGCCTGGCTCTTGAACCCTCAGAAACGTCTTATCCTGCCCCAGTCTGACCCAGATTTGGGATGGAGCCTGGAATGAGGCCTGGCCTGGGCCCGCGACCCTCCTTCTCTTTCCTGCGGCGCTCTACCTTCGAATTTAAGGTCGCCCCCAAGGGCCCTGCCCCAACCCCTGATTCCTCCGCCCCCCAGCCCCAGGCCCCGCTAGACCCCCCAGCTGGAGGCTTGGGAGGGCAGGGGGGGAGGTTTCGTTTTCTTGTGCCAGGCAGAAAATGGTAAAAAGGCGGCAGCGGCGTCCCGCGGGCGGGAGTGGAGGCACACTGCCGATGGTATCGACATTATTGACGGGGAAATATTAGGGGCCGGAGCCCGGCGATCAGGTTCCCAGTCCCTCCCCTACCCGGAGGTGGGAGGGACGGAGTGGGTGGTGTTGGCGGTGGCGGTGGCGTACGTGGGGATGCGGGAGGCCGAATGCACCCGCATTAAACCACTCCTGAGGTTTATTTATATTCTTGTCTGAAAGTTGAGGTGGGAGCGGGGGCGGGGGGGGGGCGAGGGAGGGAGGAAGGATGGACTCGGCTAGGACCCTAGCCCTTAAGCACTTTCCCAGGGTCGCGACCGGAGTCTTGGGAGGAGGGGGGGGGGAGCAGGAAAAATGATTAAAAAGCAAAGACCAAGTTTGGGAAGCCCACCGTAGGCTCGCTTAGTTTCCAAGCCCCGGTACTTCGCTTCCCCGAGAGTTTCAGAAACTCCTTCCTTAACCGAACTGCTGTCGCTCAAATCCTGACCGCTCCTCGGCCACTGCAGAGGCTTCGAACCCGAGGCCTGCGGGAGCAGGCTCAGGTGGGTAACCCTGGCCCCTGCGGAGCCTGTGCTGTGAGCGCTTTGCGCGCTGGTTCCCCTGCAGCCAAGTCCCCGCGGCGGCGAAAAGGCGCACTTTTCTGGGGGAACCCGCCGCCCGCAGTCAAGGGCTATCTCCAGACCGGCGCCGGGTGCAGCGCGGGGACCAGGCGCCCAGGCGCCGGCTCCGGCGGGAAATTCAGCGGTGGCGAGCGGAGGGCGGGCTTGGTAACCAGCCGCACGCATCCCAGCCAAGGGTCCACACTGCTGGCAAACTTGGTCTTTCTTCTCTGCAGGGCTGTTCCCACACCGGCATTTAGAAACTGACTTCGCTGGCGATCGCAAGTGCCTGTGATTTTTTTACTTTCCCTCTGCATTGAGCGTCTTGCACTTAAATTCACTGCGCCTCGCATGCAGCAGTGCCTCGCTAAGGGGGTCTCTGGGTATAAAATTCCTCCCAAAGGAAATGTCTTGAGGTAGAGAAAGTGAAAAAGACTAATCGAATTTATAAAAAAGAAAACCTTTGCTTCCTTTTGATTAAAATCCCTTTGCGGTTTTCTGAGCGTGAAAAACAAAAAATCATCACCATGCAATAGAGTGTAGCTAATTCCTGGAACCTATTAGTAGGATGTCCAGAAAGCCCCGGCAGGGCTCACAGATTCCCCTCTTTCAGCTCAAGAAGTAGGACTTTTGGATCCAGCGAGTACTAATCCGTTCTTCTATGTTATCTGTTGGAGTAAACCTGAGATCTTTGGAGCCCTGGACTCTTGTGTGCATTTGGGGGTGTGACTGGGGGTCTGCCAGGAAGCTCGTTTTCATTAATAAAAGGAATCTGCTCAAATGACCCCCCCCAGGGGGCTCCTAGATGAACTAATTTAGCAAATCGCTTGCAACAAACTTACAGATACATATATATACATACTCCGCTTCTCTCCAGCAAAAAGATCCCCTTTTTTAAAGAACAGTAGAACAGTTCAATAATTCCCAAGGAGAGGAGCATCTTGGTTTTATAAAAAAGCTTTGTATAGTGAGACCTTGCCTGGGGTGGGCTTCTTTTTGGTCAGTGTTCAGGAGGCCAATACCTTTTGGTTTCTGTTTACTCAGTCTGATGGCCACATCGAGGTTCAGAACCATCCTGGGGTCCTGGCCCTTGTTTGCCTGGCAGCCTGTGAGCCAGGCCAGACTGTCACTCACATGGTGGGTAATTTACAAATCCCACAAGTCTCAGCTGAGCTTTGACTTTCTTAGGGCATATTTTCTGTACTGAGAAAGTGCTTTCTCTGAGGGAGAGAGGCATTTCTTCTTGGGGCTGCGGTGAGTCAGAGTTGCAGCTTGACCCTGTCCCCACAGCAAACTTCAATCCATCCATCCTGTGCGGTTCTAACCTGCATCCTTTATACTTCCATATGCATAATGAGAAAAGAAAGATGGGGGGGGGGGAGATAGCCTACCCCTGTCTTCTCCTTCTTTCGTCTTTTCCAGCTCAAGGAAATTTTCTAAATTGTTTCACTGCTGTTTCTTTCTCCGACTGTTCATCCTCATCTGTCCACAAAGCTTTATGTGGAGCTTTACATTTAAGGGACTAACATTTCCCGGTTCCAATGCCATGTCTCCTCGCTTCTCAAAACAGAGGCAATTATCTCTTAGGTTGCAATCCTGAACCATCAGCCGCTACCCATTCATACCAGGAACTAGCTCCAACTTTTTCTTCCTCTTCTTGATTATAATTCCTGTCCTGGCCTCCATTCTTTCATCCAGGTCCCACCACCCCACCTCCGCCTTCAGATTCTTTGACCTATATTATAGTAAAACCCAATCCCAGGAAGCCTTGCCCAGAATCTCACTCAGGTTGTAATGGATGTAACTTCTGCTTAGAACTTGACTTAGGGTTTGCTGCAGCTTTTTCCCGGGGGCTGAAAATGGGAAGATGCCAGCAAAGCTTTCCTTCTCCAACCCAAACAGATTTCAGGAGAATTGGGGTGAAAACACTTTCCAGGTTTGTTTTTCTTTTCTTGTTCTCTCCTGGACCCTTTGCACCTCTGATTTGGGAGAGAAGTGCTAAGAAAATCAGTCTCTTAAACCCCCCCCACCCCCTGCCCCTACCCCCTTGACAACCTGTTCTCTCCAGATCTCAGATATTTGCCACTGACCAGCTTTATTCCCAAGTCCTGCTCAGGCATTGGAGTCAGGCTATTAGGGTCCTCACCGGGGCTCTAGCATTTGACGGTGTCCTGGGAACGCAGTCCTAGGTATGCACCCATGTGGTGGGTAGCTTCCATCACATTACTCTCACTACCCTCTGTGTCCTGCTCCGTAAAGAATAGCTAATGGAGAGGAAGCGTAGAATTTTAAGAGCACCCTGTAAGACTCCGCTTCCCCTCCTCCTAGCAGTGTGACCTCCATAAGCCTCCAACAGTTTCTCATCTGTTAAATAGAGATAATAATAGTCCTTATTTCATAGAGCTCTTGAGGGTTAAAAGAGTTAATATGTATGAAGAATTTAGACTAGTGGCTGGTATATAATTAGCACAACGTAAGTGTTAACTGGTATTGTTATTACCTCACAGGCTTGTTGTGGGGATCAGTGATACTATAGCTAAACTATCGTTCTCTGTTCATTCATCCATCTATTCATGTATCTATTTATTCATTCACTCTACTGAATCACATGGGAGGCGTGGGGGCTACCACTGTGAAACAAACACTATCGTTCCTTTTCTTGCTTACAGACAATTAATCAAGCAGATTATTTCCTGGGAGCATGTTTTTTATTGCCTGGCTCAGTGTTGGGGCTGAGGGGAACAGTATAAGGTAAAATTGTGTGTGAGCTCAGGGAATTTCTAATAGGAAGTCCCAGCTAATAAGGAAATTTGAAACTAGAGCAGGTGATGTATGAGCCCATGTCCTGTTGGGCATGTGGGTCCCTTGCACCAGGGGCAGAGAATCTTCATGCTTCTAGAACGTTCTTGAGCACTGGTGGACATGGAAGTGGCCTGGTTGCTTGGGTGCCAGGCTGTATGCACCTGATTGTTTTATTTGGCTCACATATTTGTCTTTGCGATTGTGTGGATTCCTCTGAGTTGTGTAGAAAACAAAACAAAACAATAAAATGGGTGTCATTTTTCTCTGGCCCCCGTGAAAGGTATATAACTCTTTCATTCATTTACTTAGAACACTCATTTCTAACTCTTTTGCTTTCCATTTTTGTCAGGTGATAAATCCTACAGCCAAATCTAACGGTTGCGATGGAAAGCCCTCTTCTCAGCGTGTCCTGCTCCCCCCAGGTGTGTGTCTTTTCTGGGTACAGAGCTTCTGATGGCTGTTGCATGGACCAACTTAGTCTTGGTGTTATAACCATGTTGTGACCAAATGTAATGTAATATTTACTGGTGGAACGCAAAGTGCTCTCGTGAGCCAACCCCCCCCCCCCGAGCCCCGTGCTTTGAGATTAAAACACATTTTATGGTTAGAATCTGGAAAAAGAATGAGAGAGTCTGGACAAAAAAATACCTGTTAGCAGTGGAGTTATTGTGCAAAACGGGAGAGACAATAGCACACATGCAACGTTTTCGATGTAATCACGGCTTACGTGGGAAGCATCTGACAGCAAATGGAGTCTAAGACAGTCGCAGATGTCAGTGAGCAGAGGGTGAGGTTTCTTTTCTCCCCAGTGTGGAGGGAGCAGACTCGATTGAATCTGTCACCTGATGTCCTTCTCCTCAAAAATAGTGCTTGGGGGCCCTCAAGGACTTTATTTAGAGGCTCTTAGGAGCTTGGCAGTATGTAAATTATGCGTGAGTGTCCTTCATAGTTCCCCGTGGTCACAATCGGAAGGATTTAAACATGATTTAGCCTTTCAGATGATTTGTGGGAGTGTTGGAGCCAGCCAGTGCAGTGGTGAGAGCTCAGGCTGGGTTTCTCACCATTGCATTAAATAGGTTTCCATGTCTTGGCTGCTCGGTCCTTTCTCCTCCTGACCTTGGAGTTGGTTTGCAAGTGACCCCCAGTCCCCCCACCCCCCACGCCAGTGTTGGTGAGTGGCCTCCCAAATACCTTTGTTATATCAGGGAACTCTGAGATGTTTCCAAACGGAAGGGTTTGTGACTTTAAAATATACACTTCGAGAGTTCCCTGGTTGGCTCAGTGGGTTAAGGACCTGGCATTGCCACTGCTGTGGCTCAGGTTGCTGCTGTGGCACGAGTTCAGTCCCTGGTCTGGGAACCTCCATGTGCCACAGGCACAGCCAAAGAAAATTTCAAAATAATACAATTCAATCTATAGTGACTGCAAAGTTTCCCATTCATTCAATCCTCCATTCATTCAACCAGCGTTTATTGTGCACCTACTCTATGCTCCATATAGGCATTTTAGGCATGAATGATATAATTGTAAACAAGGCAGATAAGGTCTCTGGCCTTCTGAAGCCAACATTCTAGTTGAGATAGACATTTAAAAAATTCAGTATACTCAGAGAACTATGTGTATAGAGTATATAAAATTGCATAAAGCAATGGAGAGTGATTTATGTGGAGGCATGGGGAGAAATATTTGGAGAGTCAGGGAAGGCCTTGGATGAAGTGAGCTCTGTGTTGAGATGAGAATGATGAGCTGAGCCGTGATGTGGGGTCTTGAATCTTCCAGGGTAGGGAAAGAGCAACTGCGAAGATCCTGAGAAGTCTGGCTGAGAGACATGTGCTTCTTTTTCTTCTTACCTTTTCCTCTCCTCCTCCTTGTTATTATACTTTCAGGAGGATTTGGGAAATTAAACATATTTTCTTAAAAACTGGTTTTTCCAGGAGTTCCCATTACGGCTCAGCAGGTTAAGAACTTATCACAGTGTCCATGAGGTTGTAGGTTTGATCCCTGGCTTCGCTCAGTGGGTTAAGGATCCAGGGTTGCTGCAAGCTGCAGCATGAGTCACAGATACAGCTCAGATTTGGCGTTGCCGTGGCTGTGGCATAGGTTTCAGCAAGCTCCGATTTGACCCCTGCCTAGCTTGGGAAGTTTCATATGCTGCAGGTGTATGGATAAAAGAAAAAAAAATTGTTTTTTTGCAAGTGAGTGGATAAAAGAAATTGTGGCATATCCATGCTGAGTGAACTACTGATACTTGC
Source organism: Catagonus wagneri (assembly GCA_004024745.2). Taxonomy (NCBI): domain Eukaryota; kingdom Metazoa; phylum Chordata; class Mammalia; order Artiodactyla; family Tayassuidae; genus Catagonus; species Catagonus wagneri. Next base: position 692,845 of record PVHT020000180.1, read on the forward strand.
AATGATGTGGATGAATCTCAGAAGTATTAGGCTGAGTGAAAGAAGCCAGAACTGAAAGAACACATAGAGTATCGCTCTATGTATATAACATGTCAGAAAGTGCAAATCAGTCTGCAGTGACAGAAAGCAAATGAGTGTTTTAATGGTTGCCTGGGGATGGAGGGGGAGGGAAGGAGAGATTTAAGGGTCCCAAGGAAACTTTTGGGGGTAATCGAAAAGTTTGCTATCTCCATCGTAGTGACGGTTTCACAGTTGTATATTAATAGTTCAAAACCAATCAAAGCATATACTTTATATATGTGTGGCTCAGTATGCTCAAATTGCAGCTCAATCAAGTTGAAAAATTAGGTTTCTCACCCCAAACAATGTTGGAAATAGATGTTCCAGGTAAGGAATTGAAGGAGAAAATGCAGTTTTCCACGGTCGCATTTGAACGCTTGAACACTAAAATTCTTTGGTGCTTGGTCACATTTGATCTGGGAGGTACTGGCTTGAGTGGTGCTGGGACTGGTGCCTACATTGACCCTGGAAAAAGAATCAAGATTTCCTTGTGACTTTGAGTTGAACGAACGTACAGAAAGTCCTTTGAATGCTGGGTACTAATCCAGTCTTTGAATTAGAGGACCCCGTGGGTGGTGAGAGAGAAGGTCATGGCCCCCAGTAACAGGTACATCAGATAGAGTTCAGGGTCTAAAGCTGCACTAATGCTATTCAAAGTGACTTATGGCTTATTGATAGGATGATGATTTTGAAATGCCATAAATCATGGCTTGGCCATAAAGGATGATCTTTTGGTGAAAAATCAGGCTTTTTTTTTGTTTTTTTCTAATATGTCATGGAACAATCCTTTTGTAGAATACAATAAAAATGTATTACTAGGAAAAAATGGAATGGAAAACAGAATCACACAAGATATAAGCCCAAAATTGTTTTATAGGCATACCTCGGAGATAACTGTGGGTTTTGTTCCAGACCACTGCAATAAAGCAGATATCGCAATAAAGCAAATCACACGAATGTTTTGGTTTCCCAGTGCATATAAAAGTTATGTTTATGCTATATGGTAGTCTATTAAGTGTGCAATAGCATTGTGTCTAAAAAAACAACATACAGACCTTAATTAAAAATGCTTTATTGCTGGAGTTCCCACTGTGGTGCAGCGGAATAAGAATCTGGTGTTGTCGCAGGGGTGACCCCAGTTTGATCCTTGGCGCTGCTCAGTGGGCTAAGGATCAAGCATTGCCACAGCTGTGGTGTAGGTCAAAGCTGTGGCTCGGGTTCGATCCCTGGCCTGCGAACTTCCATATGCTGTGGGCGCGGTCAAAAAAAGAAAAAAAAAACACTTTATTGCTAAAATATGCTAGCCATTATCTGAGCCTTTAGCAAGTTATCATAACATCAAAGATCAGTAATCACAGATCATCATAACAAATATAAGAGTGAAAAGCTTTGAAATATTGTGAAAATGACTAAAATGTGACACAGAGACATGAAATGGGCAAATGCTATTAGGAAAATGGTGCCAACAGACTTGCTAGATTCAGAGTTGCCACAAAACTTTGATTTGTAAGAAAAGAAACAGAAAAAAACCCAACCAAACCCCCCCTGCCCAAGGGGAAAAAAATGACAAAAAAAATGCAATATCTGCAAAGTACAGTAAAACAAGGTGCACCTGTTTTCAGCAAACATGGAATCCTTCTAGGAAACCGCCACAGTAGCTTCTAAATGTTTACTTTGAATTTCTCTGGTTGTGGTTTGGCAGACTGACAACAAAGCGGACCAAGCACCGGTCCGAGGGCCGCGGTTTGAGCAGCTGCGGGGCAGTTCAGATCCTCGCGGCTCGTGTGGTCACGAGGGCAGTAGCAGTATGTGAAACGCTGGTTCCCGTCAGTGCTCAGGGAAGCTGGTTGGGGCTGGTGGTGGCCAGAGTCCCAAGGGGCCAGTCTGCCTCTGGTCACGAGGAGCTTTTCCCTTTCATCACACTGAGCCACACAGATGTTCCAACGGTCTCAGTGGGAAAAGGTCAGAAAACACCCTGATGGGTCTCACACTTTAGTGAGCAAAGCAATTGCGGCGCGCGCGGGGGCGGGGGGCGGGGGGGCCTGCCCAAAATGCGTATTTCTGAACCATACCTCCGAGTGCTTGAATTCAGTATTCAGGATCTGAGGCGTGAGGGCCAGGAATCTGCATTTTCATCAGTGCATAATGTCACATGGAAGTGGACCCCTGCGCACGCTTCCGGGGACCGCATCTGGGTGAGCGCTCACGCGGATGTAGAGGAGGCGGGCCGGCGGTGGGGGAATCTTGCCATCACCGCGCGCTCGCTTCTCTCCAAGAGCTACACTGAGGACCAGAAATTCAACGCAGAGATGCTTGGCTCAGCGTTCTTAGCCTCAGCAAGAGACCTCGTTTCATTTCAACAGAGAAACAACCACCTAACGGACGTGGGAGCGCACACGTTAAGACGGCGAGAGAATCCAGACAGCCTGTCTGGATTCGATCTCCGCAGCATCTCCTTAGGAGGTGTCATTATGGCCACTGAACATGGCCTGACACTGAGCCCACAGAAGCTGGGCACCCCCCTCCCGCTTTTCCTGGGCCATCCTCAGCAGACCGGATGCTTTACGGCCCCTGGCTCCCAAAGTCAAAGTCTTTGGTGGGGTGTTTGGTGCCTGCTTCATAGCTGCAAGGGAGGCTGGGGAAATTGACGTGTGGTGTTTTCAGCTTCCGTCCCAAGTGTGATCTCAGGCTTTTGCGGTGGGACGATCCCTGAGCTGGGAGAACCAGAAGGATGTCCAGTGTCCCTCCAGACTCAGAGCCTCAGTCCCCATCTGAGACTTTCACAGCTGTCTTTGTACTTTCCTGAGCATCACAGGAGGCCCGGAGAATACTGTCCAAAGCAGGGGTGAGCCCCCCTGTGGGCATGTGGAACAGGCAACAGCCCTTCTGCGGGGCTTTATCCTCTGCATTTCAATGGGGCTCCTTCATGCTCTTAGCAGCTCATCCTGAGGCACTAGAGGACCCCTCAGAGGACTCATCAAGCACCATCAGTCAGCCTTCAGCAGCCCCCTGGAATGTTCTCAGAAAAAAGGGAGGAAGAAAGTAGCTGCTATTTGTCACATATATGCCAGCACTCAGGCTGGCACACGTTAGCGTCATGAATGCCCCCAGGAACTCTCGGGAGTGGTTTCTATTCTTCCCATTTTACAGATGTGAAAACTGAGGCTCTTGGGTAATTTCCTTGGCACCTCTGAGCTCTGGAGCTGCTGGATGCCTGAAATCAGGTCTCATGACATCTTTATGAGAAAACAAAGCAAAGCCAAACTAAATGGAATTTAAGGACAACAAAAACATTTTCAAGTTTAAGGAAGCCGGGATGAGGAAGGGACCGCGGGGTGGGAGTTTGGAGTTCACAGCATGAACCTAATCTGTGTCTCCATCTTGATTTCAAGGGGCGGGATGATAGAATTTGAGGGCACAGATTCATTAAAATCTCAGGAGCTGCGGTTGCTCTGTGTTTTTTAAATGGGTGGTCTTTGAACACCTTTGATTTGGGACTGATGAAACTGATGGATTGCTTTAAGCCAAGCAACCCACCCCGATGAATTAAACCATCTCTGGTTCTAGATGAGCTCAAAGCTGAAGCTGGTGGTCAGTCTCTGTGACCTCCCAGCCCCCAATCCTGCCTTCGGTGTGTGATTCAGTTAACACAGCAGAAACGGATCGGAGTTGAAAAGTAGTATGGGCGCAGCAGAAAGAGCCACAGTTTGGGAAAAGGATGTCTCAGTTAAAACCCCTGCTCCGGTGATGAGTAGCAGGATTTTTCCTCAAGTCCTTTGAGCTGATGGAGCTTCATTTCCCTCCCATGTAACCCGAGGGACTTCATCTGTGTCGTCACCTGTCTGGGGGGTGGTAAGCGGCCACGAGGCTGTCAGTTCCACTGGGGCAGGGCACATGGTAGGCAATCAATACATCTTTGTTGAATGAATGATTCCAGTGGGAGAAAGCTATCGCAGTGCATCTGTGTACACTCTAAAATGCTGACAGATGCTAGCCGTTTTGTACTTTATGGTAAAGCGGTGCCTCAACTTCATCGCATTCAGAAGTGACCTGTAGATCTTGTCAGAATGCAGATTCTGAATGGGAAGGTCAGGGCTGGGGCCCGAGGTTCCGAATTTCTAATAAGCTCCCGACTGATGGAGATGCTACAAGTCCTGGACCACTCGTGGCATAGTGAGCGTGGAACCAAGTGATCAGCAAACGCACAAGTCATGCCAGGTGGGAGCTGGGTGGGAGAGGGATCCCCTAGGCCAGTGATCTGCCACTAGGAGCATGGTTCAGCTCTCTAGCTCATCCTAGTTCCAGAAATATCCCCAGGCGGATACCAGGCCTGTGAAGAGGTAGAAAGCATATGCTGTTTCTTCTCTGTGGAGCCACGAGTGCAGCCGGGCCATGACCGTGTGCCATGCTGGCCGTGTTTGGTGACAGTGATGCCTCTGCCTGCCCGTTACACTGAGTCACCCGTACGTGGCACTGACATTAAATAACCACTAATACTTGTTACGGGCGGTGTGTGCTGAGCAGTCAGCACGAGCTTGACACGGGAGAGGCGCTCCGGAAGCGGTAGCTACTGCTGCAGATGAGGGTCATTGTATGAAATCTTTGCATCTCTTTTGGTTCTCTTGGCAGCACAAGGATGTGGGTGTGAATCGTGTGGCTCTGGAATGTCTCTCTCTAGATCCTGGACGTACTGGGTTCTTTCTTACCTCTGCACCTTTGCTTGGAGCAGTGGTTTTCCCCCTGGGGGCGGTTTTCACCCCTAGGGACAGGGGTGAAAAATGTCTGCAGACATTTTTGGTTGTCGTGATTTGGGGGGCAGGGTTTGCTACTGGCAACTAATGACAAACCATGGATGTCGCCAAACATCCTACAGTGTAGTGGACAGCCCGCCACAGCTAATAGTTATGGGGCCTAAAATGCCATGGTGCAGGAGTTCCCACTGTGGCTCAGAGGGTTAAGAACCTAACAGTGTCCGTGAGGATGCAGGTTCCATCCCTGGCCTCGCTCAGTGGGCTAAGGATCCGGTGTTGCCACAAGCTGCAGCTCAGCAGACGCGGCTCAACTCTGGCGTTGCTGTGGCTGTGGCGTAGGCCGATAGCTGCAGTTCTGATTCGACCCCTAACCTGGGAACTTCCATATGTAGCAGGTGCCACCCTAAAGAGGAAAAAGAAAAAAGAAAGAAAATGCCATAGGGCTTAGGTTGAGAAATTCTGGATTCGTTTTTCTAGAGAATTCTATCCCCAATTCCACCTGTGAATAATCTACAGGTCTCTAAACTGACTTTGGAATAATCTCTTTATGCTATTTTCCTAACTTTTAAGACTAATAGCATCTTTAAGGCTATGGGTTCAAATCTAGACGCTGAGAGCTTCCCTGCCATTCTCACACCCTAGCAGACTGCCTTTTATGGTAAGGGTGTTGTGGGCGGGGCGGTTGTGTTGGCACATTCAGCATGGGTAGGGAGGAAGGCAGAAAAGTGCCCCAGTGGGTATGTGCCTGTATCGTCTATTTTAGTTCCCAGAGCTCTCATCTGCTTCCTACTTCTCTCTGACCCAGCTCAGGGTCCGCCCAGAGCAAGGACGCAAAATGCTTAGCCTCGTCTTGGCTGCACCATACAGACTTTCTTTCTTTCTTTTTTTTTTTTAAGACTGAAGGAGGGGAGTTCCCATCATGGCTCAGCAGAGACAAATCTGACTAGCATCCATGAGGACGTGTGTTTGATCCCTGGCCTCGCTCAGCGGGTTAAGAATCCAGCATTGCGGTAAGCTGTGGTGTAGGTCGCAGACGTGGCTTGGATCTGGTGTTGCTGTGGCTGTGGCGTAGGCCGGCGGCTACAGCTCTGATTTGACCCCCTAGCCTGGGAACCTCCATATGCCGTGGGTGCGGCCCTAAAAAGACACAAAAAATAAAAAATAATAAAAAAAAATAGAGACAGGAGGAGGGCGAAAATTATGCTAGGCAACTAGTTTGGTGGCAGAAAGTCTTTCCATCTCCAACAAAATGAGGTGGGCCAGGTGAGGCATGGCCTCCCTAGCGTAACTGAGGTTAGAACGCCTTTCAGCAGCGCATGGGTCTCTGCAACCCTGCACCCCCGCCACCACCAGGAGCCACCACCAACCCTCCATCAGTGCTCTCAACCCCATCTACTAACTACAAGTGTAAAATGGTCCTTGGCCACGGCCCTGGTCAGTGCCAGCGAGCCTGGGCAAAGCTGTTGAACAACATAAAGACACGTCCGCTGGGAAGTGGGTGGCCAGGTGACAGGCTGGAGGCGTGGAGGCACGATGCCTCCTGGAAATGGCTTCTTGGCTGCGAGCTTGTACAGGGTTGGAGTAGAGGGGTGTTTATCAGGGAGGGTAGACAGACCTGCCGTGGGACCAGCCTCCGTCGTGTCTCCGGAGGCCTTTCACTGCTGGCCACGGTGCCATCTGTGTCCGGCCTGAGAAATGGCCGTGCTGCAGGCACCGCCGACAATGCATCTTATTGATCTGCTGTGCTCCCGCCTCCTGGGGCCGAGGGAGGAGGAAGGAGGTGGAGTAAAAAGTCAGGAGCTGCCACACAGCCCCAGTGCTGTGGTCTTGGTGGCTGAGGGCACCCTGCAGTAAGTACCGAGGTGGTTCCCAAGGCTTTGCTCCTCTCCCAGTCACCATTCTCTGCCCTGACAGGGACACCTTGGAACCGGCCGGCACAACAGCCTTTCAGAAAGATGCATGCCTCTTCTGATTTTTTTTCCTCTTCGAAGAGGCTGTGATTTGTTTTCCCATCATTGACACATCGGACCTCTGTTAAATTAGGATTGAAAGCAATTAATCTGGGGCAAATGCCTGAGAATCCCATTCATAAATAATGCTTTCCCTTAGCACCCCCCAGCACTTGTGTGTCTCGGGGAGATTTACAAGCCCAAAGCCTGCAGCCCAAACTCACAGAAGGGAGTGTGTACCCAGCCCTCTTCTTCTGCGCGTGCGATTAAATGGCCATGATCAATATATCGCCATAAGTGCCGAGGGGCCATGTTTATGGTATGTACACGAGAGTTTATAATGTAGAAGAGATGGAATCCACCACTAGCTCCAAGCAGAGCGTAAATAAAAAAACACAGGAGTTCCCCTTGTGGCTCAGCGGGTTAAGAACCTGACATCGTGTCTGCAAAGATGCAGCTTCAATCCCTGGCCTCGCTCAGGGGCTTAAAGGATCTTGCATTGCTGCAGGCTGCAGCGTAGGTTGCAGACGCTGCTTGGATCTGGCCTTGCTTCTTAGAAGGAAAGCACTCGAGGATCCAGCATGGTGATGAGTTGTGGTGCAGGTTGCAGATGCATCTCGGATCCTGCATTGCTGTGGCTGTAGCATAGGCTGGTAGCTATAGCTCTGAGTCAAATCCTAGCCTGGGAACTTTCATATGCCACAGGCACAGCCCTAAAAAAACAAAAACAAAACCCCCAAAAGCACAAAGGCACTTTAGCAAAAGTTCTGTCCTGTGGCTGTTCAGGCTGCACAGAAGGGTCAGTTGAGAGTAAGGCAGGTGGGAATTAGAGCCAGAAGGCGTGAGAGGGGGAAAGAGAGACCCCTTTTCCGAACCACTAGCTAAAGTATAGCTGAGCGGTTAAGGATGTGGCTAATCCTAGCAGTGAACTGCTGCTCCATCATTTATTAGCTCTGTGATCTTGGGCAAGTCACCTGAGCTCTCCGAGCATCAGTTTATTAATAGTAATGATTGCACCTGGCTTCATAAGAGGGTCATAAGGATTAAAGGAACAAACAGGCAGAAAACGTGTAGCCCATCCCTGGGGTTTAAGAACAGCTCCATCCATCTTGGGAAGAAGAAAAGGAAGCTGCTGTTGGTGGTATTGTTGTTGGCAGTGATTCCTTGGTGTCTGGAAGGGACCGACTGACAATGGGCAGCCACAGGCTATAGACTCCTCCAACTCTTACCTGTCAGGTGAATAGCAGGTTCAAAGCGTGCTTGGCAGGAAAGAGGCCAGGCAGAGCAGGGCCAGGACGTGTCCCTGGGATGTATTTGAACTCCAGAGCGGGTCTTGGACCCGTGCCCTCCAGCTCTCATCTCTTCACTACCCTGTCTTCCTCATGCTGCCCACTGGCTGTGTGTCCCCAGGCTGCACAGCGATTCTCCCCGTGCGGCCGGCGCCCCGAGGTTAAAAAGGAGAATGTGCTGCCCATGCTGTCACTCAGCTTTCCTGTTTGTTTGGCGTGGCTGTGGGAGGGTCTGTGCCTTCCTTCCCTCGCGTTCCTCAAGTGTTGCCAAATTCCCGGTGAATATGGCAGACAGGGGACCCCAAGCAGCCAGAGTCTGAGTGCTGAGGGGACAGTTGCCAATTCGGCAACTAGGATTCTGTGTACCCTTTTCTGGTCAATTAAAACCTTGTGTTTAACTCAGATCATCCCGCCCTGGGGGCCATCTGAGTCTGTAATAATCTCAAGAGCTGACACGTACTGAGCCAGGCATTCAGGGCGATGCTTTACAAGGGCAATTTCAGTTCAGCTTCACAACAGCCTTACAAAGGAGGCCCTTTTATCTGGCAGCCTTCTTGGCTGCGAGCAACCCAGGCTGACTTGCTATTCCAGCAGGAGGGAGTTTATCAGAAGGGTATTGGGGGCTGCCAATATCAGCGATAACTGTTGGCCTCATGGTCATTGTCAGAGGGCTGGAATTCAAGGCCGTGGAAAGGCGCTGGGACCAGTGAAGCCCAGCGGGCTGGGCGGCAGGGGAGAGCTGGTCCAGGTGCCACCTGTGTGACTTCGATCATAACTTCTAGTCCTCTCCAGGCCCTAGTCACTCAATCTGGATTTGCTGAGTTTGTCATTGAGACCTGCCATGTGGCTGGGATAGGGCAGGAAAAAAAAAAAAATCTTGTCTGTTAGACATCAGTAATACCAGGCAGCTCTATTTTTCGTCAACACTACACCCCACTGGAGATTCCCCCAAAACAGTTGACTGTCTGGGGGCGCTGGATTCTAGATAGCCCCAAATTGGCAAATCCGCCCTACAGTGACCTTCACGGCCTCAGTGTGCAGATGGATACACTGACGCTCTGAAGGACCGTGTAGACTGCCATATTTCACACTTATCTAGTGGCAGAGTGGGGATTTGCGCTCCAAAGTCTCAGAGTCCCGACGCTAAGCTCTTAACCAGGAAGGGGCTCTTCCTTTCTGCATGAGCTACATCCCTTAGGATGAACTCAGCTAACGGTGACACAACACCTGTCTCAGACTGAAACAGCGGGGAAACTTGTTAGCCCCCAGATCCCGTGCTGGTGAATCCGGGGCCTCAACCGTAACATCAGGGACCCGTGCCAGCCTCATCCATGTGGCTGCAAAATGGCAAATGCTGGCATTGGGCCTCTTGCTTCCTTGTTCGTGTCCCATGGGGGAAAGGGGGGGGGTGGTGGTTAGACTTTCCTCTTCTGTGTCTCCCTAAAATGCATGAAAGAGGAGTTCCCGTTGTGGCTCTGCAGTAACAAATCCGACCAGTATCCATGAGGATGCGGGTTCAGTCCCTGGCTTCGCTCAGTGGGTTACGGATCCGGCATTGCCATGAGCTGTGGCGTACATTGCAGACATGGCTCGGATCTCATGTTGCTGTGGCTGTGCCGTAGGCCGGCAGCGGTAGCTCCGACTCAACCTCTAGCCTGGGAACTTCCATATGCTGCGGGTGCAGCCCTAAAAAAAAAAAAAAAGGTGTATGTGGAAAACCATTCAAGCCATGGGACAGCACAGGTGAATGGTTTTGCATCTTTCTGTTTTCTGTTTACAACTGCACCTGCATCACATGGGAGTTCCCAGATCAGAAGTGGAATCAGAGCCGCAGCTGCTGGTCTACACCACAGTCATGGTAACGCCAGATGTGAGCCACATCCGTGACCTACCCCACAGCTTGCAGCGATGCTGGATCCTTAACCACTGAGCGAGGCCAGGGATCGAACCGCATCCTCATGGATACTAGTCAGGTTCTTTTTTTTTTTTTTTGTCTTTTTGTCTTTTCTAGGGCCGTACCCGCAGCATATGGAGGTTCCCAGGCTAGGAGTCTAATCGAAGCTATAGCCGCCGGCCTACGCCACAGCCACAGCAACGCGGGATCTGAGCCAGGCCTGTGACCTACACCACAGCTCACAGCAACACCAGATCCTTAACCCACCGAGCGAGGCCAGGGATCGAATCCGCAACCTCATGGTTCCTAGTCGGATTCGTTAACCACTGAGCCACGATGGGAACTCCACTAGTCAGGTTCTTAACCCGCTGAGACACAACGGGAACTCTGAGTGGGTTTGCATCTTAAGGACTAAATGCTGTTGGGTTTCCCAGAGAACGGCAGCACTGCAGAGAAGGCACTAGGAGAGGAGAGCAGGGTCATGAGGTCAGAGTGTGCTGAGCACAGGAGGCAGGAGCCAGGGACCCAGTCTACACCAAGGGCGACACAGTATTTCCGAAGGTTCCCTGGGATGAACTCAGGCCAAGATCAGGCTATGAACAGGAGGATCTTCTTTCTTATTTCAGCTGAATTTTCTTTATTTTCATTCATGTATTTGCTGATTTTTAGGGAAGTCACATGATTTCCAGCAGAGCCTTTACAGCATAAAAGGATGACTCTTTCTCTTCTAGAGAAAAGCCCTTAATCTTTAATTCAGGGGCTTTTTGAACATGACCTGCTCTGAAAAAAAAAAAAATACGTTTTATGTCACGATCTAGAATCTAGTATGAATGAACATAGATAACACTGAAATGAGCTTCAAAACCCAAAAACTTGCCCTTAATGTACGTGATGCGGTTTTTTTTTTTTTTTTTCTATTTTCTTTTTTTAAGAGCCGCACCTTCCGAAGTTCCCTTTGGAACACCCTATGGAAGTTCCCAGGCTAGGGGTCAACTTGGAGCTCTAGCTGCTTCACACAGCCACAGCCACACAGCCATGCCAGATCCTTAACCCACTGAGCGAGGTCAGGGATTGAACCTGAATCTTCATGGATACTAGCTGGGCTCCTTACCACTGACCCACGATCAGAACTCCTGTGATGCATTTTTAACACAGTGGTGCCCAAAATATGATCCCCATTTAGCAGTAGCAGCATCACCTGGGAACTCATTAGAATGCACATTCTCAGGCCCCACCCTCCATAAGCTGTACCAGAAGTCCTGGTTGCTTTATTAAGCCTCCCCAGTCATTCTGATGCATGCAAAAGTTGAAGAAAAACAACGTCATATATATCATACCAGTCTATTTCATTTTTTTTTTTAAAGTGTTATTTGGGAGCCACACCTTTAGATTTTAGAAAACCTCTGAGTCTCCCCTTGGGCCTTCTTCCTTCTCCCCTCTCCACAACCATCTCCACCCTCTACTCTTCAAAACGGGGCTGTAGGCAGCCCCAGCCAGACCCACCTCCTTTCCCTTTCTCAAACCCAGCCCTTTCTGTTCCCCACACTCTGTGTTATGCACTCTTGCGTCCCTCTCAGCACTTGCAGGCAGGGCTGCTTCAGGTCCCATGAGGGTGCTTGGCTCAGATGCCCTTCCGCTCAGAGACGCTATCCCAACGGGGCTGTTCTTTCGTCATCGCCTTTAGCACAATTGATACTTGTCTGCCTCCAGCTGACCGGAGCTTCCTAGAACAATGCCTGGCATGTAGTAGGTCCTCAATAAATATTTGTTGAGGAAAAGAAGGAATTAATGATTGACTCTCCGCCAGACATATCTGGGAACACATCATAATCACCAGAGAAGTATTTTGAATCCGCAGAGCCCCACTCCCCCCTCGGACCTGGCCCTTCCTAGTGAGAAACCTTGTCACTGTTCTGGAAGGGGAGAAAAAGACATGGCGTGTCCCCTCTCCTGATGTTTCTTGGCTTGCCATCCCTCCACCATGCTGGGGACTAATATTTTCATCGGGGAAATGTAGCACCAGACTCAAGTTAGGGCACTTGGGTTCAAGGCAGGGTTCACGCACAGCCCGGCTCTTCGATCTTAGGCAGGCCCATCGTAATGCCTTCAGCCTCGATGCCACTGGGGTCACAAAACCCATGTAAACTCCCTTATGACATCGTCAAGGGACAACTAAGAGAACTTATGAACATGCCACTTGCTATCAAGGAGTCACACCCTTTTCCATTTTTTTTTCTCTTTTTTTGGCCGCACCAGCAGCTTATGGAAGTTCCCGGGCCAGGGATCCAACCCGAGCCACAGCTGCAATCTATACCGCAGTGTGTGGCAACACCAGATCCTTAACCCACTGGGTGAGGCCAGGGATTGCACCCGCATCCTCACGGGTGGGTGGGTTCTTAACTCGCTGAGCCACAACAGGAGCTCCGAAGGATTCGCAGCCTTAATCCCTCAGGTATTGAGCCACAGGCCGCCTTTGTAACCTTAATCAGCACCCTCCCAAGGAAGCTGTCAGAGTGTGGGGCTGGAAGTCCCTGGTGAGAGCAAGCAAACCTGAAAATACCTGCATGGCTTCTAGAAAGAGACCCGGAGCCTCAGGGTCTAAAGGAGGGCTTTGGTGATTTGCATACTGATTTGCATATCCTTTGCCAGTCGTGGGAGGCTGGTGGCTGATCCCTCCTGCAGCCTTCCTTGGCCTTTTCCCCTCCCCACTGGAGCCCAGCCTGCAAAAGTGGTGGGTTGGGCCCCGACCTCACTGCCTGTCCCCCACGCCCCCCATCCCAGAAGCTAGGATGCGGGCATGCAGAGAACTCCAGGGCCACACCGCCTGATGGATGGCAGGCCTTAAGCGTGACTGAGCTTTCGCAGTTAAAACCATTAAAGGTTATTCTCCTTTTAATTCTTTGTGGTCGTTCTCACTCCTTCCTTAGAGAAACCTCCGATTTTCACTTGCGAGACGCTCGGCTGCGCTTGTCATACCCGAAAAGGTGATTTCAGTGCTGCGATGCCAAAGAACCTTTTCTGCTGATCAAAACACAGCTGCAGAGGCCCGTGTGATCTGCTAATGGGCACCCCAGCTCTGGGGTATGTCTGTCTGTACCTGGGAAAATAGATATAATTAGGATAACGGATATCATATGTATATGCAAATGCAGCAGGTAGAAATGAGTAGCGATGAGATCCGGCTCCAGTTTGCCAAATCCCGTCACACCAGCTGCGCAGCTGAACCGAAGGCCGACCCCATCACTACCCCTGCCCCACCTTGCCCTCCGCAGAACCAGCTCTGGTGCCCTCTTTTCATCCTCTCCCCCCCCCCACTGGACCCCTTATGCATGTAATTGTTTGTTTGTTTGTTTGTTTTCATATAAAAGCAGTTACTCATATTTTCCGGAAAAGCCTCCATCAGTAGCCCCGGATCTGATGAGGATGCAGGAATCTTAGCCTCTCAGAGGCAAGCGCGGGAAAAAGGGACAAGAGAGATCCTTTGTGATGCCTGGCCTTTAATAAGACTTCTGTCCCCACGGTAGCACCATCGTGACCAAAGAGGACCTGGCAAATCACGACGGAGACCAAACCGCCTTTTCCGAAGGCAGCTACTGCATTAGGAGGGCCTGGGGTCGGGAGGCAAGAAGGTTCAGGTTTGAGTTGTGTGTTTGCTTCTTCCTGGTGCTGTGAGCTTGGGCGAGTGACTTATCGCCCTGTGTCCCAGGTTCCTCACCCTAACAAGGGCATAACCCCAGTGACGGAAAGGGCCTGGCAAGCTGCAAGCTCCCAGACCGATGTGCTTCTCGGTAACGGGTTCACGAGAGGCGGAAGAGAGTCAAGGGTCAGGCCCAGGTCCCTCCTCCGTTATACCCTGACATTTATGCCCTTCACCTCCCTGAGCCTCAGTTTCCTCATCTGTAGAGTGGGCTAAAGGTGCCCATTTTTCCTGGGCTGTTAGGAAGGTCAAATAGACAGTGAATAGATGTCATGGTGTGTCACAGTAAACTGCAGAATCTAGTTAGGTTTACGGAGTTCCCGTGTATGCATCTCTAGGGAGCGCCAGGCCCGATGGCACGGGTTGGGGACGGGTTAAAGAGAGCCTTGCTCCCATCTAGCCTGTCAAAGTCTCTCAAAACTGTAGGCAGGCAACATGGGCACTGTGTTTTCTTTTCTTTTCTTTTCTTTTCTTTTTCTTGCCTTTTAGGGCTGCACCTGCCGCGCATGGAATTTCCCAAGCTAGGGGTCCAGTCGGAGCTGCAGCTTCTGGCCTGTGTCACAGCCACAGCAACACGGGATCTGAACTGTGTCTGAGACCAACAGCGCAGCTCATGGCAACGCCGGATCCTTAACCCACTGAGCGAGGCCAGGGATGGAGCTCACAGGCTCGTGGCTGCTGGTCGGGTTTGTGACCCACTGAGGCACGACAGGAACTCCACGGGCACCGACTGAAACGAAGCTGTGCAGGCATTCAATGTGGGCAGCCAGCTTCTGCCAAATTATGAAGCTCTGCATATGGACATCTGACTTTTAGGCTGGGATTGGGACCTTTCTCATTTTTGTATGCTCTGTGCTTAGCGCGGTTCCCAGTGCCTCGGAGAGGCTCAAGAAGTATTTGTCAGTTGCCTAAATCAGTGGATGAAGTAGATGCCGAATCACATTATAGATTTATTTCTCTGCCCCATGGGCAGAGTAGAGAGGGCCGTCAGAGTCCTGGTCCCTCTACAACTGGCAACGGTGACACTGCACAGTGCACATGGACTCTGAAGTCAGAATCACATTCAAATCTGGTTCTGCCATTTCCTAGCAGTGATTCAAAGCCTGTTTGAACTTTGGCTTAAGAAAACTTGCTGAACCTCAGTTTGTCTCCTCTGTAAAATAGGGATCGAGAGAGTACCTCCTTTCTAAGGTTCTTGAGCCGATTTCTTAAACTTGTACTCACCAGTGCCTGCCGATGCCTGCAAGGAAGGTGGAGAAATTGAAGCGGATTATCTACCTTCTGCTCTTCCTCCCTAACCACCACGCAGATGCCGGAGAAATTTCGGACCCGGTCCAGTCTCAAGCCCCGGAAGTGAATCTGATCCTCAGTCTAACTGTGGCATTGATGTTCTTTATTCTGTTGAAGGCATCAATATTTGTTCAATAGTCTAAGTCTTAAATAAACATCTAAACGACATATTACAGATGATGAAAGTCATTTCTGCGCCGAAGATTATCGCACACGATCGTGTTTCCATCATTATCTGGGGCCTCCGTATTTGGCAAATCTCCGGAGCTATTTAAATGATAACATTAGTCCTAATACCGTATAAAATGACTGGTTCCTCAGGGTAGGTTTATTTTTAATAGTGTATGTCAGCAGCAAATAGCTCAGAAGACCCCAGAGGAAAAAGCACAGCTCATGCTCTCACTGAAGTGATGATATGGATATATTTAATATCTATATTAAAAACCTTTTAGGCGCCATGGTGATATTGAACTGGATAGTCAGACATGTACCGGCAAAATCCTGGGCTGTTGATGGGGCGGGATGCAGTGTGCATTTCAGGATCCTTTTGAGGTTGTTCAAAGTCAAATCTGGGCTTCAAAAACCTTGGACAGACATTTGACCCTGGTCGTAAAATACTCTGAAACAAACTGAGAGAGTAAAATCACTTCCTTTTTTTTTTTTTCCATGAATCTGTTGATAAGTTTGCCGCGCTATTAAAATGTTTAATCACTTGCCTTCAGCAAGAGCAACCTTCCATCTGAAGTTGCAGTTTATTAGAGTGCCGAGAATATCCTGGCTATTTACCCAAAAGGTGGTGGCGGTGGGGGTGGCGGGAAGGGAGGATCCTTAGAGGGAAAAGAAGCTACTAGTTGAGTCACGAACGAATGGATTAAGAACAAAGATTATTTTGGAGCCTGTGTCGGGGGAGATAATGTAAGATTTGCACCCAAGTTCCTAAGCTGAATGCACAGGGTTAAGTCCCGTCAAAGCTGCAGCCCTGGGATGGTTGCTGGTGCCACCAGGCATGTCGCAGGGAGGGGAGAAGGGACAGCAGGAATGGGGCTGCTCCCTAGGAACTTCTTCCTTCCAAGCAAAGGCCCTCCTCTCTGCTTCAAGGTGCAGTTTCAGCTACGTGCATTTTCTGTTCCCTCTAGACTTGGTGGGAGTGGACTTCACTCCAGCCTTTCGGACTTGACCAGAGGCAAACCGAGTTCTGCGCTGGGGCATGCCTCAGAGGCGGTGAGTGCCGGCAGACTCCGGAAACCACAGCCCTCTTCCGGCCAGTGAGGCATGACACCGTGGACCTCACCCTTGGAGCGAGGAGTATGGGGGACCCTTGGAGGACGGCAAATAATTAACCCCTTCTGGTAACTGGTCATTCCAGACTGTGCCTAGAAAGGCATCTAGAGTAATGAGTCACCTGGTTGCTATGTCACAAGTCTCCAAAAATGGATTTATAAAGATATAGGGAATTTCCTACCTACCATCCTGGTTCTTGACTCTCCAAACAGCATGTGGACATCTGACTTTTAGGCTGGGATTGGGACCTTTCTCATTTTCGTATGTTTGTATTCTTTTTTATTTTTTTATTTTTTTTTGCCTTTTGTCATTTTATGGCCGCGGGTTTATGGCCGCACCCGCGGCATGTGGAGGTTCCCAGGCTAGGGGTCTAATTGGAGCTGTGGCCACTGGCCTGCACCGCAGCCACAGCAACGCAGGATCCGAGCCGCGTCTGCAACCTACACCACAGCTCACGGCTGTATTCTTTTTTAAAATCAAATAATTCTCTCTCGAACTGGGTTAAGAGGCATAACAGGTGTTATGGCAGGAAAGGGTCCTAGAGCCCAGGATATTTGGGAAAAGAACTTTTTTGTTTTGTTTGCCTGAAGCATGCGGAAACTCCCAAGCCAGGGATTGAACCAGCACCACAGCTGTAATCAGAGCCATAGCAGCGCCAATGCAGGATCATTAACCTGCTGAGCCACGAGGGAAATACACACCTTGAACAGTCACAGGGTCTATCAACAGCTCTAATATGTCCTGAAGTGAAAAGCTAGCCCACCAAACAGAGCCTAGACAAGTCACTCTGCTCGAGCCAGCGTCTCCCTCAAATCATTTGGCTGTGTATTTCGTTCTTGGCAGAATGGCTGGCCTTGTCTTAACCCTGTGAAACCCAGCTTAAGAGCCACTGTGTGGCAGGCAGAATTCTAAAACATGCTCATCCTTTTTCCGAGATTCTCTTCTTCTGGTTATCCTGTCAAACTCTGATGCAAGTGCTATTGAGAGGGGATTTTGCCAAGGGGATGAAAGTCCTAGTATATTGATTTACAGT
Organism: Catagonus wagneri; assembly: GCA_004024745.2. Lineage (NCBI taxonomy): Eukaryota > Metazoa > Chordata > Mammalia > Artiodactyla > Tayassuidae > Catagonus > Catagonus wagneri. Next base: position 710,089 of record PVHT020000180.1, read on the forward strand.
GCGAAGAATTATCTGGGTGGGCCTGACCCAATCAGTTGAGTCCTTGATTGAAAGAGTGAGGGGGATTTGAAAACCCCTCATTGGCTCTGAAGGTGAAAGAGAGAAGAAATGTGAATGGCCTGGAGTAGCCGAGAGAGAGCTCGCGATGGCAGCCAGCAGAAACGTGGGGACATCTGACCTGCAGCTACAAGGAAGGGGGTTGTGCCAATAGCCTGAGTGACCCTGGAAGCAGATTCCTCCCGAGCGCCCCAGACGAGAGTCCAGCTTGGCTGACACCTGGATTTTGGTCTTATGCGAGTCTGCCGAGAGGGAACTCAGAAATGCAGCCTGCCCCAATTGTAGCCCCACAAGTGGGAGATGATAAAAGGGTGGTGTTGAAGCCTCTAAGTTTGTGGTAATTCATTCATTACACAGCAATGAACACACAACAGAACAAAAAACCCACGAAAACAAGCTGATTCAGAGAAACCAAAGCAGAATGAGGCGTGGTCCGTTCTTCCTACCCCATTACCTTTATAAGGTGTTTGACACGTAACCAAACACCCTGTCTCATCAGGATCTACCAGTGTCGCCCAGACACGGGCAGGGCTGTGTCTCCATTTTTACAGGCAAGGACACAGATTCAGGAAGGCTGAAGGACTTGCCCGAGACGCTCAGCCAGTAAACGAAGGCAAAGCGACTTGAAGGGGGCTATTCCCTGTCACCTATGTTTCAGGAATTTCCTTTACTTCGTCCTGCTTACAAATAGGAAAAATGTGAGCGCTGGGAGGCTTGCAATCGGAACCGGGCAAAGAAGGATGAAAAAAAAATTCAGAAGGCACATCAGGCAGAGGGTTCGATGACTTTGTCGGGGAGGCCCTTGCTTTCGGCCCTTGTCTCTGACCAGAAAAGCTGGTTGGACCAAGGACTCGCAGCTATGAGCCAGCGCTCGGGTGCGGGGCGGCTGCTGGAAGTGGACGGCGCGGGTGCTTTATCCGGCTGGCTGAGGGCAAGACACACAGGCCCGTGATATGGAGCGGAATGACGTCTGCGAGCTGAACTCCCGGGTGGGTGGTTTGCAATGTGGGACGGCTGGCGCAAGCGGTCTGCTTTCTCTGCCACGAGCACCCTTCCCACCTGTTCTGCCCGCCTCCCTTCTGGGGACCTCTGACTTAGCATCAGGGAGCAGACAAGTCACCCAGCACCACTGCCATGGACAGAGGGGGAGCCTGGAGTCTGGAAAGGGACCAGACTCCTTCAAGGTCGCAGGTGCCCTCACTCTCCCTTTCAAGGGTTCCCTGATATGCATACACCACACACACACACCATATACACACAGCACACACACACCACAACATACTGTACATACTGTACACAGATATGCACACACTATATACACACACTCACATAAACACCACGTACACATACACCACACACAGTCACACACCACATACACACACCACACCTATGTACATACACCACACCTAGATACACGCACACACACCACGCACACTCACACAATACCACAGACACTCGTGCACTCACACACATACACACATGCAATACCTGGCCATCTTATGGTAGCAATTCTCCGTGTTGGTTAATGATCACTTCCTGATGAACCAGAGTTCCTTACCAAGCCAATGTAGTGTGTGTGTGTGTGTGTGTGTGTGTGCTTGTTTTGTGTTCGGCACGAGTCAGAATTGTGCAATTGTTTACTCTTGTCCTGATAATAATCGAGTCCCACCCTGAAGGCGTGCAGACGCAGGACGAGACACTGTCTTGAAACTGCCCCAAGTTTGCTCCATTCATTGGAACAGCCAGCTCAGGAGTCTGAGGGGAGGTCCTGGGGGCTCGCAACAAATATTTCTGGGCAGAGGTGGGTCCAGGTTTTGTAGCGCCTGAAGGGTATAGGATTTAGGGGCCTTCTGGAAGAAAAGGAACACAGAGTTACCGATATAAACATTAGGGACAGAGTCCAGGAAGGTGCACAAGAAAGAGAAGAGCTCTGAAGCCACACGTAAGTCAGCCTTGAGTTCCCTCTTCCTCCTTGGCCTTTTCCTGCCCCTGCGAAGTTAGCGAGGCCATGTGACTTGCATTGGTCCATGGGATGTGAGTAAATTTCATGTGTGTCACTTCCAAGAGGAAGTTTTGAGAGTCTGCGTGTGATTTGTCACTTTCCTCCCCAGTCCTGAAGTTCATGGTCCCTGAATGGAGGCCGGGGCTATGTGCTGAGACGGACCCTGCTGGGCCCTGTGTCACCTTGCAGTAAACACAGAACATGAGGAAGAAATAAGCTTTTGTTAGAGCCATTCCCAGAGACTTTGGAGATTTTTTTTTTTACAGCCTACCTCACACAACCTGGCTGATATGGGTTGGGTTTGACTGCGGTTCCCATTTTTCAGATGGCAAATCGAGGGAGAGGAAAGTTTAGTCTCTTGCTCAAGGTCCTGTCGCTAGTCAGTGATGGCCTGGGGTCAATGGCCCGGTTTCCCAGTGACACCAGGGGAGGGCGGGGTCTTTCGTAAACTGAAGGTCTTTGTCCCATCTAGAGACAGCGACTCAGCTCCAGATGATGGTTGTAAAAGAGGAATGTGAGCCTACTGTTGCCAGATCTTCTGATTTTTTAAAAAGAGAGGCAGTAAATCTGGAGTTTCTATGGGAAATCCCAATGACTATATTTTTTTTTTTTTTTTTTTTTGCTTTTTAGGTCTGTACCCATGGCATCTGGAGGTCCCCAGGCTAGGGGTCTAATTGGAGCTGCAGCTGCCGGCCTACACCACAGTCATAGCAACACCGGATCGGAGCCGCGTCTGCAACCTATGCCACAGCTCACGGCAACGCCAGATCCTTAACTGAGTGAGGCCAGGGATCGAACCCACATCCTCATGGATACTAGTTGGGCTCACTACAGCTGAGCCACAATGGGAACGCCTTTTTTTTTTTTTTAATAACCCCAAATGCTGTTTTTATTTTATTTTATTATTTTATTTTATTTTATCTTTTTAGGGCGCCACCCGCAGCATATGGAGGTTCCCGGGCTAGGGGTTGAATCAGAGCTGCAGCTGCCAGCCTACACCACAGCCACAGCAACGCCAGATCCATAACCACTGAGCTAGGCCAGGGATCGAAACTGTGTCCTCATGGATGCTAGTCAGATTCACTTCAGCTGAGCCACAACGGGAACCCCTGCTTTTTTGCTTGTTTGTTTTTTAACACCCCAAGTCCAAGGCATCTGTGAACTCGGTTTGGTTCGCCAAACCTGACACCTTAACAACATCCAACTTCTCACTATAAAACAAAACAGAAAAACAGGAAGCCGCTGCACATTCAGGCCAGTAACAAGTACGTGGTAAGTATGTACGCATGTATGTATGTATGTGAGTTATCATCTGGACAGAGTTGGATGGAGAAGGCAGGACAGAGTAGTGATCTGAGAAGTGTTCAAGCTGATGGGCAGGAAGTGTTGCAGAGAGATGTCTGTGTCCAGTGAGGAGAGGTTTTGTGCAGTAAGGTGACTGGGCTTGGCTTTGTTCTGCAAGTAAAGAGAATCCCAGACATTTTCAAGGCTCCAGTCACATAGAAGATGCCGGTCAGGGCTGTTCAGATTTTTCTATGATGCCGCCATCCTCGCACAAGTCCCCCTCAAGGAAGCATTCTTCGTCCATGTGACGCATACCTGGGAGCTTGAGTGTCCCTGTGAGCCTGTGGAATCGAGCCGGATGTGGCTGAGTGTCACTGAGCCAAAGAGAGCACGGGCTTCCTGGAAACCAGACATCTGCTCGGACCCAAAGCTCCTTCATAAATCCCTGATGAGGCGAAGGCATTTCCACCTGCCTTGTCTTTCTTCTTCCGCTGTTTGTCTGTGGGGCTCGGCCCGTTCTTGGGGAGTGAAACAATGAGCAGTTAAGAAGGTCACGTCCATGTGACACTTCACACTAAGACACCAACCGGGAAAGTCACGGTCAGATGAGACCAGCATGCATCCAGAACATCTGACCTCGTGCATAACCCGTGGGTTCCCAAAGCACAAGGGGGAACGCCAAGTGCTAAAAGAATAAGAGGACCACGGGTGGAGTTAGCATCTTGAAAGCAAAGATGTTTGGAAAGCAGAGTTACACAATAAGACAAGGCCCTTGGCGTGGCTCTTCAAAACTTTATTTTTCATTTGTGAAGGTTTTATTGAAGTACAGTTGATTTACAGTATTGTGATCACTTCTGCTGTACAACCAAGTGATTCAGTTGTACACGCACACACATCTGTTCGCTTTCAGATTCTTTGCCCACGTAGATGATCTCGAATACTGGGTAGAGTTCGCCGTGTGGCACAGCAGGTCCCCACTGGCCAGTCATTCCACATACTTCAGTGTGCACAGGCCAATCCCAAACCAGAAGTCTAACAGGCCAGGAGAGCTGGACATTTCCAAGAGGGGCCACATGGCACCCTGCTTGGCTGTGGATTTTCCCCCCATCCCACAGAGTCTCTTGGGAAAGAATGGGACAGAGAACGTTCTTCGAGAACATTCTTTGAGGTTAATTTTTCCTTTGTGGCTTGTCTCTTTACCTCTCAATATCCTAGCCTCTTTCTTTCTAGGTTCCTTTTAGGACTGCCGTTTTTCTCTTTCCAGAAACTGGGTCGTTTCTGCTTATCCGTTAGTGTGAACAAGTAGGTCATGCAGTGGAGACTGGGGTGGGTGGGGGGTGGTCCTTGCAGATCTGTCTCTGTCACCTGCGGCTCTCTGGGTGGGGCGGGGTGCAGTGACCGCCCCCATTCTCCAGGGACTGACTTTCACAGTTGGAATTTCCAGCCCAGGGGAGACAAGCAAAGGGTCGCAGCACTTGGGAGGGAGCAGCCCTTCAAAAGGAAACACTCCTTCTGCCTGGAGACACATCCTGGGGGAGGAGGAAAAGGAAGAGGAGGAGGAGAGAGGAACCCCTGAGCGGCTGACCCAGAGGGGCCCCTTTTATGGCCTTCCTGTTTATGGCTGAGAAGTAAACAGCCCGGGAGCCAGGTCGTCTCTCCGACAGCAGCTGGGGCACCGCTCAAGCTGGCTGGGGACCCTCTCTTTCTGGGTGGCAATGGGCGGGGCATCTGCCCAGCATCTCTGGGCATTTTCCCTTTGCCTCCCACCGTCTGCTTCGCCCACCTCACGGGTCCTGCGCCTTTCTGTGTACAGCTGCCAAGCTGTGTGCGCGGGCTCTGGGTGCAGATCCCAGTCGGGACCCCTCACGGCTGTGTGACTTTGGGCGAGCCCTGCACCTCTCTGAGCCTCCTTTGTTGTGATGAGTGGGAAGGCCTGTGAACAGCATTTACAGCTTGCCTGGCATGTGGTGTCAATACAGGTTTACTGCCTCCACGATGTCCACCGGACTAAACCCCCCCCCCCAAAGGGAGGTCTTAGCCGAGGGGAGGGGCTGAGCCCCCCACTCTGAGCGGCCCCCTCCCCGCCTCTGAGCGGCACCCTGGTTTTGGTCCAGGCAGTGGCAGCATCTCTGTCTCTGAGTTGGAACCTGCCACACTTGGCCTCCTGAGAAACCGTGATGGAGGTGGGGCCCCGGCGCCGGAGCCAGGCGACACCAGGAGAATCAATAAACTATAATTATCCAGGACGGTGTCTGTGGGAGGCGCGGAGTCCTGCAGAAGGAGAGAGACAGAGGAGGGGGAGGGAGGAGGCCGAGAGCAACACACGCACTCACATCCGGAGAGATGCAGACAAAGTGTGCACCAGAGGAGAGAAATGCTAGAGGGTGACACAGGGCGGGGGTGTGTGGAGCCCTGTCCTTGCTGGTGGGCCTGGCAGAAGGAGTGAGAGCACCTGCCTAGACAGCACTCAGCTCTTCTAACGGCCCCAAATCCTCGCCCACATGAGTCCTTTGCACTAGTAGTAAGAACAGAAGATCCTAAACACAGTATCTGTAAAGAATACTGGGTTAACTCTTGGCTGCAGAGAGGAAAGTTTCCGGGGTCTGTTTACAAGATCAAATCCATTCATTTGGCTCATCTGGATGGTAGGATGTGATGTGAGACACACTCCATCGCCAGGATCCTTATCAGCCCTGAATTCGCGGCTCCCTCCCAGGCCAACAAGGTGTGGGATCCAGCGCTTCAGGAATTGACTTGTGATGCTGTCACTGGAGTTAATGGCGAGCCTCAGGGACCCCCGGGGTTGTTGGTGAGCTCTGTCACGTTGCCGCTGACCTGTTGTCTTTGAAAGCCCGCTTGTGAAGTGACCTTTTCTGATCCCCCACACTTGGAGGTTTCACCCCGCTCCCCTCAAGGGGTGACTCGGCCTTCGGGGAAGGAGAATGTGGTTCCTACTTCGTTTCTTCCTTCTTTTTCTTTTTTTCTCTTATTTCAAATTGCCACAGTGACCTGTGTGTATTTCCTTGGCTCCATTTGATCTGGTAACCTGGTACCTTTACAAGCACACAACTGGCGTGTCTCCTGAATGTGTTAGGGAGACTCTTATAGAAGGAATGCTTTGGTGACACTCAGATAGGCTGAGTCCCTCCCCTCTTCTTTTCTTTTAAGGATTATATATATATTAAATATATGTAAAAATATAAACGTGGGTATGGCCCTAAAAAGACATATATATATATACATATTTTTTTTATTTAAAGGGTTTTATATATATATATGTGTGTGTGTGTGTGTGTATAAACTTGGGTATGACCCTAAATATATATATATATCTTTTTTTTTAAAGTATTTTATATATATATGTATTTTATATATATATATAAATATATATATAAATATGAACATGGGTATGGCCCTAAAAAGGCATCCTTTTAGGGCCATACCCATGTTCATATTTATGTATATCTTTTTATATATATATCTTTATATATATATTTTTTATAATATATAATGTGTTATAATTTTTATAATATAATATATATCTTATATATATATCTTTTATATATATCCTTTATATATATCTTTTTTAAGGATTATGTATAATATATGTATTATATATATAAACATATATATAAATATAAATTTGGGTACAGCCCTAAAAAAACATATATATATATATATGTCTTTTTAGGGTCATACCCAGGGCATATGGAGGTTCTCAGGTCCGGGGTCCAGTCAGAGCTGCAGGTCTGGCCTACACCACAGCCATAGCAATATCGAATCTGAGCTGCATCTGCAAACTACAGCATAGCTACACTACACCACAGCTCACCGCAATGCCTGATCCTTAGCCCACTCAGCGAGGCCAGGGATTGAACCCAAGTCCTCATGGATACCAGTGGGGTTCGTTATTGCTGAGCCACGATGGGAACCCCTATATATATTTTTTTTAAACAAACACACATGCAAACAAGCTTGTTTTACTCTGGACTTTATTGTGTGCCTGGCACCAGCCTAAGTATTTTACGAGCATTATCTCAGCTGCCTAATCTCAGTGGCACCAATAGGAACTCTTTATTCACTCATGGATGGAAGTGCCGGCCAGGGTCCTCGCTGTCACAGAGTTTGAAGATGGCCAAGCTCACCAGATGCTCCAACTGGCCATCAGCATTGCACAGTAAAGCCCAAGGTCACCATCGTCCTTGCCAGGGAGGAAACTGAGGCCCAGGCAGGTTCACCCCCAAGACCTCACAGCTCATCCTAGCCGGGATCAGAGGAGCTTGGTCCCTGTCACCTGACCCCTCTGAAGGTGATGAGAAAAGAAGCACACACAGTAAAGCCCAGCCTGTATTGCGGGTGTGTGCGTGTGTGGGGGGGTTCATTATAGTCCCCCGCCTGCCCCTGTCTCCTCCCCACTGCCTACCACCTCAAAGGACGCACACACCCCTCCCCCATGTCTAGGTGACACTTTTTACCAGCAGGCCCGCCTCCTGGCCTTCGGCTGGGCTGGCGGGGGCGGGTTGGTCCCCATGGCTGCTCAGGCTCCCAGGAGGCAGGAAAACAAAGGGCTCCCCCAAATTCTATCTTTTCAGTCTCGGGAGGGCACCATCCAGAAAGGTCCCTCTAGCCTGGAACCCGAAGGGAGAACCCTGTGTGCTCCCACTTGGCCTGCTCAGCCAGGGACGTGCAGTGAGAAGACTGTCCCTGAGCTTGGGGTGGCCCTTTCTGCACCCAGGGGGGCGGATGCTTCCAAACCTTTTTTCCACCGGGTGCAGGAGAGCCGCAGCCAAGGGGTCTGGGCTCCTCTCTCTAATCACCGAGCACCCTTCGGCCTTTGGGAAGGAGAATGTGGTTTCTACTTTGTTTCTTTCTTCTTTTTCTTTTTTTCCTCTTATTTCAAATTGCTACAGTGACGGGGCAAAGTGCAACAGGGAGTTTCCCTTTATTCTTATCTTTTTATTTTGTTTTGTGTCGGTTTTAACTGTATGCAACTGTTGGAGAGTTTAATTTGTATACAATGAAGCCCGATAACCAGAAACATAAATTACCTTCAAGACTCTGAGCTTTAAGAATTGGTTTCTTCCCCTTTCAAAACTCCTCGCGATTTTTCTTTTAGTAACTTATTCTCTGACCTCGATAAGCTATCATAGAGAAAGGATGGATTTTTTTTTTTTTTAAAGTGGTGTGTGTGTGTGTGCGTGTTGTCTACCTTAATTCAAAGAAAAAGGGGGAATTCCTGCTGGGGTGCAGCGGAAAAACAAACTGAATCCGACTAGTATCCATGAGGATGTGGGTTCGATCCCTGGCCTTGCTTAGTGGGTTAAGGATCCAGCGTTGCCGTGAGCTGTGGTGTAGGTCGAAGATAGGGCTCAGATCCCATGTCGCTGTGACTGTTGTGTAGGCCAGCAGCTGTCGCTCCAAATCAACCCCTAGCCTAGGAAGTGCCGTATTGTCATATGCCTCAAGTGAGGCCCTCAAAAGCAAAAACAAAAAAAAAAAAAAAAGAAAAAAGACAAAAGGAAAACATAGGATGATAATTTGTTACGAAACAGTCTTCCAGCTCTGCCAACACTCCAGGTTACTTTGTTACTGGTTAGTAAGGTCACAGCTTCGGCCGGGGTTTTTCCAGTTTCTTCTCCTTCAAACCCGAATCCTGCTCCCTCTGCTCCCTCTCCAGAGACATTAGAACCACTAATGCGGTGTGAGCCCTTACAAAGGGCTGAAAACACGTGAAGGATTTGAGGCAGATTTTCTTTAAACTGAAGGAAACTTTAGTGGCATGGAGTAAAATTTTCCGCCAGTTCAGCGTGGCCGGTTTCTGCTTTATTTGGGGAGAAAGGGCAATCTGTGTCACCCCACGCGGAGGGGTCATGTTCATTCGCTGTTTTCTTGCTTTAGATGCCTGGAGAAGTCTTGAAGCTCCAAAAGAATCAAAACTCTTGGGAAAGACTGATGCAAGGAATTACCCCTCTCTCTATTTTTTTCCAGCTTCGGTTTTGTCCTTTCTTCCGACCTTGTCTCCCCCTCATCGCCTCCCTCCGCCCTGCTCTGCTGCCCCCCTCCCCCGTGGGGGGAGAAAAGCCAGAAAGCCAGATGCCTACTGGCTGGTACTCCCACAAGTGGTTTGGTGTTGGGGGGGCGGTTTAGGAAAGGGTGGAAGGTTGGGGAGCAGAGCAGTTTCCGTTATCAGAACTGGGGGCTGAACTCCAGCCAGAGGCCACCATCCCCAAGGGAAGATGAGCAGGAGGTACCAGCTGCTTCTTTCTTTATCTTTTTTTCCCCTTCCTTCCTTCCCTTCTTTTGTCTTTTTAAGGCAGTACCAGAGGCACATGGAGGTTCCCAGGCTAGGTAGGGGTCTAATCGGAGCTGTAGCCGCCGGCCTTCGCCACAGCCACAGCAACGCGGGATCCAAGCCACATCTGCGACCTACACCACAGCCCATGGCAATGCCGGATCCTTAATCTGCTGAGCGAGGCCAGGGATTGAACCTGCGTGCTCATGGATAGTAGCCGGGTTCTTTACTGCTGAGCCACAGTGGGAACTCCTGCTTCTTTCTTTTTCTGATATTGAGTTCAACAACTCAGGGAAAACTCCTACTCTCGGGACAATTTATGAAATGATGATATAAACTATGCTGACTGCTGCTGTGATTTCTAAGTATTTAAAGGCCTTGCTTTCTTAAAAAAAAAAAAACTTAAATTTGGTGCAAGACCTTTGCGGAGGCAGGCTACAAACATACTGTAGGAAAGATATCGTAGCCACAGCCAAAAGTTATCTCAAACTCTGCGGTTTTCTGATTGGATTGCTTATTTTCCTTGCCTTTCTCGCTACGCTTTGCTCTTTTCCACGTGTAAGTGTGTGTTTCAGGACTTTCCTTTCTATTCTGTACGCATGATTTTGAATCTCAAGTGTTCGGAAATCTGTCTGTGTCCACTTGGGGCCAGACGCATAAACTTCTTGCTGGGTGAGCCTGGTCTCCTCTGTGGCTTCACCTAGGACCCCCGCTGTGTGTTCTGTCCCCCTTGGAATTTACACTCAGGTGACCCTGCCACAGACTAAAGACTCTAAACCCTGCCCGAGTTCCCCAAATGTCTCCATCCCCAGACACCTTGGGTTTCTGGCTGTTGTCTCTGTGAGCATGGACCAAACGCCTGCTTCGGGGGCTGATTTATGGGTGCTTGAGCAAAAACTCCACAGAGGGTGTAAAACACCGTGTCCCACGCTTGGGCCCGAGCTTACTTGTTATCAGTGATTGCAAGTGCGTTTTATAACCGCGGTGCCAAATCGAAATCAAGGTGATTTGCGCATCAATCTCCCGGATAAAATCAGGGCATGCTCTATTGTGGTTTGACCTTCGTGGTGCCTTTGGCTGGTCTGACTTGTCTAAGTCCCTTGGACAATTACCCAGGGACAGTTGGAAAAGGCAGTGATAATGGCCAGAGCTGGGATTACCAGCTGTCTCAAAAGGCTTAACTTTTCACCCCAGAGACTCCTGAGCACCAGAGAAAAAGCCCCAAGAGGAGGTTTGCATGGTTTCTAAGGAAGGCTACAGGCTGGGAGTGTGCGCGCCATGGGGCCATTTTCCTATGCGTTTAGGCTGCACCGCTGAACTGCATAGCAAACTGAGAAAGCAAAACCTGGAATCTTGCAAAAAAGCCAGCAGATAACTGGGCTTCAGAGAGCTACTGCAGGTCCTCCTTGTCTTATTTCTTTTCTTTTCTTCCCTTTTTTAAATACCAAGCAGTAGCTTTTATATTTTTATTTATTTTGGCCACACCCATGGCATAAGGGATTCCCAGGCCAGGGATCAAACCCGCGCCACAGCTGCAGGCCAAGCCACAGCAGTGACACTGGATCCATAACCCACCACGCCACCAGGGAAGTCCCTTGTCTTATTTCTAAATCCCCGGATCTCAGTCAACTGCTGGCCAGAGATGTAATTAAATTTCTAAAATGAACGGAAGAGCAGGAATAGGACAGAAATCAGGGGTATCCATTCTGCCACCCCCAAAGTGGGTTCTTCGTGTGGGTTTTTTTTTTTTAATAGATAATGATCAGAGGCTTCTTGAAAAACTGACGATCTCTTCTCAGTAAAGTGCAAATCTTAACCCCAAATATCTGAAGGACGCGCTCACAAAGGCCCAGCAGGGGTAACGATCTTTTGAACAGATTTGTGGAAATTGTGGATTTTTCGTAACTGAGAGCTCTTCAGTGATGGCCAGAGGGTATATTTAGGGTAAATATTTTTAAGTCAAGGTTTTATGCCTGTAATCTGAGTTTCTCAACTTATATTTAGCCCAAACTTCTTTTTAAAGTAATTCCCCCTCTTTTGATTCTGCACCCTTTCATGGGCCAGTGGGGGAACTCAACTGGCTCCTCACGCGGTAAAGCTGGCTTTACAAACCCCTTTCAGATATGCTAATGTATATGGGCTGATTATTAAGATAAATACCTTGTGTTGGAAACTGCAGTTAATTATAATATATATAATTAGTCACTGGTCAGCCTAGAAGTTATAATTTATTGTTCCCTAATTTGCATTTATTATCAAAGATATTTAATTTAAAGGAATTACAAAAAATCGCCTGATTTGAGTGGTTATGGAGATGGTGGGCATTTAGCAAACTTCAAATCTCTTTTTTTTCCTTCAAACTTTTCGAAACCCATTATATACAATTTCAGGAAATAACACACTACCATGAGGAGATGACTTGTGCTGGTTGATTTAAAAAAAAATCAGAAAGCCATTTTTTTGTGAGAAATGAGGCAGTTTTCTCTTTCAGACCCACCCTTTTGGAATACTAGGTAAGCTGGCATGAGAAGAGGGTCTAAATCAAAGTAGAATTACTCAGCTTATGCGATGAAAATGTCTTTTGTGTCAGTGTTGGTAGGGCTGTGGAAGGGGGTTAAAATTAAAATATTAGATGCCTTCCGTTTCGGATTGTAATTTCTTTGGACTAGTGAAAAAGAGACTAGTAGTTTGCTATGGATGCAGCTTTTGTATAAAAGGAGATGCCCATGCCTTGTCATAAAGTTTGTTTCCATAAAGCACCCCTGGCCTTTAAGACGTCTCATTTCTCCGCTTCCTTTATCTGACTCTGAGCTCCCTCTGCCACACAGGAGTGCCTTACTGATATCCTCTGATTTATTGTCTTGTTCAGTTGAAGCAGGGCTCCTCGGCACAGTGTGAGAAGGCAGCCCTCACCCCCCTCACCCCCTGGGAACCTCCTTGACTCTCTTTAGTCAAGGCAGCCGCGGTTTGACTTGGCGGTGAGTTAGTATGAGCCGTGTCTGCAGGGCAAGTGGCACCACTGGGATGTCAGAATTCTCCTTCCTGGCTGGATGGAATCTTCCATCCCAGCCTGATGTCCATAAGACTGTACCTTTCAAGTGTGTGTGTCTTCTCATCCAGATCATCCTTGAGCCATGTGATTTTTTTTTTTTTTTGGAACTTACTGATTGCTGATAGCAGATTGTTGCCCTCTCAAGGGCATTTCTTAGCGGTCAGAAATGGAGCTATTTGAGTTCCCATCATGGCTTAGTGGTTAACGAACCTGATTAGTATCCATGAGGATGTGGATTCGATCCCTGGCCTTGCTCAAGTGGGTTAAGGATCCAGCGTTGCCGTGAGCTGTGGTGTAGGTCACAGACATGCTTGGATCTGACATTGCTGTGGCTGTGGCCGGGATCTGTAACTCCAAATTGACTCCTAGCCTGGAAACGTCCATATGCTGTGGGTGAGACCCTAAAAAGCAAAAAAGAAAGAGAAAGAAAGAAATGGAGCTATTTGATTTCATGGCTTAAGAGTGAAGCCTGGGCAGACTCGGTGTGTTGGGTGTGACGTGAATTCTTCTTCCTCTGGATACAAACTGCTCTTACTGAAGGAGAAGCTGGAGGTGAGGATGGCAGAGGACCTCAAACCATCTTTGTGGGTTCCCAGGGGAGTGGCTTTGCGGGTGGTGGAAAAAAACAAAAGTCCTGTACATAGTGAAGGACTATGGGACACCTCCCTGTCACTTCTGCAAAGGGGCCTGCCCTGGCTTTCCCTCCACTCAGGAAGCCCTGGAATGAAACAAACACCAGAGTTCCCGTTGTGGCTTAGCAAGTTAAGAACCTGAGGTAGTGTCCGTGAAGACGCGAGTTCAACCCCTGGCCTTGCTCAGCAGGTTAAGGATCCAGCATTGCTGCAAGCTGTGGTATAGGTCGCAGCCGAGCTCAGATCCAGGGTTGCTATGGCTGTGGTGTAGACCTGCAGCTGCAGATCCAATTCAGCCCCTAGCCTGGGAACTTTTTAGGGCAGGTGCAGCCCCAAACATAAAAAAAATAAAAGCAAACAGCCTCCTTCTTATGATCACCGTAAGTCAGCAACTCTAACCTCGGCGATACGGTACTGAGATGCTGCCCACACAGAGTAATACACACCTCGGTTCTGTGTGGGGATTCTTCCTGGGTCCGAATCCAGACCCTCATTTCAGAGTCAGCGGAACCCCCACCCCACACCCAACACTGGAAGTGTTGGCTGTCAGTGGCTCAGGGCGGCTGCCTCCTTTCCTGAGGAGTCACACCCATCCTCCCCTGAGTAACCCTTGGCCGGGTGACAACCACCCTCTCAGGGGCCGAGAGTCTTAAGGGACAGTTGGCCATTCAGAGTCTCCAGAGGCCATGCTTAGACCCGGTTCCAGATTGCAGCTTGCTCAGCCCCATTCCTTTCCCTCTCGTGCTTCTTTTCCCACCCCCAAGCCTTCACTCATCAGACCCCATGCATTTAGATCCTTGTCCCAGGCTAGGCTTTTAGGGGACCCTTGGCTCCCGCCCCAAGTCATTTGACTTCCAGGCAGAAATGTTCCGTGTGGCAGGAAAACCTGGCCTCTGTTTCCTCCAGGTCCACCTGTAATCCCAAAGGGTCCACATGTCTAATTTCTTTTCCTCTACAGTTGCCCGATGTGCTCCCAAGACAATGCTGCACTGTTCAAGTGCATTCAGTGCCACCCATGGGTCTGTAGAGTAACCGGACTCTGTGTTCCCATGAGGATGGCAGAATTCTTTTCTCAAGGGCTCTGCTCCAGGCTATAACCAGCCTCTGGGAGGCAGGATAACATGAGTTTTGTGGTCCAACAGACCTGGGTTCAGTCCAGACTGCCATTTACTTTCTGTGCAATGCCAGGCAAGAGACTAAGCCCAAGGCCACCCTCACCTAGCTGGTAAAAATCAGAGCCACCATGGGGCATGGGGGCTCCATTCCAGCGTCCCTGTTTAGCCACTGTCCTGGTTAAAGGGTGCAGTGGCTCTAAAGTGCTTAGCCCGGTCCCTGGCTGCTCATAACCTGGTAGCCATGACGATAACTATCCGGTTGATGAGATGATGTAGACAATGAAGAGGATGATAATGGAGTTTGAGAGAACAAGATTTGTGCATCCAGTTAGCAGAAGGTGTGGGCCAACCAACATCTCATACATTCTTCCCTGGTTCCTTCTGATGAGAAAAAAACAAAAACAAGAAAACCAACAAACAAAAAAACTTGGGATAACACTGGAAAAGCACTGGTCTCAGAGTCAGAAGAACTTGGAGTCAGATATCGACTTTGGGTTGGATATCAACTTTGGGCAGAAACGGAAGGATTAAATGAAAAGAAAGATAAAAGATTAAATGAAAAGAGTACATGTGCTTAGCGCTATAGCTGGCACAGCAGAGGTGCACAGTGGCTGTCTGGTGGTGAGATTCTTCCCATGCTTAGGAAAAGATTTAAGGGAGACTCTGGCGAGAAGCAGAGCGCGGCAGCTCTGCCAGTGACTGAGCACCTCCACTGAGCATGTCCAGGTAACTTGAGAAAATTACTGGGACCCTAGTGGGCATGGCTGTGCTGGCTCTTATGACAAGGACTTGCTGTTTCTTTGACTTTGAAGTGGTGGTTCCCCTGTACTCCAGTGTTCTCTGCTGTCTCCAGGCCCTCCTTTCACACATTTGATCTCATTCTGCAAGTAAGCTCCCCATAGAGATGCCCAGAGGGCTGATATTTCAGTCTGTATTTTTCATTGCTACCCTCCCAGTGCCTAGGATATTACCTAACATATACTCAACGTTCAGTAAATATTGTTGAGAAAATAAACCTTATCAAGAGCCACGACTGACTGAATGTGGCAGGAACAAGCATTCCACTAAGGAGCCAAGAGGCTTTAAAAGTGTGTCCTTCTTGGCTCTGGGGCTTTGGAAGAGCCACCTAACCCCCTGTGGACTTCATCCATCTAGTATGTCAGTGACACCAGCTCTATCCGACAGGGTTGGAATAACGCCAGTGGGTTTTACCGGATCTTTGAATCTTAAGGGCTATGAAATTGACTTGCAAAAGACAATTTAAAGAAGTGCAGTGAGTCCTCGAATTTACGGGAGATAATATTTCTAGAAAATGTGCTGCCAATTTTCTCTCTTGGGAATTTAAAAATGCCTTTCCAAATAAACTCTTGGCTTAAGAAGTCAAAACTGAAATAATAAACAATTTAGAAATTAATGGCATCATGGACCAGCTATGGCCTTGGGATGTGGCTAAAATAGTACTCAGAGAACAATTTATAGCCTTAAATTAAATATCAAAATATAATATTAAGAAAACCTGAACTGAACATTCAACTCAAGAAGCTGGAAAAAAATACCACCACCAATAACAACACAGACGCTGCACGCGTGCGTACACACACATACACACACACACACATACACATAGAGGAAGAAAGACATTTTCAAATGAACGTTTTCATAAAAATGTTTTGTGGTGGGGGGATGTGTTTGTACCAGGAGAATTTCTGAACCTGGTCACCAGTTGATACTCTTCCACTAATTAATAATTCGGAGTTATACACTGCCCTCGTGCAGAGTATGAAGCTTTCTAAAGGATATAGCCATTCTATAACCGTCAATCATGCTTTATTTTATCAAGATCATCCTTGGAAAACTGCCAACTGAAGCAGAAGGAAGGGACTGTGGAGGATCGGAAGGTCCCAGAGAGAGCAGAGGGCTCATTTGGACTTTTGCTGACATGAAAAAGCCTGTTGCTGGGATGCTGTTTGCACAACACGGTAGATACATCGGTGAGGCCCTGGAGACGTGTCTATAAAATGCAGGGTCCTGTGGGTATAACAGAGCAGGACCCTAGGGGGCCTTTCTGGGCAGTCCCTTCCCCCATATCCTCTGCTTGAGCTCCGCTCTGAAGAATAACATGCGTCTGGTTGGAGGTTTACAGGGACATCATGACCTGACCTCTGGGGACAGCTACCAGAACAAAGGCGTTTTGCACCAAGAAGCTGGCAACAACCAACCATGCCCCTCCCTCACCTTGCTTTAAAAATGCTCTGCTGTGAGTTCCTGCCATGGTTCAGCAGTTACCAACCCGTAGTAACCAAGAGGACATGGGTTCGATCCCCGGCCTCCATCAGTGGGTTATGGATCCCGTGTGGCTGTGGCTGTGGTGCAGGCTGGCAGCTGTAGCTCCGATTCAACCCCTAGCCTGGGAACTTCCCTATGTCACGGGTGCGGCCCTAAAAGGTAAAAAAAAAAAAAAAAAAAAAAAAAAAGCTTTGCAATTTTGGTTCAGGGAATTCAGGATATTTTGGGGGCATGAGCTCCCTGTCTCCTTGCATGGCCCTGCAATAAACCTCTCTCTGCTCCAGACTCTTGCATTTTGGTTTGTTTGGCTTCACTGTACATCAGGCATGCGACCTGTGCTCACATGAGGAGGGAGGAGGCCGAGACGCAGGCTGGAATTTCCAGGGACGCAGAGGGAGCACTGGCTTCTTTTTCTAGTTCCATTTGCTAATTAGTCCGATAACCTACAGGAGACCAGAGTCTCAGTCCCTGGGGACATCATCAGTCAGGATACTGGTGGCTAAAAACCACTGGAAATCCTTTCTGGGCTTTTCCTTTAGAGCAAAGAAGTCCTCAAATGCTCACTGTTTTTTTTTTTTTTTTTTTTTAAGGGCTGCACTTGAAGCATATGGAGGTTCCCAGGCTAGGGGTCGAATCAGAACTACAGCTGCTGGCCTGCACCACAGCCACAGCAACGCCAGATCCGAGCCACATCTGCAACTATACCATAGCTCACAGCAACGCTAGATTCTTAATGCACTAAGCAAGGCCGGCGATGGATACTAGCTGGGTTTGTAATCCACTGAGTCACAATGGGAACTCATCAAATGCTCACTTTATTTATTTATTTATTTATTTATTTATTTATTTTGTCTTTTTGCCTTATCTAGGGCCGCACCCACGGCATATGGAGGTTCCCAGGCTAGGGGTCTAACAGGAGCTGTAGCCGCCGGCCTTAGCCACAGCCACAGCAACGCGGGATCCGAGCCGCGTCTGCGACCTACACCACAGCTCACGGCAACGCCGGATCCTTAACCCACTGAGCGAGGCCAGGGATCGAACCCGCAACCTCATCGTTTCTAGTTGGATTCGTTAACCACTGAGCTACGACGAGAACTCCAAATGCTCACTTTTTAAAGCAGGATCTGACTCCGGGCTCTTGTTCCTAAAGCCACTTAGAGAATGGATGGGGTCGAAGAACCTCCATCAGTATCTTCTCCGCATTCTGTACGGTGCCTGCCTTCCCTCCTGCCGAGAGGAAGAAGCCAGGAAACAGGCAGCTTGCCAAGCCCAGACTGCCAGCTCATCCCTGGGTCTGTAGGACCACGCATGCCGCTAACTAGCGTCAGGGCCCCTGGAGTCTCCCTTGACCCACACATGCCTCCAACTAAACATACCACAGGGAGGCTAGCTCTTTAGACTTATGCATCCAAGAGATGTCTTCCTGACATTTGACCTCTTGAAGGCTTGTTTTGTTGTTTATGTTTACTTTTCTTTTCTTTTCTTTTTTTTTTTGTCTTTTGTCTTTTTAGGGCTGCACCCACAGCATATGGTTCCCAGGTTAGGGGTTCCCAGGCTAGGGGTCGAATCGGAGCTGTAGCTGCCAGCCTATACCACAGCTACAGCAACTCCAGATCCGAGCCTCATCTGGTACCTACACCACAGCTCACGGCAACACCGGATCCTTAACCCACTGAGCAAGGCCAGGGATCGAACCCCCAACCTCATGGTTCCTAGTTGTATACGTTTCTGCTGCTCCACGACGGGAACTCCCTATAGTTTGTGTTTTCGACCCGTAAAATGCGTGAAATGATAGCACCTACATTCTCAGTCTGTTCAAGCTGCTATAACAAAATAATCACACATGGTAAATTGGCTTATAAAAAATAGACATTTATCCCTCATACCTCTGGAGGCTGGCAGTCCGAGATCGGGGTGCCAGCATGGTAGGCTGACAGCTGTTCTGAACTGCAGATGTTTCACTGCATCTGCACACAGTGAAAGGGGGCCAGCAGAGGGATTTGTCTAGAGGCTCCTTCTGTAAGGCATTGATCCCATTCATGACAGCTCCCCAAAGCCTCACCTAATCACCTCCCCAAAGCCTCACCTCCCGATACCATCACCACGGGAGCTAAGATTTCCACATGATGAATTCTGGGGAGATACAAACATGCCGACCATGACACTACTCCAAAGGCTGTGGTAGGTTTTCCATGAAGAAATTATATGAAGAGCTTTGATTTATATATTATGTGAAGCATTTTGATATGTGATTTATAATTATATAAAGCATTTTGATTTGTAAGTTATAGAAAGCCTGGTTTATGCCCAAACTCAGACTAAATGGTGGCCGTGCCGGATGTGCCCCCTTCATGCCAGTTTTCACATTTGAAAAACAGGATAAACAATCACCCTCACACTCTACTGCAGAACGGAGTTTAAATATGTAAGTTTGAGCCATATGAAATTGTCAGTATTTGATCATTTTTGACCCATACAAATATTGATTTCGTGTGGGTTGATCTGATGACGTGTGATATGTCAATTCATATGTACAGAGCCTTCTAGAGAATTAGAAGTATGTATTGTTACTTTATCCTTTCTCCACTGACTAGTTCCGTCATGAAAACACGCCTCTGAAAAAAGGCAAAGCTGAAAGGAAGAAAAAACAAAAAGGAGTTTCTATCATGGCGCAGCAGAAACGAAGCCGACTAGGAACCATGAGGTTGTTTGATCCAATCCCTGGCCTCGCTCAGTGGGTTAAGGATCTGGCGTTGCCATGCTCTGTGGTGTAGGTCGCGGATGAGGCTCAGATCCCGTGCTGCTGTGGCTGTGGTGTAGGCCGGCAGCTGTAGCTTGGATTCGACCCCGAGCCTCGAACATCCATATGCCACGGGTGTGGCCCTAAAAAGCAAAAAAAAAAAGAAAGAAAGAAAGAAAGAAAAAAAAAAAAAGGCAAAGCTGAAACCGTGTTTTTTTCTCTCTCTCTTTCTTCTTGTTCCATTTTATACTCTTCCGCATCTCTCCCCAGAACGTGCCCATAGTAATCGTCTTTCATGGAGCTCTGGAGGGGCAAACTTTGCTAATCTGAAACATGCCCCAGAAGCGAGTAGATGTGTTATTTTCTAAGTTGTTAACTGATTTGATAATTGCCTGGGAGACGCACACAGACATACACATACACAAAACAAATGTCAGGCCACACACTTTTCTCTCGACAGTAAGATGAAGATGTTTTAGTTATTGGGACTCAGATGTCACCTAGAAGAATAAGAGGAGGTACTGGGGGAAAAAAAAAGATGGGAGTGGAGACGGCATGGCGCGGTGTGGGGGGGAGGCAGGCCATCCCTCTCGGTTATCAAGCAAAATGACTCCCCAAATATGACAATAAATCACCGCAGGAATCAATCAGACGGGCGGCCACTGCTCCACGCTGATAATGCATCAATCAATATTTAATGTTTACACTTTAATTAATCCACACATGGGAAGCATTCTTTCAGTGACAAAAATAAAGGGATGAGAAATAAAACACCTTTCATATCAAGGAGCGGTGAGCGCACTGCCTATCTGGGTGGCTTTGATTGGAGCTGTCATTGATCACCTTGAACCTCACCAGCCTCTGAGTCACATCTGGCTATGCAGCTAACGTGGGGGAGGGGCCCAGAGGTGTCAGACTCCGGCTGGGAGGATGGTGGCTCCCTGGGAACTGCGGCGGATGCTGGATTCCTGCAAAGGCAGAGCAAAGCCAGGGCAGATATTGGATTCTAAAGGCTGGTGACATCTTCTCCCCGGAAAAGATTTCTGTCTACAAGATAGTGATCTATAACTCTGGGGGGAGGCAGGGTGAGCAGAAAAGACATTATTCCCTCTGTTTTGAAGAGTCCAAGTGTCGTCTTGGACACACAGATTCCAGTCTCAACCCCTAGGACTGTTTTTATAACATTTGTAGCCCGTTAGCATGCTTTTCACGCTCTGCACTACTTCTCACAAGCGTTTAAATACGCCCACACCCGCACTGGTTATCATTCATAGCTACTCACCAAGCTCTTTGAGCTCTGGTTGACCAGTTGACCTCACCCTACTTACTTACTTATTTATTTATTTATTTATTTATTTATTTATTTATTTATTTATCTTTTTAGGGCCGCTCCTGAGGCATATGGAGGTTCCCAGCCTAGGGATCGAATCGGAGCTGTGGCGGCTGGCTTACACCACAGCCACAGCGGCGCTGTGACCTACACCACAGCTCATGGCAACGCTGGATCTTTAACCCACTGAGCGAGGCAAGAGATCGAACCCGCAACCTCATGGTTCTTAGTCGGATTCATTTCCGCTGAGCCGCGACAGGAACTCCTCCTATTTATTTTTTAATGGAACACCCATGGCACATGGAAGTTCCTGGGCCAGGTATTGAATCTGAGCTGCAGCTGTAGTAATGCCGGATCCTTCACCCACTGAGCTGGGTGGGTGCCAAACTCACGCCTCTGCAGTGACCCAAGCTGCTGTGGTCAGGTTCTTAACCCCCTGGGCCACAGTGGGAACTCCCCGCATCCTACCTCTGATAGAATTTTAATTGGTTTTGCAGATTTCTTTTGCTATTTTGGAGCCAGTGCCTTTTGTTTTGGGGTCTCAAACATTCTGCAGGCCCTGGAAAAGTACGCAGCCTATAAATGTATCTATAGTTCCTATTTGAGAAAACGGCTTGGTAGACAAGGCTGGATTTCAGCTCTCAAAACCACACTAAGTTTTCCTTTTTGGGAGCATAGCAGTGAGGCGAGGATACTAGATGTTCGAGACACCAGGAGTCTCGTTTTGAGTTCCCCCAGAAGTAGATCCCAAGATAAGAGCTTGAGAGCAAGTGGTTTCTAAGGGAGACAGGGAAGGAAAAGCAGCCACATAAAGGGGAGGGGGGGTGTCAGTGTGGGGAAGTGGGACTCCGTCTTGCCGAGAACTTGGGAAATCAGAGCAGAACAGTCATTTCAATTAAACCTTCTGGAAATCGAGGCAGATGTATTTATCCACTCACTCCCTGAATGCTATTAGGCGAAGGCTGATTTCAGAGGGGTTCCTGGTCCCCACCCTCCTCCACCCCCCAAAGCCAGAAAAAGAGCCCCTGGGCAGAAAGTCAGGTCTTGCTTTCCTGAAGTATTCAGCTTGCAGATTTCAAAGGCTGGAAGGATATGGGTGGGCACCCACAGTGACTATTCTACCAGGACCACGAGCAAGAGATTAGGTGACAAGGATTCTGACTGTAAAATGTAAAAACAAAAAAATGAAACGGCAATTACAAACGGTTTCAAACCAAAGCTTTTCCCTTATTCTTTATCACCTTCTTGGTATATCTAATCGGGTTCGAATTTCCTCCGGTGCCAGAAAGCGGCACACTCTGTCAGTGGAGCATTAGCTGCAGTCTCTTTGGGGGCTGCGTGTGAAAAAATACCCAATCACAGTGAAGCAAGATGCTCATACTGTGAGAGGCAGGCAGAAAATGAAGCTGACCCAAGGGTGGGCACTTCACACTCCTTTCTCTCCTATTTAGACTTCTCTTATTCTTTCTTCTTCTCTATCTCTGCTGTGCTGGCTTTGAGCAAGGTCAGTTCTATGATGCAATTAATCTGTGTCTATTTACATATTCCACTCCCTAATACAAGGACCACACTACACTCCTTATGTCCAACCCAGATAGAGTCATTTGCCAGCAGTTCTTTGTAGAGAATATACACTGCAGTTGTCTGATGCTGAATATCTATATCCATATCCATATCCATATCTATATCTATATCTTTTGTCTTTTTAGGGCCACTCCCACAGCATATGATAGTTCCTAGGCTAGGGGTCAAGTTGGAGATGCAGCTGCTGGTGGCCTACACCACAGCCACAGCAATGCTGGATCCTTAACCCACTGAGCGAGGCCAGGGATCAAACCTGCATCCTCATGGATACTAGTTGGGTTCATTATGACTGAGTCACAGTGGAAATTCCTGATGCTGCCTATATTGATTTCAACTTTCCTTTTTTGTTTTTTTTTTTGCCTTTTTGTCTTTTTAAGGCTGTACCTGTGGCATATGGAGGTTCTCAGGCTAGGGGTTGAATTGGAGCTGTAGCCGCCAGCCTACGCCACAGCCACAGCAACGCCAGATCCAAGCCACTTCTGTTCTCTACACCTCAGCTCATGGTAACGCCAGATCCTTAACCCACTGAGCGAGGCCAGGGATTGAACCCGTGTCCTCATGGATGCCAGTTGGGTTTGTTAACCACTGAGCCACGACAGAAACTCCTCAACTTCCCTCTTTTACATTTAAGCTACCTGCCCCTCCCACTTCAAGTTCCCTCTCAATTTATTAAATTTACCTCCACTGTTTCTGTCTTTGATTTTAACATATTTATAATTGACTGAATAGAATTTAATTTCAAAGAGCTCCCATTATAGGAAGATGGTCCAATCTGTGTCACCTCTGAGTTTTAAAGACTTCTGTTTTGAGGTTTCTTAATTTTAGATAATAGAGACCGAGCTCCATTAGTGTAGGCAAGAAAAAAGGAATTTGGGGATGGGGTACTGGGTAACCCCAGAGCATCTCTGGGGATCTCAGCCTCGACCTATCTTTAGGATCTGGTATTGTCTGTGTGGTGGTGTGGATTTGATCCCTGGCCAGGTACAGAAGGTTAAGATCAAGCATTACTTGATTCTGAATTCCTTCTAGATCCCGGGTCTCCAAGCGGCAGCGGGGGGTGGGGGGGTGGGGGGGTGAACTTTCTAGGGTCCATGGATCATTTATGGCACCTGGGACTGAGCTTATCAGTCCTTCCAGGGAGAAAGAGCAAGGCTCAAGGATGGTTAAGAAGTATCTGGGGTCAGGCCATGGTGACCAAACAAAGAAGCAGGGATGATAAGCGAAACCCAGTGTCACGGTTTTTGCCAAGGTCCATCTTTGGCTTCTGACCTCTGTCTTCAGCGTGGCTAGAGCTTGGTTTGGCCCCAAGTTATAATAACTGAGGAAGGACCACGGTAGAGGATTAGAAAGACTTACTGTTTGGAACTGATGACAGTGTTTCTCTAAAAAGTCCCCAAGCACGGAGCCTTGTAAGTAGCCCCTCCAACTGTTATTATTACTGTTATATCATCCTTGACGAATATCAGCTTCTCAACTTATCTCCCGCCTGTGGTCTTTCACAGCACTTGAATAGGGCCTGACCTCTCTAACTTGTCTGTGAAAAGAATAACACCGTTCGCCAGCTTCTAAAAACTCTCACTATTTGTCCCAGGCCTTGTGCTAAGTGCTTTCTATGCGGTGTTTTACTCTATCCATTCAGCTCCCCCGCAGAACAGAGGCTGTCCATTGTAGACACGAGAAAATTCCATTTAAGCGGGTTGCCCAAGATGAGCATGTTGAGTAGGCAGCTGAGCTGAGGTTCCGCTCCAGCCTTCAGCAGGGTCATTTTCCAGCATTTTCTCAGAAGCATTTGGGTTAGAATGGGTTATGGGACAAAAGGACAGAAGACCCCATGTCTTGGCTTTCTTTTAAATGCCCTATAGCAAAAATTCTCTAACTGTCAAGATCAGTAAAATGAGCTGGGCGGGGGGTGGGGGGGGATGCTTTAGCCTCACCCTTGATTGTAGAGCCAG
Organism: Catagonus wagneri; assembly: GCA_004024745.2. NCBI lineage: Eukaryota > Metazoa > Chordata > Mammalia > Artiodactyla > Tayassuidae > Catagonus > Catagonus wagneri. The sequence continues at coordinate 734,415 of PVHT020000180.1, forward strand.
GATCTTTGGGATGGGTCCTAGGAAGGAGTGCTTTCAAAGAATTCCCCTGGTGATTCAGTCAGACACAGGAAGCTATGCCCCACAGCCTGCGAGGTATTTCGCTTTACAAACAGTGGTGTCTACTAAATGTTTGTTGAAGGGGCACGTTCTTTCATAATTTGCCAAAGATGAAGTACAGCATTTCAGCATAGGAGAAGGTTTATGTCCTGTAATCCCAATGGGCATTGTCAGGAAGCCAAAAGTGTCAATTCCTTTTGTTACTGTCTTCCTTTCTTTTTTCTTTCCTTCCTTCATTCCTCCCTCCCTCCCTTCCATCCCTCCTTCCATTTTCTCTCTAACATCTATTAATTTCTTTTTTTTTGGTTTATCTAGGGCCGCACTCGTGGCATATGGGGGTTCCCAGGCTAGGGGTCTAACAGGAGCTGTAGCCGCCACCCGACGCCACAGCCACAGCAACGTGGGATCCGAGCCGCGTCTGCGACCCACACCACAGTTCACGGCAATGCCGGATCCTTAACCCACTGGGCAAGGCCAGGGATCGAACCCGCAACCTCATGGTTCTTAGTTGGATTCGTTAACCACTGAGCCACGACAGGAACTCCAGATCATCTATTAATATTATCAAGTATATTTTGGTACAAAAAAAAAAAAATCTGCCTACCTGCTGGGATTACTTTTCTGTTATGGGGTAGGTATCTGGGCCCTGATGGGGAGAAATTCCTGAGTCTTGTCTGGCAAGCAGAGATGTACAGGTGAGGGATGTCATCACTGTTTCTTTTTCCTCCCTGAAAAGTATAGAAGGATGTCCTGTTGCGGAAGCTGAGATGACTGCTGTGGGATTGAAATGTTAAGCCACGTGGCAAGGCCCTGTTCCCTTAATCCCTCTCTCCCAAAATCTCTGCTGGGACCAGGCCTGACTATTTTGTTTTATTTTATTTTATTTTATTCAAGTTCATTTGTCTTACTATGTGACTAGGTGTGTTACATATTAAGATGCATCCAGAGTTTGCTTCTGGCTGCCTCCTCCAAACAAAAAGGATTCTTCCTTGGACCTGTTCTTAGGGACCACAAACACACTCCTTTCAGAGAAGGAGACTGGCACAGAGGGGAAGTGATAGAATAAACAATGGGGCAGGGGGAACACTTCCACGTGCTGGAAAGGCAGTGGCAATGCTCCTTGGAGTTCCAGGCCACTGCTTCTTGCCGGGGATCTGGGCCATCAAGGCTTGATGCTGCTAATAAACACCCTGCCTTCTTATTTCCCAGGAAACCAGACACTCAAATTCCCTTCCTTTCGTTTGTACACAGGCCCAGGGTTGTCAGTGAGAGTACTGGTGTGTGAACATACCAGGAAACTCACTTTGTTCTCACCAGTTAAATTCTTAGGCCCCTGAAATGACACGTAGGCTGTAGTTGAAACACTGAAACTTGGTCCCAAGTTTGCCAACCAAATACATGCAGAGGCATTCCTTCATGAGCCTATATCCTTCACCAAATGCATTTCTATTGGTTTCCAATAGCTTTTGATGAGCTCCCTTAAAAAAGCCAGAGTAATACATCTTTTTTTTTGCCCTCAATTTTTTTTTTTTTTAATTTTTTAGGGCCACGCCTGTGGCATATGGAAGCGCCCAGGCTAGGGGCTGAATTGGAACTGTAGCTGCTGGCTTACCCCACAGCCACAGCAGCGTGGGATCCGAGCTGCATCTACAGCTCATGCCACAGCTCACAGCAATGCCGGATCCTTAACCCACTGAGCGAGTCCGGGGATCAAACCCTCATCCTCATGGATCCTATTTGGATTTGTTAACTGCTGAGCCACGAAGGGAGCTTCCTTCCCTTCACCTTTAACCTGCTGTCAGGTTTTGTCTTTCACTATGAGAAATCAAATTGGGAAAATAGTAAACCAAAATTACCTTTTTGTCTAAAACTATTTATTTATTTTTGCTTTTTATGGCCGTGCCTGTGGCATATGAAAGTTCCCAGAGCTACAGCTGCCAGCCACAGCCACAGCAGTGGCAGACCCAAGCTGCTTCTGCGACCTATGACAACGCCAGATCCTTAACCCACTGGGTGAAGCCAGGGATCGAACGCAGATCCTCATGGATCCTAGTTTGGTTCATAGCCCACTGAGCCACAACAGGAACTCCTTCAGATCTTTTAAAATGATGTTTAAGAATTTCTCATAGTCACTGAAGGAAAGCACTTGGCATAATTACTATAAAATGGTGGTTTTTAGGAAGCAGATTCTAGCTCCGGATGCTTTAAATTCTAACAGTTCTAGAATAAAAACAATGAGCTCTAGAAAACTAATGGAAACATGGCCAACATGCTTCCTCTCTAAGGTTTGACTTTTTTTTTTGCTAAGCAAGGGTTGTGCTTTTGGAGGATGGTAAAATGAGGAGCTTTTGTGGTCCTCAACCCCCCTGGAAAATGTTCTAACATAAAATTGACTAACGTTGCTACAGTGATGAGATAGTTGAGTAATTTCAAGAGTCTGTGTCGAAATATTAGATTTAAACCACCATGTTGGCCAAGGCAAGATTGTCACAGATTAAGTCGTGGTCAGATCTCTTGTGTGGTTGGCCTCAGAATGAGAGATTGAGTGGGTGTCTTGATCAAAATTTCAAAAAGAGCTAAAATTCTGAAATTAAACCAAGCCAATTTTTTCCTGTGTTAAGAAAATCTCTAAGGAATAACACGGTTTTGAGCTAGAATGTCTTTGAAATTGAGAGGCGAGAAAATCACTGAGTCTTTTTTCCTTTTCTAGGATACATTCAGAAACAACTTCCAAGCTTTACAGGGGGACCCACGGTTTTAAATACCAAAGGAGACCTCCTCTGCCCTTTTCTTTTACCCATATGACTGTCTGTCAAACCCGAGGCACCCCATAAATTCTCATCACATGGCCTTCCCCATCAGTAACAGAAAATGGAATTTAGGGTCACTTTATAGGGTGACATTGTGGTGGCTGACAAATTATTCCTGCCAGAAACCTATTGTGAATGCTGATTGAGTGCCACGCACATTCTCTACAAAAGGAGCTCGAGAGGTACTGAATTTAAGTTGTGTAAAATGTTTTGAGTGAGATAGAGTATTTTGTTTAGTTACTCAGCCGGTTCAACGACTTTGAGAAATGTCATGAATACGTCCACTGAATTTGGTTTTTAAAAGGCCAGTTCCATCAAATGCTAAACGTGCTGGGCATAGATGGAGGAACCTGCTTAGTCCCAGGATAACAGAACCTAAATCTGGATGACATTTAGAGATCATCTAGTAAAACTCACACATTTTCCAGATGGGACTAAGGATCAGAAAGAGGAAGTGACTTGACTAAAGTCATATGGGGGTTTGTGGCAGAACTGGAGGTCTTCCCAGTTTCGTGTTTCTTCTCTGATAATGATCTAAGAGAAACCAGATTGTCTCATCCATTTGTACACAGGTAAAGGATTCTAAAATCACCATCCATCCATCCATCCATCCATCCATCCATCCATCCATCCACATATTAATTAAAAATAATGTTTACTAACCATCTTTTCTTGTTTGGGGCATTCCACTGCATCCTGAGGGTAGAAGAAGGAAAGATACCATGTTTATCTTCAAGAAGCAGGTCAGACAAGAGGGTGCAATGAGTATTCTGCTGAGGGTTTATGTAGTTTCCTATCAACACACAGAGGAGATAAATTGAAATCTGATTCGAAACAAATCAAAAATGGCTGCATAGGAAACCTAAGACTTGTGCTGAGTCTTGGATAGGGAGTAGAAAAATCCCTCAACTTTGTTCTTTTTCATAATTATTTTGGTTATTTGAGTTCCTTTGCCTTTTCATACACATTTTAGAATCAGCTTGTCATTCTAGCTAAAGGTTTGTCAATTTGGTTCTTTTCAAAGGCCCAATCTTTGATTTCATTGATTTCCTCTATTGTATTTCTACTCTCTATTTGATTTTTTTCCACTCTAATATTTATTATTTCCTTCTTTCTGCTTGCTTTGGATTTAGTTTGCTCTTCTTTTTCTAGTTTCTCAAGGTAGAAGTATAGGTTATTGACTTGAGATCTTCCTTTTGTAATGTAGCCATTTACAATAACTATACATTTCCCTCCAAACACTGCTTTAGCTGCAGCCCATATTTTGGTATGCTGTGTTTTCATTTTCACCTCAAAGTTTTTTCTGATTTCTCTTGGATTTGTCTGCTGAACCTTTGAATGATGCTACCATTGGAAATTTTATCCCAGTGCACAAGTACTGTTCATGATCTTCAGTGCTAATAACTTACAATATTTCTTTTTGAACCAATTATTTAAAGGCTTGTGTAAAACAACATTTAAAACTTGCTCTTGTAAAGTCATACCCCTAGGCACAATGACTAAATCTGTTTTAAATGTTTTTGCCCTTTTTCTTTATTGATTCTGTCAGGTGACCTCTGGTAGCATCCCAAACCAGCTGGGTGAGGTTATTTCAGGCTTACTTGTTTTTCTGAAATAGTACTGTTTGTTCAAAATAAAGTCTTTGAGAGAGCTTTTACAACATGGCAGACTTCAGGCAGACTTAAATATAATCCAACTCCTTATTCAAGAAATAATTTTGGGGAAAAATAAGCATGCCTAATATTTAGGCATCTACACTCTCCAGCTGTATATGCTATTATTTTGATTCTACTTCATAAAGAGGGTCAGCTGATCATACATTATGCCCTTCTCACTTCTCCTCTGGCTTTCTAGTGCTTTGAATGTTGTTTCTCACAGGACACTGGCTCTTACCAAGGCAAAGTCTTGGTGAGTTGCATGTGGGTTCCGGCAAGAACATGCAGCTTGGTGTGTCCGGGCCTCCGGAGGGCCTTGATTGGGCCTCCTGCTCTGTTTTCCATCCAGACTCTGCCAGATAACAAACAGGCTTGGTCAGTTAAGCAAGAAGCTTGGGAAGTAAGAAAGGTTTAACTCTGTTTTCTATAAAAATTAGTTTTCTTCAGGATACCAAAGGGATGTGGGTTATCCAAGGCCAGCATCACCAACCTGGGCCCATTTCTTTCTTGCTGTGGGCCACCGGCTTTGAACTCCTAGAAGAAGGGCATTCTCAGAGTCATGTGTTTAGGCGGAAAACATCTGCACAGTCAAACTCACATACACACCATAGATATTCAACAGTACAAGGCTGGCAGGGCCCAAGGCATTGTCTCATATCTTACCAAAGGATTCTTCTACTTCATGCACATGGGAATGTGATTGGGTCCAATCACATTGGCTTATTTCTCAAGGCATGTATCCAGATGTGACCGAGAAACATACATTTAGAAAAACTGGATCATCTGGCTTTAAAATACATGAAAAGTAAGAGACTGTTAACTAGGCACTGTTTTGGGGAACTTCCAGTGTACTGACCTCTCTTGTTTTCTTCCCATCTCTTTCCTACCCTCAAGCATTGTTCTCCTTTTTAAGAGATCAAACAAAGGAATGAATATGTTTTGCTTGGACAACAGACAAGACTCAAAGAGATGTGACACATGTCTTTTGACACTTGGGAGCCTGTGAGCTGGAAGAGAATGTAGGCTTAGTATCTGCGACCACAAGAGATAAAACCGGGGTAAATAGAAATTGTGTGGGTACAGAACTGTTTTAGAAGAGCTTCTTTAATTGCCAAGGGTGTCCAAAGGAGTAATGACCTGCTTTGGGAAGTAATGAATCCTTGTTTCTGGAGCCACTGAAATATGACCTTGATGATCATTAATTAGTTATTTAGCAATGGATATATTTGGGGTCCATCGGTTCCAGTTTCAGCTACAGAAGCTGGAGAAAGAGCTGTGAACAAGAGGGGTAGAGAGTAAAGCCTCCTGGAGCTTCCACTTTGGGGCTGGAGGATGTAGCCCATAAACGAGGAAACCCAAAATCAGAGACCATGGTACACGTGAGGAAGGATATAGACAGGTTGCTATGTAGGGAATGAAAAGGGCCCAGATGCCTGCCATTCCCAGGATAGCTTATACGGGAATTACACATCACTTAGGGTATTTGTTTCCTTACAATTCCGGGAAAGTGGTTTTATAACTAACTCAGCACTGGGAACCTCTTGACTGCTTCGCTACCCAGGAATTCAAGATAGCAGTAGACTCTTTGGGGGGTTCAGTTACCTGGAAATCGGTGGCGTGCAATACATGGCTCTAAAAGTCAGTTCTGGTCCCAGGAATGCCAGCTCCCTGAAATCAGCAGGGATATTGTTTGCTGCTGGTGTTTAGTCCAGATTGTGCTTGACTGTTTTTGGCCAAAGGTCATTGTGTTGATTTTTAGCAGAAAGATGCAGGTGAAACGAACTGGCCTGAGGTCTGGATTTCTTTCTTTCTTTTTTTTTTTTGTCTTTTTGCCTTTTTATCTAGAGCCACACCCGGGGCATATGGAGGTTCCCAGGCTAGGGGTCTAACAGGAGCTGTAGCCGCCGGCCTTAGCCACAGCCACAGCAACGTGGGATCCAAGCCGCGTCTGCGACCTACACCACAGCTCACGGCAATGCCGGATCCTTAACCCACTGAGCAAGGCCAGGGATCGAACCCGCAACCTCATCGTTCTTAGTCGGATTCGTTAACCACTGAGCCACGAAGGGAACTCCCTGGATTTCTTTTAAAAATCATCTTCCAAGGTCTGTCCCAAACTCAGGCCCTCTTGGTTCAACCATCTACCCCTGGGTGCCCTTGAACTTTGGCGTCTCACTTGTCATCCTTCCACTTTGGCAACTGAGGTCAAGAAGATGGTTCCTGGGGATTCCTTATGTCTCCTTGATGATAAGTGTGTTGCTTAGGGAGACAGGCTTGATTCCTAGAGGATGAGTTATAATAATAATAATAGTAATTTTTTAAAAGCAGCTCCATTTGTTGAACATTTACCAAGTCTTAGACCTTGTTCTCAGAGAGCCCTGCTTATTACCTCCTTGAGTTCTCACAACCACCCTGTGAACTAGGTTCTATTATTATCCCATCTTACAGGTGAGGAAACTGAGGTCCTGGGAGGGCCAGAGACTTACCTAGAGCTTCACAATTAGGTATGTTCAAGCTGGGATGTGGCTCCTATCTCCAGAGCCCAAGTATTTCACCATTGCTTCAAAAAAGAAAAGAACAAACAGTTGCAGAAGCAGAATACACCCTTCCAAGATTCTCTTCCTAGATATTATTTGGAATAAATGAAGCCTCCAAATTCCCAGCTTTCTTGATCTGTGCAGTGCAATATGGTAGTCTCTGGACACATGTAGCTATTTAAATGTAAGACAGTTAAAAATCACATAAAATCAAAAATTCAGTCTTCAGTTAAACTGACCACATATAGGAGCCCCAAAGATATGTGTACAAAAGCCCACTGTGTTGGACACTGCCCAATACAGATAGAACACATTTCCATTCTCCCAGAAAGCGCTTTTGGACAGCAGTGTTACTGATGAAGCATTCAAGGCTCAGAGAGGCAAAGAGACTTGTCCAAGACACACAGCAAGAGCCAGGATTTGCAAAGCACATATCACAATACCATGTCTCAGTCCTTTCCTTGGTCCTCTGTTGCCCACCTGCTCAGCTTTTTTTTTTGTCTTTGCAATGAGCCTTTATCAAGGGCAAGTAGCATACCTTCTATTTCATTTATGCACCAAAATCGAGCCATCTAATCCTCACCTTCTTCCAGGGTTGAGCACATACTGAGACCTTTACAAGCCCTAAGCACATAGTAGGGTCATCACAACCAGTCTCACTTTTCCTTTCCTACTCGCCACTTTCAAAATGACAGTGGGAGTTCTGGCAAGCATCAAGCTTCAAGTTTTAAGTAAAATGTATTATTCTTTTTTTTTTTTTTGAGTTGGCCAACTTAATTGCATAAGGCAGAAAGATGGTTTTTATTTGAAAATCTCGAAGGACCAGTATTTTTAGTGAGGGGAGGAGGACTGAAGAGACCTGCACTGTTTACCTTTCTTGAGGTGAGAGTGGGGGTAGGGCAAGTAGAGACCAGAGCCTTCGGGTCCTGGGCTCTAACTTGGTCTCGTAAGAATCTTAACCAGAGGTTTGGTTAAGTGTATAGACCTTGGGGACTGCAGAGTCTGGGCTGCTGCTCCAGAGTCAGCAGGTAACAGCTGTGTAAGCTTGGACAATTTATGCAACCCTTTTGAGCTTGCATTTTGTAGTTTGTAGAGTGAAATTTGACCTCCTAAGATCAGGAAACATCTTTGCGATAACCCATGTGAAAGGCCAGCAAAGACTTTGGTCCATTATGCTATAGACACGGTTGTTTTTCTTATCTCACTGTAAATCATTTTTCAGTTGTTTGTGGCCCTCACTGGACTAAAGGCTTCTTAAAGGTAGGGGCTGTGTCCATCTTGTTGTCTGCTGTATCTTCAGGGTACAATTTCCAGCCCCACAGTAGATGTTCAATAAATATCTGTTGAAACAGTGACAGAATATCTCAGTCTCAGAAAAAGTCTGTGCTTTAAGGACATTTAAAAGTTTATAGTTCAGATCTTTGTCAGATGAATCAATCTCCAATTATAACAGTTTTGTCAAGCAGTTGTTTGTCCACTACTTGAATGCCTCCAGTAATGAGCAGCTCACTCCCCAAGAATGGCTTTTTTTCACTTTGGACCTCTCCATTGGGCTGAAGTGCAGTCACACATATCTGGCTGAGCCACAGATAGGAGATAAAGTGGTAAAGCGAGTCTCCAGCCAGCTCTGCAGAGTTTCAGGCCTTCCACTGGGGGTGGGGAGAGAGGTAGAAAAATGAACCTAGAGAATCTGGCTATAAAACACATTACCTGCATTTATAGTCCTCATGCCCCAAGGCCTGGGATAAAGTGAAGAAGGAAAAACATTCCACTCTAGCTCTCAGTGACCCCTAAAAGAAACCCCCCATGGAGTCATTTAGGATAGTAATTTGAGTATAAACTCAAGCATGCCTTCCTAGCTTTCCCTCCATAAACTCATGATGATCAGCACCAAATTGTTTGAAAATGTGGCCCAGAACCCTTCCAGATGAGGGCTGGGCTCAGAGAAATAAAAAGTTAAGGGCATGTTGCTATGGCATTAAAAATCAAGGGAGTACGCAAGCATCTCAAACTGTGCACCGAAAATTTGTTCTTTCTCTATGCCTTGCCCATGAAAGGCTAAGCCAGCAGAAATCATTAAAATGTCAGACAGGGAGCTGGGTTTAAATGTAAACATGTAGCCCTGTGACAGTTGTGTTCCCTGAAAAGCTAAAGATGATGAAGAGAAAGAAAAGAGTTGGGGATAAAGAGAAAGTCAAGCAGAATGGAGACGCAGTGTTCCTTCCTCTCCCAGCCTTCGTAGTTTGAGAAAAGGGCATCATCATCCATTCATTCGCTTGAACTAAGCACCCAAGAGCCGCCCTTGATTCTTCCCTTTTATTGGTTCCCTGCATCTAGTTAACCAGCAAGTTCTATGTCTTGACTTATTTCTAAAATATTAGTTTGAATCATACGAAGCTGCTTCTTTGACCTACAAAAAAAAAAGGACAATTGCCTAGGATTCAACATAATTACATTTTACATCAGTGCTTTTTTTTTTCTATCACCACTGCTACTATTCTGGCTCGAGCCACTGTAATCACTTGCCTAGACTAGGGCATAGTCTCCAGCTGGTCACTCTGTTCCCACTCTTGTCTTCTTCCAGGCTAATTCTTACATTAGACATCAAAGTTCACCGTGACAATTCCCTGCTGAAAATCCTTGAGTGAGAAATTTGATGGAAGACCTGTACCCTGAAAACTACGAGACGTTGCTGAAAGAGATGTAAAAGAGCTACATAAATGGGGAGAAATACCACATTCACGGGTCAGGTGTTTCAATAGTTTTCTCTTCCGGTTGATCTCTAGATCTCTAGATATAGATTTAGTGCCACCCCAATCAAAACTCAGCAGATTTTTGTTTTGTAGAAATTGACAGGCTGGTTCTAAAATTCATGTGGAAATGCAAAGGACTTAGAATAGTCAAAACAACTCTGCAGAAGAATAAAGTGGAAGGCTGACATAATTTGATTTCAAGCCTTCTTAGAAAGATACAGTAATTGCACATATATGGACAATTGAGACTTGACAAAGGTGTAAAGGCAATTCAGCAGAAAAAGTGTAGTCTTTTTAACAAATGGTGGTACAGCGGTTGGATAATAATATGCAGAAAAAGAACTCTGACTCATGCTTCACAATATATAAAAATTTGACTCAAAGTGAACACAGGACTACATTTAAAATACAAAACAATACAATGTCTCTAGGGAAAAAAATCTTTTTATCTTAAGGTAGTCAGATTTTTCTTAGATATGACACAAAACCATGATCCATAAAATAACAAATTGGGTTTCATTGTCATTTACCACTTTTACTCTTTGAAAGACATTGCCAAGAGAATGAAAAGGTAAGTCTTATAGTGGGAGAAGAAACCTGGAAATTATATATTTGGTAAAAAATTTATATCCAGAACACACCACACACACACACACACACAAACACACACACTCACACACCATTAAAATTTAATAAGAAAATAAAAAAACACAGTTCAGTAAAAAATGACCCAAAGATCTGAACAGACACTTAGACAAAATGATTGTGTGGAAAGAAAATGAACAAATGAAAAGATGCTCAACATCATTAGTCATTTGTGAAATGCAAATTAAAATCACAGCAAGGTGCTACTACATACTTATTAGAATGACTAAAATTTAAAAAGATAGACATATATAATATTAGTAAGGATGTAGAAGAATTAGAACTTTCATTCACTGTTGATGGAAATATAAAATGGTGTAAGTATTTTGGAAAATAATTGGGTAGTTTCTTAAAGAGTTAAACATATTCTCACTGTTTGGCTTAACCAGTTTACCTCTACCACTTTATTCAAGAGAAATGAAATCTATATCCATACAAAAACTTGTACCTAAATGTTTATTGCACCTTTATTCATAATAGTTCAAAACTAGATAAAACTCAAATGTCTATAAATAGATGAACAGATAAAAATTTGTGGCAACTTCGTACAATGGAACATTATTCAGCAAAAAAGGGAACGATTATTTATACACGGTACAACATAGATGAATCTCAATAATTATGCTGAGTGAAAGACAGAAAGAATATATACTCTATGATTCCATTTATATGACATTCTAGTTAATGCAAAATAATATATTCACCGAAAGTGATAGAATGAAAAAAGATAATTCACATAAATGGAAATGAAAAGAAAGCTAACGTAGCAATACTTAGATGAAATAAACTTTAAAACAAAGACTGAAACAAGAGAAAAGAAGGGCATTATATAAAGATTAAAGGTTCAATCCAACGAGAGGATCTAACATTTATAAACATTTATGTACCAACATAGGGACACCTAAATATATAAAGCAAATACTAATAGACATAGTGGGATAAACTGGCAGTAAAATAATAATAGTGGGGACTTTAATACCCTAGTCACATCAATGGGTAGATCAACCAGACAGAAAATCAATAAGGAAACTCTGGCCTTAAACGATGCATTAGATCAGACTTAATAGTTTCAAGAAAATTAAGAAGATTGAAATTACGTTGAGCATCTTTCCAACCACAGTGGTATGAAATTAGAAAGAGGTTATAAGAAAAAAATTCAAAATCCCAACTATCTTTTTTGCAGAAAGAGAAAGCACCATCCTAACACCCATATGGAATTTCAAGGGATTCCAAATATTCAACACATCTTGATAAAGAAGGACAAAATTGGAGGAATCACCCTTTCTGATTTCAAAACTTCCTACAAAGCTACTGAAATCAAAATTGGGCACTGGCATAAAGATAAACATATGGACCAATAGAATAGAAGAGAACTGTATGATCAGAAGGTTTTTCACAAGGATGCCAAAACCGTTTAATGGGACGAAGATAGTCTTTCAACAAATGGTGATGGGAAAACTGGATATGGAAATGCAAAAGAATGAAGTTGTGGTTTTTCCTTACATCATATACAAAAACTAATTCAAAATGGATGGAAGGCGTCAAGGTAAAACCTAAAATTATAAAGCTCTCAGAACAAAAATAGGGGAAAACTTAAGGAAACTGGAGCTGGCACCGATTTCTTGGATGTGAGACCAAAAGCACAGGCAGTGAAAGAAAAAATAGATAAACTGGCCTTCATCAAAAATTAAAAACTCTTGTGCATCAAAGGGCACTGTCAACAGAGTGAAGATGCAACCCACAGAATCACAGAAAATATTTGGAAATCATATTATCAGATAAGGGATTATTATCCAGGATATATAAAGAACTCCTACAAGTCAACAACCAAAATAAAGCCCAGGTAAAAAGTAGGCAAAAGACTTGAGGAGTCATTTCCGTGAAGAAGCTATACCAAGGGCCAGTAAGCACATGAAAAGATGTTCAGCATCATTAATCATTAGGGAAATGTGAATCAAAACCACAAAGAGATCCCACTCTATACCCTTAGGATGGCTATTTTCAAAAAACAGAAAGTGCCAAATGTTAGCGTGGGTGTGGAGAAATGAGAACACTTGGGCACGGCTAAGTGTGCATTGCTAGTGGGAATGTAAAATGGTCCAGTCACTGTGGAAAAAAATTAGGGCACTTCCTAAAAAAATTAAACATAGAATTACCATATGATTTGGCAATTTTACTTCTTGGTGTATACCCAAAAGAATTGAAAGCAGGGTCTCAAAGAAATATTCATACACCCATGTTCATAGCAACATAATTCACAGCAATTCAAAGCAACTCAAATACCCACTGACAACAATGGATAAACAAAGTGTGGTATAGACACACAAACAAATGAAATTCTGATGCATGCGACAAAATGGATGAACTTTGAAGATAGTATACTAAGTGAGATAAGCCACAAAAGGCCAAATAATGTATGATGCCATTTATCGGACGCCTGGTAGTAAGTGGTACCGAGCACAGCCAGAGTCATAGAAATAGAGAGTAGAATGGTGGTTTCAAGGGGCTGCGGGAAATGAGGGGGGCCGGGGTGGAGACAGAGTTTCAGCTTGGGATGCTAAAAACGTTTTGGAGATGGATAACGGCAAGGGTCGCTCAACACATGCGAATGTAGCTAATACACTGAACCTTACACTTCAAATGGCTAAAGTGTTTCATTTTACCTATAATTGAAATAAAATTCATTGTTATAAAAATAAAATAAAATGTTAAAATATTAAAAAAAAGTACTATCTTTATGATGAAGAAAAAGCAAATGCTTTAGTGGCTTACCATCGCACTTAGAAAAAAAATCTAGTGTCTTTCCTTGGCCTGTGAGGTCTTCTGGGACCTGGTCCCAGCTGGCCTTTCTGACCTCACCTGGTGCCACTCACCCGGTCGCTCACTACACTTCAGCCATCCTGGATTTTTTTCTCTTCCCGTAAACACACAAAGAGTTTTCCTGCCACTGGGCCTTTGCATTTGCTGTTTCCCCTGCCTGGAATACACTTCCTCCAGAGGGCTCCTTGGAGACTTCCTTCTCGCGTTCAGGTGTCGGTTCATACGTTGCCTTAGAACAAAACCACTTTTCTGATCATCTGCTTTTAAATCTTACACCCCAACTTATTCAATCCATCTTTTTCTTCCCGTCACATTTTATCCTAGAACCGTATTTCTTTCCTTTAAAGTATTTTTCACAATCAAAAATTATCCCTTTACTTTTGGGGGACTTATTCATTTTATACATGTATTAATGAATACTAGGTGCCATATACTATGATATCTATGCTTGTACATAAAGAAATCCTACAAGTCAACGACAAGAAAATGAAAGCCCAGGTAGGAGTTCCCGTTGTGGCACAGTGGTTAACGAATCCGACTAGGAACCATGAGGTTGCACGTTCGATCCCTGGCCTTGCTCAGTGGGTTAAGGATCCGGCGTTGCCGTGAGCTGTGGTGTAGGTTGCAGATGTGCCTCGGATCTGGCGTTGCTGTGGCTCTGGCAAAGGCTGGCATCTACAGCTCTGATTAGACCCCTAGCCTGGGAACCTCCACATGCCACAGGTGCGGCCCTAAAAAAGCAAAAAGCAAAAAAAAAAGAAAAAAAGAAAAGAAAGCCTAGGTAAACAGCAGGCAAAGGACTTGAGAAGACATTTGGCACCTTCTGTTGTTTGAAAATAGGCATCCTAAAAATCATAAAAGCATTAAAATAGCACTTACATTCTAATGCAGAGCTACAAGCACACAGCATAAATTAGTAACATGTATATTATGCTAGACTGTGATAAGTGCTAAGGATAATAATAAAACTGGGCCAGCCTGTTGTGGATGAAGTTTGCCATTTGCTTGTTTGTGGCCTGAACTTCTCTAGAATGTAAGCCTCTGAGGATAGGACCTTCTCTGTCCTGGTTACTTCCGTTTCCCCAGGGCCTAGAGTGGTGTTGGGGACACGTCGTGAATAAAATGTTATGTAGATAAGTGATGGCCCAATGGGAATAAAGGGCTTACAGCAGGTGCATGTGATGGGGAGCTTGTTTACACAGTGATCTCAACATGCCCACTCGCTCATCCAGGAAAATTTGTGTCCACGGAGACTTAAGAGATCTTCCTTTTTTTTGGTTGTGATTAAACATACATAAAATTCAGCTGTTGTCAAAGGCACTGAGGACATCCCCGATGTGGTGTAGCTACCACTTCTTTTCATCTCCAGAACTTTTTCATCATCTCATATTAAAACCTTGCACGTACTAAACACTAACCCCCTCTTCCCCTAAGAGCCACCATTCTGTTCTCTCAATTTGACTACCTCATAGAAGTGGAATCTTATGACGCTTGTCCTTTCGTATCTGGCTTATTTCCCTTAGCATAATGTCTTCAAGGTTCATCCGTGTTGTAGCATGTGTCAGCATTTCCTTCCTTTTAAGTAAAAGGAACTTACTTTTTAGGGAAATCATTCTAACAGATATATAGTGGCATCTCATTGTGATTTTTTTTTTTTCTTTTTAGAGCACATGGAAGTTCCGGGGCTAGGGGTCGAATCCCAGATACAGCTGCCAGCCTTCACCACAGCCACAGGAATACCAGATCTGAGCTGCGTTTGTGAGCTTCATACACCACAGCTCGAAGCAACTCTGGATCCTTAACACACTGAGCAGGGCCAGGGATCGAACCCATATCCTCATGGATACTACTAGTCAGATTTGTTTCCGCTGAGCCATAAGAGAAACTTCTCATTGTGATTTTAATTTACATTTCTAAAGTGAATTTTTTTTTTTTTTGGTCTTTTGTCTTTTGTCTTTTTAGAGCTTCACCTGTGGCATATGGAGGTTCTCAGGCTAGGGGTCGAATAGGAGCTGTAGCTGCCCGTCTATGCCACAGCCACATGGGATCCTTGACCCACTGAGTGAGGCCAGGGATTGAACCCACAACTTCATGGTTACTAGTTGGTTAACTTCATTAACCACTGAGTCACGACAGAAACGCCTCAAGTGACTTTTTAAGAATGAATCATAGTCATCATATATCCGAGGAAGCTTCTTGACTGTGTCACTGTCCTTGGTCAGGTTTGTGATTGGCAGAGGAAGAACCACTAGACGATCATAAACTCCTGGAGGATGGAGGTCACGCTTAACTTGTTCCCTGCGAGACCCCAGTGTCCAGCACTGGGAGACAGTAGCAGGCCAACACATTAGGAGAGAGACATTGTAAAAAAAACCTCTTGACTTTCTGTGGACTTCCAAGATACTACCCACTAACCCCATACAGGTACATTTTCTCATGTTCCTTGTTGGGGAGGTGACACAGGGGGAGGGTCCCTGTGATGGAGGGTCCCTGATGGCCTGTGACTTTTGCATGGAGAGATGGCTTGGACAACCCCGTGGATCTTGACTTATTTTTGTTTATTTGCCACCCCAGACAAGCTGTAACTGGGACAGACAGATCAGCCTGTTCACATCATAAAGACGAAAAGAACAGAAAGAAATCTGGTGCCCTGGACCACTGGGGAGCACTTGTGGCTGCTCATCGCCACTGAAGGTGGAGACCTTCTCCTCATCTCCATCAGGGACGGCTGTTTTCTTTCCTCATCTCCTTCTCTATCCACCCAACTCTTACTCCTTATTTTGATTTGCTTCTTTCCAGAGATTCAGGGGAGGAGGTACAACCATGGCTGCCCTACGGTGGAACCAAAGAGAATCAGATCAGCAAACACATGGGGGACCTCCTTTCAGACCTTGAGCAAGCCCAGACTCCGGACAGGGCCCGTCCCTCACAGCCAGGAGTGTCGCATCCGGTACCAGCTCGGAGTGACTTCCCCGTGTCATGTTTACACTGCCGTGCTGCGCAAATTGGAGAGTGTGTTTCCAGGAACATCTGGGTGGACCAGCTGGACACGTGTTTCCTGCCTCATTAATGTAGGCTCCTAATTAATCGTGTAAAACCCAAACCAAATAAGCCAGGAACCAGGACTGAAAATAATCATTAAGCCCCTCCCCCCATGCACACATTTTAATGGAAACTTGGCCCAGGTGATTGGGCCTCACTTGGCTCGGTCCTGGGGCTCTAAGCAGGGAGTTCATCGTGCAGACAAGCTTGGGGAAGCAGAGAGGTCTCCACCCTGTTCTAAGCAGCACAGAATCTACTGGATCCAGGAGACTCGGAACAAACACCCTAATAATTCATAAGAAGTGGATTTCTCCTCAGTCAAGAGGGCTGTAGGCATTAGAGTCAAATCATCTGAGTTCAAACCCTCCCAGCAGTACTAGCTGCTGTTCCCCTCTCTGGGCCTCAGTTTTCTCTTCCATGAAATAGGAATAACAGTATCTGTCTTGCAAGGTTATTGTAAGGATTAAATGAGAATTTATTTCAGGTGCTTAGCTCTGGACCTGGGTATGTCACAAACTTGGTGAGTGGCAACAATTATTGCCAAGGCTCATAATTGATCCAGAGTCTTTTTTTTTTTTTTTTTTTATGGCTGCACCTGTTGCATATGGAGGTTCCCAGGCTAGGGGTTGAATCGGAGCTAAAGCTACACCACAGCCATAGCAAAGCCAAATCTGAGCTGAGTCTGCAACCTACATATACCACAGTTCATGGTAGTGCAGGATTCTTAACCCATTGAGTGAGGCAATTGAACCCACCTCCTTCTGTATACTGGTTGGGTTTGTTACTGCTGAGCCATGATGGGAACTCCTCTTTGCTTCTCATTTCTGAAGGATGGGCTTGCCTTTCCCACAAGGAGGTGATGGATGCCATATCTATCAGGAGGAAAAGTAATAAATGGGTACATTTTAGAAATGGGGCATTAGGCAAATTATAGAATGGCAGAAAATATTTACAAATCACATATCTGATAGGGGTTCGTATCTAAAATATATAAAGAGCTCATACAACTCAATAAAACACACACACACGCAAAACAAAGAATCTGATTTAAAAATTGGCAGAAACCGAATAAGTATTTTTCCTAAGGAGACATACAAATGGCCAACAGATACTTTAAAAGGTATTAAACATCAGTATAATAATCAACTAATAATCAATGTCACAAATCAAGGAGTACTTGTTGTGGCTCAGCAGGTTAAGAACTTGACTAGTATCATGAGGATGCGGGTTCAATCCCCAGCCTTACTCAGTGGCTTAAGTATCCAGTGTTGCCTTGAGCTGTGGTGTAGGTTACAGATGTGGCTTGGATCCTGCATTGCTGTGGCTGTGGCATAGGCTGGCAGCTGCAGCTTCAATATGACCCCTAGCCTGGGAACTTGCATATGTCACTGGTGAGGTCTTAAAAAACAAACAAACCAAAAAAAAACCTTTGGATGGGGAGAAGAAATGATGTATCAGAACATGAAGGATGTCCAGGTAATGGGGCAGAAAATTCTGCGAAAAATCTACAAGGGATTTTCTGTGACAAACCAGGCAGGTAAGTTGTGGCAACTTTATAAATTCTTATGCTTCTCATTGTAATAACAGAAACCACACCTCTAGGTGACACAAATAATAAAGGGAATTTATCCACTTGTTTAATTAGAAAATGTTGTTAGGTTTCAGGTAAAGCTTGATCCTGTGGCTCAGTGATGTCACTGAGGACCCAGTTTCTTTCTTATGGTTGCAAGATGGCTTTCAGTGTCTCCTGAGGCTTCAGACTTCATCCTTCACATCTAGAGGGATGTTTCTGCCATCTCCAGAAAATGTTCTAAAATTGGTTTAAGTGGCTTAAGGATATCACTGAGGGAAGGTGCTGACTGCTAAGGTTGTGTGTTTCATTCCTGGAAGCAGGGATGAAGTTGGCTTCATGGAACAACATGGATTTCCAAGAGGCAATTATGAAGGGAAAGTCGGAAGATGAATGTGCAACAGAAATACAGTCACCAATAATCCAGGAATCAGAAGGTGTTGACCTGGACACAACAAAGGGAGAAAAACACTTGGCGATAACACTGGTGGCAAACTGGATATACTAGGGTACAATAAAGTTGACTTCTGTCTGGAATGAGGTTTTGTTTCTGGGAGAGAATCGTCTGACTGAGGGTTTGAAATTTCTCTTTGCCAGCTTTTGGCCAGCGACACGGTTGAGCTGAGTAGACGCTTGCGCCTGACTCTGGGCTGCACCATGTTGGAACAGAGCAGGACTTTGGAGCCAAGAGCTGGTGCCTTATTCAGCCACTCTGGCCAGTTCCCCCACGGTCCCTGTGGCAGCATGAAAGTCTCCCATTACATGTCCTTCTAATCTGGACATTAATCCAAGCTCAACAAGTGTAACTCGAACCCGCACAATGAACCTATAACAAACCTCAGGGCTTCTTGTCATCACAGGTTACAGGGCATAATCCCATGTAAGAGCTTGTTTACTTATATGCAATACACAGGTTTTCCTTGATTCAATGTACTGTGTGACAACAACCTAGCAATTTGCATGTTCTTCCTGATTATCTGGTAATTAAACCCAGTAAGTACAAACATACTGTAATTATCCTGTAACCGACCATCTGGACAGAGAGATGGAAATAACTATGTATTTACGTGATAGCCCTATGATAATTATGACGTAACGGAATGATCAGCCATGAACGAGGGGAAAGCTTTGCAAGAGGCACGATCATGCTTTCACACGGCTCTAGCATTCATTCAAGCATTAATTTTCTAGAAATGGCCAAAGATGTCAGGCAACTTGGCTGATGAACCCCATCCGGATGGAGGCACTGAAGACCTAAAGAGCAACCGATAAAGAACGGACGCCTGAGCAGGAAGTAAATGTGCTCACTCATTTATTCGGATCCTGTTCTCACTTCATGGGATAACACTGAGTATTTGTTTCTTTGAACTGCTCTCCATTTGCATTGGAATCGTCAGTGCCTGTCAGTAAATGGTAATGTGATTGAATATGGTTACTATGTGTTACAGATCTTACATTCATGGAGGAAATCAGGTGTCCAACCAGAGAAGAAGTTTGAACATAATGGCATTTGTGCTCTTGCAGAATTGTCAAAAGCACTGACCTTTTCCGATAGAACCACAAATAATAACCTCACCCGTAAGTGACTGATACACGAAGTCTTCCTATACTTTGGCTGTGATGCATGCATAGGAGGGAAGAAAAGAGAATAGTATTTGGAGTACAGGAGAGTGGCTGATAGCAGCAACCACGAACTCTGCTCTCAATTAGAATAGAGTGGGGTTGTATCGTGGGAGCTTTTTAAGTTATGTCTGTCAAATCCAGGATGCTGCCAAGGTACAGTGATCATTTTTCAAAAGATTAAGAAGGGAAAAAATGCCATCAGATTACTATTAGGTAAGGCTTTCTTGTCTTTAGAATTTTGAAGTTAAATTCATTGAAAGAATTTTGTGTACAGATTTAGACAGGACTGTTTTTTGTTTTGTTTTCTTTTCTTTTCTTTTTTCTTTTTTGGGCAACCCCACAACATATGGAGTTTCCGGGCCAAGGATCAGATCTGAGCTGCAGCTAAGGCAACGATGGATCCTTAGCCCACTGTACTGGGCTGGGGATTGAAGCTGCGTCCCCGAGCTCCAGAGACGCAGCCCATCCCGTTGCACAATAGAGGGAACTCCTAGACAGGAATTTAATCACGTATTCCTCTTCTGCAAACATAAAGGAGACTCCATGGCTGAGGCCCTCCTCGAATGTTTTTATGTTAAAAGCCCAGTGTTTTTAATTTGCTCTTTGACTTGGAGATATCAGCGTCTGTGTTCTTTAGACAACATTGTCCTCTGCCACTGGGCACGTTGGTGAATCAGCATTTCCTAGAAGGGTCCGTGGCTATTGTTTCTGGTGTTTGTTTTTTTTGTTTGTTTGTTTGTTTTTTCCAGGGAAGCTATACCCATCCTGCCAAGTATATAGCATTACTGATGGCTTAGGCGTTTGTGATATTTCTGAAATTTTACTATTCTTATGGAGTTAGATTTTGAAAGTTTTCCTCTCTGCAAGTATTTGCACGCATACTGTGGGCATATGAGAAATCTAGCCCTGGTCCTGAGTCCAGGCTGAGCTGCCTCTTGAATCAAAAGGTAAAGATACCGGGGAAGGCAGGGATTCTGACCTCCGGCTCCTCTCCTTTCCATGAGCCAGTCGATTCCTTATTTTATAATTGTAGTGATTTGGGCCACAGGCAGCCTAAGTTGGGCTTCTGTCACTTGAAGGTGGATGCTGACTAATATACTGCAGTCACTGGCTAACTGAAATAGTCAGTATTAGCCACTGGCTAATAGAAAGTTTAGGAAACAGCTTTAAAGAGGGCTAATCACAAGCATTCCCTTAATGTCCCCCCCTTTTTTTTTCTGTAAGGAAATCATATGCTTTTGCAAAAATTCAGTGGACTAATTCTTTGATTTAAAAACAGAGGCCTGCAGGGTCCAAAGGGCCAGGCCCTGAGATTTCTGCTCTTTGGGAGGAAGAATTGGGACTGAAAATGTAGACATGGCTCTATTTCAGCTGCCAAACCTCTCCTGAGTGTCCCCCGGGGCCAGGGCTGGGGCCCCGTGATGGCCGTGGTAGGTGTGTTCCCCCAGGCTTTTCATGGTCCAGGACACAGTTGAGGCCCCGGGCTGACACCTCGATCACCTCTTGGAAGCGTTTTCCCAGGAGGAATCTCTCTCTGGGGCTGTGCTGTCGATGCCACCGGGAGCCCTGCACTATGTGGGCTCTTCCTTCGGTAGAGAGGCTGGGAGTGGACCCGGACAATGCAGGGTCCAGTGAGCCAATCGGATCTCCTGTCCCGGGACACAGTCAGCTGCTGGGAACCAGGGGAACAAGCAAGGTAGGGAGCAGGATGCTGAGGGGGCCACTGAGCCTCGGCAACAACCCGAGACCACAGAAGCTGGAGACCTCTTCCCGCCAAGGTGACAGGTGAGGTGGGCGTGTAGGGGAAATCGTGGGGCAGGAGGCAGCGGGTGGCCAGACGTGGAGCAAAGGAAATCGACAGAGCTATGGGCCGACCTAAAAGTGACACTCCAAAAAATAACGATATTAGCAATAATAGATAATACTGATGGACTGCTTATACTTAACAGCAGCTGAGTTAAGGTCTTTGCGTGGTATTATTCCATTTGTCCTGTGAAACAGGACGTAACTACTCTCCCCATTTTACAGAGGAGGAAACTGAAGCTCAGAGAGATGAAGGAATTTATTTTATTTTATTTTATTTATGTATTTATTTTATCTTTTTAGGGCTGTACCCGCAGCATATGGAGGTTCCCAGGCTAGGGGTCGCATCAGAGCTGCTCTTGCTGGCCTGCACCGCAGCCACAGCAACTCGGGATCTGGGCCGGGTCTGCAAACTATACCACAGCTCACGGCAACACTGGATCCTTTACCCACAGAGCGAGGCCAGGGATCAAACCCACATCCTCGTGGATACTAGTGGGGTTCATTACCACTGAACTACAACAGGAACTCCTGAGGTTAAGGAATTTGACAAAGGCGATGCAAAGTGTAGAAAACACATGCAACCAGTGCTCTCCCCCTTAAAGGCTGATGATTTTTGGCCAACAAAGCAGGGGTGCAGCCTACTGTTGGTGGACTCTGATTTCACCTGAGCCCCAGTATACACTTCTATTAGAAGGGAGAGGAGTTTCCGTTGTGGCTCAGTGGTTAACAAATCTGACCAGGAACCATGAGGTTGCAGGTTCGATCCCTGGCCTTGCTCAGTGCGTTAAGGATCTGGCGTTGCCGTGAGCTGTGGTGTAGGTTGCAGACGCGGCTTGGATCCCGCGTTGCTGTGGCTGTGGCGAAGCCTGGCATCTACAGCTCCTGTTAGACCCCCAGCCTGGGAACCTCCGTATGCCGTGGGTGCGGCTCTACATAAAGGCAAAAAGACAAAAAAAAAAAAAAAAAAAAAAAAAAAGGGAGAACTTCTGCCCTGTCCCTCCTCATGCAGTGGACAAAGACCTGCTTGTGAATGATAGCAAGACATGCCTAATCTACCAGCTTGCATTTTCCTGCTTAACCTAAGCGAGGCCTCAGATTCCTTCTTAACAGGAGCATTTTCAGCAGCCACCTCCAACTGACCAGAATGGGTACGTGGGATACCTGGTCTAAAATTGTGTGGGTTCCAACTGATGGGAGCCAGAGGTGACTTTCTAAGGAATCAAGGCGAGTGGATCTGGCAGAGGGACTGTGAAAGTTGGGGACAGAGCCTGTTTCAGATCACATCATTGGGCAGAACAGGAGGAACTGGAATTGAAAAGGAGAGGACTGGTGGCAACAGATCTGTTGGCAAGGGTGTCAGAGGGAGAGATGCAGACAAGCCACAGCCACCTCTGTTTCTAGAAAACCTGCAGACATGACAGCATAAGCCTCACTACATAAGCCAAACAGTTAATAACGTATATTATCACAATACTTTTTTTCCCGGAGTACCTCCAATACATATGTACAATACACATAAAAGAGTGTGATTGCAGTAGCTAATCTCTCATAGTCTAGCTGAGTTGAAATTTATTCCTCACATAATATAATTTGAGGTTGCTTATAATAAAAAGCACATGGTCTTTAACTGAGCCTTTACAAATCGTATTAAATTAGGAGAACCTGGAGCGGGTAGGAGATGATTTTGCCAAGAATTCTATGCAATGCAGTTCCATTGCTTTCCCATTAAACTTATCCCTGAGCTTCCTGGCACCCAGATAGTAAAGGGTAAGAAGATATATTACATGGATTCTGTTGCCGGATAAGAGATTCAGGAAAGAGGATTAAACTAGTGGTTGGTTGGACCTCAAGTTGGCACTGTTTAACTGTAAAAGGCTTCAGATCAGGACAGTTCATTGGAAAGTGCAGCCTTGCTTTAAGGTGACAAGATATGGCTACTTCTTGTTCATCTTTCAGGTTCAAGAGGCAGCAGGAGCTGAGTAGTATTTGCCCCTTTACACCAGCAGGCAGCCTCCTGTTGCCACACTTCCAACTCTCCTCTATTGATCATGCCCTTTGCCACCTGCTTAGCTCTTCCAGTGCCTGAAATGAGTGGTCTAGGTGAGCATCTTAAATACACACACAATCTTTGGTCTGTTCTACCCATTGAAGCCAGCATGATCCTGTTCACTCAAACTTTAAATAGTGTTGCTCTTCTGCTCATATCCCTTTAATGGCCTCCATCATCCCCCCAAATAAATGCCAATGTCCTTAAAAGAACCTTGCCTTAGACCTTGTCCCCCTTTTCTTGCTCCTCCAGCTTAGTTCTTTCTGTGCTTCAAATCCACCAAGTATGCTCCTGCCACCGGGCCTTTGCACGTGCTTTGCCCACCTCTGCCTGGAACACCCTTCACCTTGCACGACTGCCAGCTTCAGAGTCTGCTCAGTTGTCACTTTATCAATGAGGTCTCCCCTTGCCCACCTCCTATAAAAAAATAACCCCCACCCCAGCTCACTGCCCCCAGATCTGCTTCATTTTTATCCAGAGCACTAATTACTATGTGGCCTATTTCTACGACATGTTTATTTTCTGATTTCACCGCCAGCCACGTAAATTCTATAGGGACTGGGGGAGAGGGGAAGATTTCTTGTTTGTTCCCTGCTGTGTGCCCAGCACAGGAGCAGTGCCTGGCACGGGGGGAGGACCCTGGATGTGATGTGCATGGAGAAAAGTCTTCGATGGCTTGACATTTATATGTGAGACCTACACACATAATCTTCCTGAAGAAAGCTATCTTTATATAAATCTAAAGCTTCGAGATGAAAAGATCCATTGTTTTATCTTAGCCTGTCAAGATACAATGCTATAAAGAGCGCTATATTTCTATCTAGAGTGTTTCCAGATTAAAGGGCAAACAATGACCAGCAGTCACAGGGATGGCAACAATGGGAAAGCTGTTTACAGTTTCTTTGCCAGGCACACTGTTTCTGGGAGCTCCAATTTTTTTTTTTTTTAAATACGTCCTATTAACCCTTGTAGGATTGTTTGACACTTTCTAGAAATAGTCACAGTTGGCCAACTTTTCTATATTTAGGTTAGACTCTAACCATGGGAGGCTGAGATTTACAAATGGCCCTTAGAAACGGAGAGATGGATGGCCTCAGACCCAGGCAGCCCAGCTCCTCGCTGCAGCTGCTCTTTGGCCCGCGCTGCCGGGTAAGAACCATCTGGACAGCACAGGCCCGGCTTATTCTATCAAGAGTCCACACAGACAGAGTGTATGTCCACCCCGTGAGTCTCCAGGGCCCTAAGCCCGTGCCATCCATTTCTCCCCATCCCCGGTCCACACTGACAAAAGCCTTCTTGGACCCAGAGAAGTCTTTTATTGTTATTGTTATTATTGGCTGTGCCTGCAGCATGTGCAAGTTGCCAGGCCAGGGATCAAAACTTTGACCCAAGCCACAGCAGGGACAACGCTGGACCCTAAACCTGTTAGGCCACCAGGGAATTCCAGAGAAGTCTTATTTAAACTCCCATCAGGGGAGTTCCCTGGTGGAGCAATGGGTTAAGGATCCATCATTGTCAGGCAGCAGACCTGGGTGGCTGCTATGGCATGGATTCGATCCTTAGCCGGGGAATTTCCACATACTGTGTGTGTGGCCAAACACAAACAAACAAAACCACCAAAACTGCTCCCATGGAGCAGAAATGTGTCCTTTCCCAAACCAGGGCTGGCATTGGTGCTTTTCTGGGGGAAAAGCCATTGCTGTCAGGATTTGAGCTCACTGTCCTGATCTGGATGAGATTTGATATTATACGCACCCCAGCATAGGCTCATTTCAAATGCTTCGGCTCCCACTTGTAGAAGAAGCGGGTGAGAGTCGGCTGGCAGAGGTGGATGGGCCCAGAGTTGCTCAGGTGGGGACCACCACGCTGGCCTCACGCTCCCCTCTACCCGCAACCCCACCCATTGCTCATCTTCCTTTCCCAAGCTTCTGGTCCCTTGCCACCTGCTGCCAGCGACCCCCAGGCAACCGCGCAATTCCCACCTCCCAGCCCTTGCTCCATTCAGGTGAAGACCAAAGGGGTCATTCTTGCTGCGAGGCTGCCCTCCACTGCCAAGAAATTTGAGGTGTACTTGGCGGGGGGCGGGGGGGGGGTCATTTCATTTTCCAACCCCACATGCACCTTTTGCTGGATGGAGGGGGGCAGTTTCTTTTCCTCCCTTAAAAAACCACTTCCGGAGGCAAGATTCAGGAGAAAAGGAAAAGCAGATGTCAGCCTGTGACATAGAATAATCGCTTCGCTCAGTGCTTGTATTTTCCTACCAATTTTGTATTTTTCAAAAAGGACAATAAAACAATTGTACTCTTGGCTAATTAATGACAAGCTGGTAAAAGCATCTCCTCATTGTCCCATTTATTTCTCCATTTCTCCCAGTTAACAGTCCTGTCTCTGAAATGAATCAATGTCGTTTACACAATGCTGTCACCCCATTGTTCCTTTATCATCCTCCATTTTCATAAATCGGGGTGTTAATCCCTTAATGGCTTTTCTCAGTGCTTTTTAAAAAAAGGGAAAAAGAAGATGGAATGGGGAAAAAAAAAAGAAGCTCAGCTCCGCTCTTCTTAATCCTCCAGTAGACAATGTGTGTTTACACAGGCGGCCCTGCAACGTGTTTACTCAAAAAAACAGGTCCGGTTGCAGATTTAGCCCCTTGTCTTTGTAGGCTAAACAGGAGGCCCCTCACCCCTGGGGGTCTGGCCCTTCCCCCGGTAGAGTCCGCCTCTGCTCCAGCCCCAGGTTCTCTGCCGGACTCCTGGATGAGGCCTCTGACCTTTGCCCTGATGGCCCCAGAAGGCCTTGCAGTGTGGGGTACAGGATGGGAGGAGAAGATGTGGCAGGGACATTTGATCCTTCCTGGGCCTCTCAATTCACAATCCCAGTGACTTCTCCTTCCACTGGGGCAGCGTTTCTTAAACTGGGGTCCCTGGACCAGCAAGGTCAGCATCACCAGGGAACTTGTCAAGATGCAAATCATCAGACGCACACCAACCTACTGAATCTGAAACTCTGGGTGAGGCTTCAACACTCTGTGTTTTAACAAGGTTTCTGGGGGATTTCTGATGCACCCCTGAAATTTGAGAACTACTAGACTAGGGAATTTCCTTCAGAGGTTAAAATTAAATGAGTGACAGTAAAGATCATTACATTTAACAAATGTTGGTGAACTTCTGGTTCCTGGATGGCAAGACTCTGGGGTCTAAACATTGATTGAATCAGGGCTGGTACAAGACTCCAAGAAGTTCCCGGTCTACGGAGTGGGCTCTCCCTAGGTTGGAACCCCACCCAGACGACCTGTATAATTCTCAGACCCCTATGCAATGACTGGCATAAAGTGCTAGGTATCTTCTTCATCATCACCATCATAACTGTCATCATCATCATCATCCTTATCAACGGGGTTGGGAATAAATCAAGAACCCAGACTTAGCTTCCTCTGCAGGAATCTGGATTTCATCAGAATCTCACGTTCCATCTCTCAGTGAATGTACCCTGTCTGAGCTCTTGCTCCGGGCAAGGCCGTGTGCAAGCTGCTGGAGGCTTAGTGTTAAATCCGAAGGTCCCTGCCCTCGAGGAACTCCCTGTGCAGTGAAGACGCAAATAACTTCCAATTGGTTCCAATACTGTAAACACCCTTCCAAAATGACACAAAGTCTGCACGATCAGCCCAGTGCAGATGGTAGCGGTGGTGGTGGTGATGGAGATGACGGTGGAGGTGGGAGAGGTGATGATGGTGATGGTGGTAGTGCCTGTGGTGCTGGGGGTGGTGATGAAGGCGCTATTGATGGTGCCAGAGGTGGTGGTGGTGATGATGTAACGGTGATGATGGCGGTGGTCATTAAGATGGTGGTGGCTGGACTTCCCGCTGGGGCACAGTGGGTTAAGGATTTGGCTGCTGGGATTCACGTCGCTGTGGAGGCACAGGTTCAATCCCCAGCCCCATGCAATGGATTAAAGATCTGGCATTGCTGTAGCTGTGGTGTAGTTTGCAGCTGTGGCTCAGACTCAGTCCCTGGCCTAGGAACTTCCATATCCTGTGGGTATGGCTGGAAAAAAAAAATGATGGTAGTGGTTGAGTGACAACTTACATAGAGAATATCCTTAATTTGAACTGTCCAGTCTGAATCAAAATCCTTCAATTAGACCTGCAGGAATGAATATTCAAGTCAGAATGAGGAGTTCACATAAAACAGAAAGGTTTGAACAATATAAACCACTTGCTATGGGTAGCCAAGATGGCACTGTGAGATACTGAGGATCCCAGGGCTGGACCTCAACTGTCCAGCCTTAAGTATGAGATCCAAGGACTTAGAACAACTGGAAAAAGTCTGTGGATTTTAAGCTTATGGACTAGAATCTGACTCATACTAGCTTAAACCGTAAAAGGAATTTACTGGTTTCTGTGCCTGCATTGTTCTAAAGAGCTGAACTCTTGCAGGTTTAGCTACCTCCAGAAGCTCAGACAACTTATCAGAACACTGTACCTTGGCCCTGCTTTCTTATTTCTGGGCTTAATTTTCAGACAGGCTCTCCCTGGTTGATGGCAAAGATTTTCACTGGAAAGTTGAAGCTTATTGAGTCTTTATGCCTAAAATCCTGGTGAAAAGTAGGCTTTTCTTCCAGTGGTCTCAGAAAAAGACCCAGGAAGACTTTCCTTGGCCCAAATTCCATTGCATGACTCTCCCAGAATTGATTGCTTTGATTCAAGTCCAAGCCAACTGGCCAGACCTGGGAAATTGAAATAGGAAGAGAGTGGGTTGGGATGATGAACCCCATTTGAATGGCATGGGGGGAGTGAAAGAGGGAGGGGTGGTTTCCAAAGGAACTGTGCTGTGCCTTTTTCCAGAAAAAGCAGGAAGGGATTTGGGATGGCAAGCAAGAAAAATGTGACTTGAGCCAAGAGCTAGGGATAGCTGAGTAAAAATATTTAAACCATAGACTAAAATTATGTATGTTCATAGAGGAATAGAAGCAAGATTGATCACCAAAAGGTTGGGGATGGGTTATTAGTGATGGGACAATGAAATTCATTTCTTTTGCTGAGGTGGCAACAGAGCATGGTCAGAGGAAGACAGAATTACTTGTGAATCCTGGTTCCCTCCTGATTCAAACTAGAGAGCTCAGGCTAAGCATCTCTGTCTTTCTCAGCCTACATCTGTAAAGCAGACCTTTCCTCTCTTCCTGGTACCCACTGATTGGCATAGACGGGCGGATATCACCATCAGCATCATCAGCATCATCACCATCCTCACTGTCATCACCACGGCCTCTCTTGGCTGGATTGTAATGAGCAGGTATTACTTTCTGAGAACAAAAACCATCCACCCCACATGGCTTAGTGCCTAATAGTAACATGACTCTACTTCTCCCTTGTCTTCATTAGCATAACTTTATCATTCCATGAATGCTCTCGCCCGGTCAAGAACTTTATTGTTCGTTGCAGGAATAGCCCAGGAACTCTTCAGTAGAAAGCCTCTACCAACATTTTATTCCCCAAGACTCTTCGAAACTTTCCCCTTGAAATCATCATCTTCCTGTTTCCACCTGTCCTCAGTTTTGTTAACAGGGTCCTTACCCAGTTCTAACTCCCCTCCTGCCCCTTTGAAAACCCTCCTTAAAGCAGCGTTCAGAATCTCAGTCAAAATGACTTGCCTTTCCCTTTTAAGGTGCGACCCAGCTCTTTCCATTGCAGTGACTGATAGACTCAATTTTACCTAACATAGGTTGCTACTATATTAGGGGAGCCAGCATTGTCCTGACAGAAAAATGGTGATGGAGGAGTTCCTGTTGTGGCTCAGTGGAAACGAATCCGATGAGGAACCATAAGATTGTGTGTTTGATTCCTGGTCTTGCTCAGTAGGTTAAGGATCCAGTGCTGCTGTGAGCTGTGGTGTAGGTTGCAGACATGGCTTGGATCTGGTGTTGCTGTGGCTGTGGCATAGGCTGGCAGCTGTAGCTCCTGTTAGACCTCTAGCCTGGGAAACTCCGTATGCTGTGGGTGCACACCTAAAAAGCAAAAAAAAAAAAAAAAAAAAAAAAGAAATCAAAAAACAAACAAAAAAAGAAAAATGGTGATGGAGAGCAGATCAGTGGTTTGTGGGGATTAGGGGCTAAGAGCTGGGAGAAGATCTGACTTTTTAAAAGACCAGCAGGAGAGGGATTTGGGGGGATAGCTCTGTTCTATTTCCTGATTGTGTTGAGAACTATAGGATTTGGTATATATGTCAAAATTCTTAAGACCGCGAACCTTTCCAAAGTTAATTTTCTGTATGGTAATTAAAAAGTGCTGTTGCCTCACTGCTACCTCATTTCTCCTGAGAGGTACAATTGAAAAAAAAAAAAAAAGATAACATCTTTAGATACTTTGGAAAGCAGAAGGCATCACACCTCACAGCAGAGAGGCAGGCTGGGATGTGTAAGACCTGTTCCCACCTGCGCCTGGTCTCTTACGAGAAGGTCCAGGCAAATGACAGCTCAAGATCAGAACCGGGGCGTAGGGGAGAGCTATTTAGAACGCCAGTAAGCCCTGTAAGGAGATTTAAATGTACCATTTCCTAGTTAATTCTGAGGTGCAGCTATAATTGCTGTTCTTTCCAAATAAATCCTTCAGATTAAATGGGTATCGAGTGTGTGACTTCAATGCTTGCTCACGGCACGCGAACCTTGTCAAAGTTCAGGGTGAGTCAGTCTAGATTAAGTGGAGGAAGTTGGCAAACGTTGTTTTAGTCTTAGCGCTATCGTTTGGGGCTGGTGTTGAGTGTTTATATGTTTGGGAGAGAAAACTCAGGCCAGATAAGGCAGCCTGGGGCAGCACGGGAGAGTCAGGA
Source organism: Catagonus wagneri (assembly GCA_004024745.2). NCBI lineage: Eukaryota > Metazoa > Chordata > Mammalia > Artiodactyla > Tayassuidae > Catagonus > Catagonus wagneri. The sequence goes on from PVHT020000180.1 coordinate 764,604, forward strand.
ATCTTGACTTGGCAACAAAGTTGTGTAATGTAGGGGGGGGTTTCCTCTTCTTCCCAGGCTCGCTTTTACCACCTGCTCTCTGGCAGCCATGTGAGTTGAACTTGATCATCTTTAAGGCTTAGGGTTGAGACCCTGTCTCTTCTTTTTGCTTCTCAGGGCGTAGCATTTGCCTGTGTATGGAGGGCGCTCCACAGCTCCAGCAAAGCACTTCTAAATAAGTCTGTCTGGAATTGGATAAGCAGCCTTTACCCATCTGCCTGCCCCACAGGGATTCTTCCAGCAAACGGGTGTACAAATGCCAAGAGGCTCTGAGGAGCATCCGAGAGCCGTGCCCAGAGGTGCTGTTAGGATGCGGGAATTATGAGGTGAGCGGGAAGAAGCCAAAAAACCAGGGAGCCACTTGAACAGAGAGTATAAACATAAATATCCCCTGAGCAGGCCCCGGCACTGGGTTTTTTATGTTGATGTGCTAATATGTTCCCCGCTAAGGGTTTATTTACGTCGTTTCGGTATTCCCTCCGATTCATTTATCTGCATAAGGAAGAGGCGCTAACAGGACAGTTCCTCATGAACAAGCATCCCTGTGTGATCCCCACTGCTGTTTATAATCCTTCATGCCCAGATCTATAATTCATGAGCTGATGGCCTGGTGGCAGTTTCCATAAAGGCCACGCCGGGCACCCAGTCGTTATGGCCCTCACCGTCATGCACGGAATCGAAATCAGCCCGGACTCCTTCTATTCATCACGACGCCACCGACGTGTGGGCAAATGATATTATCCAAATATTATTAAAACTCTGAACCCTGTCCCCATAAATTACGGCCGAATGGCTCCGCGGCCATTAGGAGAGGGGGATGGATGGGCCGCAGTGGCCACCGAGTAATTATGTGCTTAAAAGGAAGCGTGGCTGAGCATTCGCCTAGTAAAAAAAGGAGAGGGGTTGGGATCGTTTGTTACTGCAGCGGCGTTAGAAGCCGGACTGCTTAGGCAGGTCAAGTCAACCTTACCGCAGGACAATTATCTGCCTAGAGAGACCAAACATCTGTTATTAAGTATGTCCAGGCATCAAGGCAACATGCTAGAAATCTTGTCCACTTCAAACGCTTGGCGTATTCCACACAGCACCCCCCTCGCTTTTTGTTACTGCAGCAGTCAGCTTTGAAATATGCCCTATCTTCCCTCCCCCGGCCCCTCGCTTTAATGTACCCTGCAGCTGCTAAGGACGGTGTTGTAACTTTAGAAGGGACCTTGCTATCTAGCTCTTTAAGTAATAATCATAATTTTAGTTGCACTTTTTTTTTCTTCCAAACTTTTTCTTTTCTTTTTTTCACGTATTAGTTATTCAAGGAGTATAACCGGGGCAGAGATAACATAAGGTTTGAAAGCCCAAGGTCAGCCCATGTTTGGATTAGAAGCCCAGTTCTCTCTTTGATTCCAGTATCTGCAGCCACACTGGCAGGCTGGTACGGTGCATGGGAGAGAGATGGTCCTGTGCTGGGTTTAGGAAATGGGAAAGGTTGTTCCTGGTTCCCTGGATCCTTTGTGTCCTGGAATCCTGGAGAAGGAGGGAGTGAGGACAGGCTTGAAAACCAGGCTACAGATCCAGAAAGTGGGCAGAGCTGGAGGCGGGCAAGGTGGCAGGATGAGGGCAGTGGGGGCGCCTGGGGTGATAACGCTGAAACCACCCCAGCTGAGCATTTGCAGACAAGAATAACTGGAGTGCAATTTTCCTCTCGTAAAGATGCAAAGCCCAATATCAAATAAGGAGAGTAGGGCCATGTTTGTGGAGGAGGAAGGGCCATGTCTCCTTTGCTAAATGACGTAGTAATAACAGGCCAGATTCCTTTCTTCTCAAGGATAATGGAATCTCCAGATCTTCTGGGGGCCTTCACAATATGAGCATCTTAAGAATATATGACGTCTGGATTGGCTTCAAAGTGATCCAGGGTGGGGAGCGGACGAGTGGGGCTATAGATGAAACAAAAGTTGCCCTGATTTAATAATTGTTGAAGCCCAGTAATGGGTACAGGGGAGTTTATGAGATTATCCTCTACATTTTTGATTCTATCTGAAAATTTTCCATAATTTAAGAGAGAAAAAAAAAAACCTCCAGTTGCAGAACTCCTTTTTGACACAAGCCAGGAAAGAACCCATCTCCCCAGGACTGAGGTCTATGGGAACAAACCCAGAGGAGGGAAAACTAGCTTGGCTAGTGGATGGCTACTCTCTAAGACTTTCTGCTCTAATCCAGCTCCCAGACACGTCTCCCAGAAAAATCTCCTTAAAACACCGTTTTATCATGAGCCCATGCAGCAGCCTGCAGGGCTTCCTGGGCCAACTGCCCCAGCTGAAATTCCTGCAAGATCCTCCGTAACAGGGTCTCACCCTGCTTCTCAGGCCCAGGGTCTCATTCCTCCACTTCTTCTCACCTGGAACCTGGCAGGAGAGTCAGGTGGCAGTGCTGGAGGAGGAGGAGTGGACACAGAAGTGCTGGCACCAAGAGCATTCTGGGACTTCCCTTCCCTATGACCTTTGCCCTCTGTAAGGGTATCAGTTCCAGTGGCATGCCCTTTGACCCCTGGCCCCTCTTCCCTTGGTAAGTGCTGGGAAGAAGGCAGCTCTGCTGTACCCACTTGATGTCCCCACAGAGGAAAAGAGGAAAAACACACAGATGACCAGAATCCAGTCCCCTTGAAAAGCGCAGGCAACTTTTTTCCTTCTCATAAAGGACTACACTGACCTTTAAAACGGTTTTGCTAGAAACGCTCCACACCAGAGGACAGACAGAATAGGAGGGAGATCTGAGAAATAAATATATCCATCGAATGAGGGCAAGTATGGTTGACATCCGATGTCTTTGTGTCAGAATCCATTCCTGCTTCTTCTGGAAAAATCTCCCCAAGTTTCCTTGAGAGAGCCAGCCCCCTTCCCCTCCAGGTTCAGAGAATGGCAGGAGAATTGACCTCACTCTCAAATCCCCATCCATTCTGGGGGCAGTCATGCGACCCAGGCATGGCTCCCTGGGCCACCCCCCGGCCAGAGTGACAGGTGTAGGGACAGTCATGTGACCCAACTCATGTGGGTCCTTGTGGCCAAGGAGACTCAATTCCGCAAACTTTGCTGAAATGATAAAGCACGTGTTTCAGACTGTTGGTGGTGTTTGATGGTGAGATTGAGTTACCACAGAAGAAAACAGAGAGATGGCGAGGGTGAGAAATTTGCCCCCAAATGATTTAGTGATGAGAATCAGTTCCTTGCTCTTACAGAGCGGGATTTCCATTACAACCGCAGGAGTCCTTGAAACAGAGGGTAACCTGCTTAGGCTCTCCAAACTTAACCTGCTTTGCTTGTTTTTAATCGATTGTTTTTAGTTGACTTTTAAATTTATTTATTTATTTATTTTTATTTTTATTTTTTTTTTGCTTTTTAGGGCCACCCCTAAGGCATATGGAAGTTCCCAGGCTAGGGGTCTAATTGGATCTGTAGCTACTGGCCACAGCCTCAGCCACAGCAGCACCATGACCTACACCACAGCTCACAGCAACGCTGGAGTCTTAGCCCATGGAGCAAGGCCAGGGATTGAATCAGCCTCCTCATGGATACTAGTTAGGTTCGTTACTGCTGCACAATAACAGGGTCTCTTTTAGTTGATTTTAAACTAAACTCCCACTGGCTTCCTTATAAAGGACACCTCTGATGGATGGGTCACTGTAGTAATGGCTGCATTATTTTTCAAAACTTGGAGTTAGTTCTTGTCCCATTCCGATTGGTGGAGACCACTGACCACTCAACTGGGCCTGTAAGAGTGTCCAGCGGATGACCTTTTGAAGTCAAAGGACACAAAATGCCACCCTCCAACCAAGCTAATGCTGCCACTTTCTGAGAATGTGTCCTATGAACAGCCACGAAGCTTGACTACGCTTGTACTGACCCTCAATTACCTCAGTTTCTTATCTCCAATCGTCTTTCCCCCCGCCTCAGACCCCGCCTCTTTATCCCATAAACATCCCTAAACCCTCTCTTCAGAGGCAGATTTGAGATTTGTTCTGTCTCCTCACTTGGCTGCCTTAAGAATAAAACTTTTTAACAGTTCCCATTGTGGCTGAGCAGTTTAAAAACCTCACCCAGTATCTGTAAGGAGGCGGGTTCCATCCCTGGCCTTGCTCAGTTGGTTAAGGATCAGCATTGCGGTGAGCTGTGGTATAGGTCACACATGTGTCTCGGATCCAGGATCTGGCGTTTCTCAGCTGTAGCTCCAGCTTGATCCCCAGCCGGGAACTTCCATATGCTGCAGGCGCGACCACTAAGAAAGAAAGAAAGAAAGAAACAAGAAAGAAAGAAAGAAAGAAAGAAAGAAAGAAAGAAAGAAAGAAAGAAAGAAAGAAAGAAAGAAAGAAAGAAAGAAAGAAAGGAAGGAAGGAAGGAAGGAAGGAAGGAGGGAAGAAAGAAAGAAAGAAAGAAAGAAAGAAAGAAGAAAGAAAGAAAGAGAGAGAGAGGGAGAAAGAGAGAAAGAGAGAGAGAAAGAAAGAAAGAAAGAAAGAAAGAAAGAAAGAAAGAAAGAAAGAAAGAGCTTTCTCTGCTACAAACCTTGGTGGCTCAACATTTGCCTTTCTGTGTGTTGGGCAAAGAAACCTGGTTAGGTCACATCCTGGCTGACATAATGGCTCAACAGCCTGTAGGTGGCCAGATGAAGGCGTCCAGCCCCGCTGGTCAAGAGAGCAGAGGACAGGAGTTCTCAGCCATGGAGTTGAATGAGATGCTGTCACAGTGTTCTAATGCGACATGAAACCCATGTTGGGTGCCCGTGGAGACATTAGTGACTGACCAGGCTGTCTTTCTGGGTGAGTTCAGGTGTGTCCCCAAGCCTTTTTCCTCCCAGTGGGGCAGGTAGGCACTAGTGATCAGCTGCACTTGGCACAAGGACAGACCTACCTGCCGTTCTTGCCTGAGGCCGTGGAGAGGAGACTCACAGGGGCTTTTTCTGGGAGACCTGGAGTGGAAGTCTGCGGTAGTCACAGAATCTAGCCCCGGGCTCAGAAAAGGTGGAGTAGTGTGGGAGGGGTTGAATGGTGAGCTTCCTAAACTGGACCTGTCTACTCAAAACAGAGGCCCAAGGCAAGTCTCGAACTCTGGACACCCTCTCAGGGGCAGCCAGGATGAGCTGATTGTTGTAGATGGATGGGACCAGCAACCACGCACCCTCAACCCTCAGGTGCTGTGTCAGTCTCCCTCCTGGAGTAGCAGCGCGGTTTCCCAGAGCCAAAATGTTGGGGATGGAAGCCTGGCTTTGCTATTTTCTTAACTGTGTGAACTTCGACCAGATAATTATCCCAGGGGTTGGGGATGGGATGAACTGGGAGTATGGGGTTAGTGGATGCAAACTAGCACATACAGAATGGATAAGCAATGAGGCCCTATTGAACAGCATGGGGAACTATAGTCAGTCTCTTGAGACAGAACATGATGGAAAATGATGCAAGAAAGGAAATGTGTATATGTGTGTGACTGGGTCACTTTGAAATTGGGCTCAATGTTGTAAATCAATTATAATAAAAAAATAGTTCCCGTTGTGTCTCAGCAGAAAGGAGTCTGACTAGTATCCATGAGGATGCAGGTTCGATCCCTGGCCTTGCTCAGTGGGTTAAGGATCCGGTGTTGCCATGAGCTATGATGTAGGTTGCAGATGCGGCTCAGATCCAGCGTTGCTGTGACCGTGGTGTAGACTGGAGGCTGTAGCTCTGATTCGACCCCTAGCCTGGGAACTTCCATATGCCGTGGGTGCAGCCCTAAAACAAATAAAACAAAATAAGTAAATAAAAAATTGGAGTATAGTTGGAGTTCCCACTGTAGCACAGTGGGTTAGGAACCTGGCTGTAGTGACTCAGGTTGCTGCAGAGGTGTAGTTTTGATCCCTGGTCCGGGAATTTCCACATGCTGCGGGTGCGGCCATAAAAAAGAATTGGAATACAGTTGATTTACAGTGTTCTGTTGGTTTCAGGTGTACAGCATAGTGATTCAGTTATATATACATATATACACATACATAAATATATATATATATATATATATACACATATATATGCACATATATTTTTTCAGATTCTTTTCTGTTATAGGCTATTAAAAGATACTGAGTATAGTTCCCTGTGCTGTACAGTGGGACCTTGTTCTTTATTTTATGTATAGCAGAGTGTATCTGTTAAATCTCAAACTCCTAACTTAACCACCTTTGGTAGCCATAAGTTTGTTTTCTATGTCTGTGAATCTGTTTCTATTTTGTAAATAATCTCATTTGTATCATTATTCTAGATTCCACATATAAGTGATTTAATAGGCTACTGACTTCACTTAGAATGATAATCTCCAGGTCTATCCATGTTGTTGCAAATGACAATATTTCATCTTTTTTATGGCTGAGTAGTACTCCATTATGTGTGTGTGTGTGTGTGTGTGTGTGTGTGTGTGTGTGTGTACACATACCGTTTCTTCTAACCATTTGTCTTTGGTGGACACTTAGTTTGCTTCCACTGACTTACTCTTCCATCATGCTGATGTGGGCTGTCTTATCACCAGCTGCCTTGCTTGATATTATGCTTTGTAGCCAATGTTTCTGACTCTCCTGTTACACTGTGGCGTTCTGGAAATCTAGAGCCTTATTTCAGTCCTCTTGGGCTTTCCCCAGAGTAAGTCCTCAGATCAGCTGCAGCGTTGCATTGCCAGGGAGTTTGTGCAAATCGCCCAAAATTGCAAATCAAGTCAGCAACTGGAGAAATGCTAGAAGTATGCCCTCTCTTGGAAAGCCCACTCAGGAGCCTGCACTACGCATTCTTTGTTAGGTTGCAAGAGGATGTCTGCTGAGATCTTTGTCCCTTTCCCTGACCTTGAAGGTCCATGCCTAGGACTGGGCTTGTGGAGAAAACTAAACCGTGAAAGATGGCCTTGGAACATCCCCTCTGAGCCAGACTCCCCCCGCAGTGGTTCAGGCAGTCAAGCCCACCAGGGCCCCACTACCAGCATCTCCAGGAAGGGCTGCGGATTGCATGGCCCAAGAAAGTTTTCCTCCTGCAAGGGAATGGGCCTCTCCTCTTATGATGCCCTGTTCACCGGCTTTCCTCTAATTTATTGCCTCTGCTTATGATTTAAGGTTAAATGCTTTCAGCTCCATTTTCTTAAAAACATAGATTTCATACCCCTTTCAAGTTATAGACTTCAGGTTGCCTCTGAATAGCAGGCTCCTGGGAGAGAGGGAGCCGGCTGCCTCTCAAGTCCTCCAGCTCTCCTGCTCGCTCCTGCGTGAGCTAGGCGGGCTGGTCTCAGCTCAGCCTCTTCCAAAGGACTTCAGAGAACTTATACATATCCAGCTTCCAGAAGCTGCATTGTGTGTTATTGGATCCACGGGGCCTTCACCTTTTATTTTATATTTATTTAATTAATTTAATTAATTTATTTTTTTTCAGGGCTGCACCTGCGGCATATGGAAGTTCCCAGGCTAGGAGTCAAATTGGAGCTGTAGCTGCCGGCCTACACCCCAGCCACAGCAACTCCAGATCTAAGCCGTATCCGTGACCTACACCACAGCTCACGGCAATGCTGGATCCTTAACCCACTGAGTGAGGCCAGGAATCAAACTCCCATCCTCATGGGTACTAGTCGGGTTCGTTACTACTGAGCCACAGAGGGAACTCCCCTAATCCAACCTAATAAGGTGTCCTTATAAGAAGAGATTGGGACACAGACTCAATGGAGGTGGGACCCCGTGAGGACACAGGGAGAAGATGGCACCTACAAACCAAGGAGAGAAGCCTCAGGAGAAACCAAACTGGCCAGCATCTTGATCTTCGACTCCCAGCCTCCAAACTGGGAGAAATACACTTATTTAAGCCATCCAGTCTGTGTTATTTGTTACGGCAGCCTGAGCAGATACATCTTCCTTGGATGGGAAGCATGCCACTTTCCGGGGCACCCAGTGGTTAGAACAATGGACGTGGCTTTGAACGTGAACCTGACTTTGGATGGGGTGATTCTGGGAGAGGAAGGAGGGGGCTCTGGGCAGGGTAGAAATGCTGAAGGACCATTCTTCCCTGTGGGCCCTAACTGCTCACTATTCCCAGGGGTAAGGGGAGGGGACAACGGAGTGGGTGGTGTTTCCGCAGCACCATTCTGATCTCTGCCAGGAAAGCTGCCTCTCCTCTTCCCATCTGTTCCTTCTTCTCCTACACATTGGATGCCTCCAGTTCCACCACTAGAACTTTCCATAGCTGTGTGCCAAATCTGCAAGTGAATCCAGTTGCTCTATAAAAACCTCTGTCTTGGGGAGTTCCCTTCGTGGTTCAGTGGTTAACGAATCCAACTAAGAACCATGAGGTTGCGGGTTCGATCCCTGGCCTTGCTCAGTGGGTTAAGGATCTGGTGTTGCCATGAGCTGTGGTGTAGGTTGCAGATGTGGCTCGGATCCCGCGTTGCTGTGGCTGTGGTGAAGGCCGGCGGTTACAGCTCCTGTTAGACCCCTAGCCTGGGAAGCTCCATATGCCGTGGGTGCAGCCCTAGATAAGGCAAAAAAAGACAAAAAAAAAAAAAAAAAACCTCTGTATTGGTCTCCTCTCAATGTCATTGAAACAGAGCCTCCAGAGGTGTAAAAAAAAGGTTTCCAGATCAGATGGTGAAGTGCTATGGATGTGGAAGTTAACTAGGCTTAGAGTATGCAGTGGTGCTGGTGGTGTTGGTGGTGGGGCTTGTCACTCTGTTGCTTATTCCCAAAAGGCCAGCAAGTAGGAGGGACCGGTGGATGAGAAGGTGTGTGGTCGCAGAGACCACAAGGGCCAGGCTTCTTTCTATGGGAATGGGTTAGGTCTTGCTATGTTTCTTCTAACAATCATGACTTTCCTTATCTCCAAGGATTTGTAAGGTTGAAAAAACCCTTTTGGGTTCTGGGGAAAGTTGTGTAATAGAGGTCGGGTTCTGAAGACCTTGGCCCCTGAGCCTTACATGATCAGAGGTAGCCATTCTAGAAGTGCCATCCCTACCCAGGGTGCTTTGGGAATGTAAGAATGCAGTAGGACCGAGCATCCTTACATTCTCAAAGCACACCAATTGGAAGGCAATGAGGTATCACTGACGTGAAATTGGCGCTGCAGAGGAGATGGCACCTTGCTGGGAGTCCATTTTGGGGGAGCCCATGTTGGTTACTTATCTCTCTCTGCCTTAGTTTCCTCTGTTGGGACATGGGAACTTAATAGCATTTTTTTTTTTATAAAATGTTGCCATAGGGCAATAAAAAAAAATTGGTGGTGAAACTCTTAGCACTGCTCCTGGCTTAGAGCAGCATTTGATGAAGACGATGAAGATGGTGACAGTGATGGGTATAATAGTGATGATGAGCGTGACCAATGTAGTACTGGCTGGGCTTTCTTTTAAGGATTCTAGGGGAGATATTCATCATGCTTCATCACCGGGCCAAGCATACAAAACTTCCAGATCATCCTCTCTTCTAGGGAATTTTTATAGCCCAGGAGCAATGTGTCCTGGAGCTGCCTGAATTACTCCCACCCTATCTTCAGGCTGCTTTGGAGGGAACTGGTCCATGAGCCAGTCTCTTGCCTAATTCTTCTCTAGAAAGACTGGATGCGGGGTGGCAGGGCTGGGGGGGCTGGAGGAGGAGGTAAGCTCCTTTCTCCCTGACTCTGGTGATTGATAGAACATCTGGCAAGCTGCAGATGCCTCCTTGGTCTCTTTTTTTTCCCTACTAGATAATAGATGACTTCATCTGTCTCGCTGCAGCACTTCCTTTTCCATGCAGGTGACAGAGATGGAGTGGTCCCATCCTTCACCTGGAGGAAACATGGCTTTCAGAGGACGTGCCCTGCCTTGCAGCCAGTCTCGGGGGGGGGGCAGGCTGGGAGGTTGCCACACTTACTTCTTGTAGACATCACCGTGTGCAGCTGTGGGGTTGGCTGGATCACCCGCCAATGGCAGGGCCCCTCTGGCCAAGCAATGGGAAGTGAGAGACTTTTCTGAGTTTTACGCAGAGTCTGGCCAACTCTCACCTTCACTGCATCCCCAGTGGCTTTTCTTATAGAAAGTAAAACACTTTCTCCGCCTCTTGCTTTTAAAATTGTATTCTATGGAAGCATTTCAGGCATGCCAAAAAAGCCACAGAGGATATTTTCATAAGCAATGGGGTGCACAACACTCGGTTTAAAAAAGGAAACACTGTAAACACATACCTTTTCCCTCTTTTTTTATCCATACCTTTTCCCTCTTTTTCTCCAATGCTAACCACTGTTCTGAATTTCCTTATACCAGCTTTTATAATTTTACTACACTTGTATGTGTCTACACTTTTTTTTGTCTTTTTGCCTTATCTAGGGCTGCACCCGCGGCATATGGAGGTTCCCAGGCTAGGGGTCTAACAGGAGCTGTAGCCGCCAGCCTTCACCACAGCCACAGCAACGCTGGATCCGAGCCGTGTCTGCGACCTACACCACAGCTCACAGCAACGCCGGATCCTTAACCCACTGAGCAAGGCCAGGGATCGAACCTGCAACCTCATGGTTCCTAGTCAGATTCATTAACCACTGAGCCACGACAGGAACTCCCTCAAACTTTTTAAAAAAATGTCATTTCACTATTGATATTCTCTGGCAGCTATTTTTTTCCCCAATATTGTTTTGTTAGTTCTCCATGCTGTGGCCAGGAATTCTTTTTTCTTTTCTTTTCTTTTTTTTTTCTGGCATTTTAAGCTGTATAGCAATGAATATTTTTAAACCTGCCTTTCTCCTTGTGCAAATGCACAAAACTTTCTCTAATCGTGCAGGTGAGAAAATGCTAGGTCGTGGGACATAGGCATCTTCAGTTCTTTTAGATGTCAGAGAATGGCACTTGTGGATGATTTCATCAGCTTATCCTCACACCAGAAGCACAAGGAAGTCCTCACCACTCAACCACTACACCGCATTGATCTGTCGAGCTTTGAAAAGGTTTTCCAACTGATCTCATTGGAAATGAGATTCCTCGTTGTGGTTTACGTGGTATCACAAACACACACAAGCATTTAAGGTTTTTGCTCTTGCAATAAGCAGTGGAAAGCCCCTCTGGCATTCAGAGCTGTAGGGTCTGGAAGCAGAATCATGGTGTTGGAGGAAGGATATGCTTCCCAGTCAGTTATGATCTGGATTGGACGCCCTGCCTATGTGGTCTTGTCATGTTGAGCAGCTGGCTTTACATCTCTGAGCCTCAGTTTTGCTCATCTGTAAAAGGGAAAAAATAATCCTAGCTCCGAGTGGCTGGAGAATTAAGAGCCGTGGTGTGTGGAACATTTAGCTCAATGAATGGCACACTAATCCTTGGGCAAAAGGCCACAGGAAATCCTCTCTCGCCTTCCCGTCTGTCGTTCCCCCTCCTTCCTTCCCTCCTTTTCACTCATTCTGATCTAATGAAAAGGTCTTGTGCTACCTTTAAAAGCGGGCAGGCTATGAAACCCTACCAGCGTTACCTATTTGGATATCCTTAGGAGTCCCCTGTTTCAATAAAGAGTGTGAATAGTGCTTTTAATTAATATGCTAATTGCATGCAAATAGATTTCTCTATATTGCTAAGGCACCTCTGTTTCCCTAATAATCAGCCTGCTTCCTTGAAAGTTCATAACTTCGGTTCATTTCCTCAGAAAAATTTCCTTTTCAGAGGATCTAGGGTACACTTTGACCTGGCCTTGAGTAAGCATGAATTTCCGGCTCATGGGGTTCTAGAAAACGGGTTTCACTGGGTGAACAAATATAGCAGGCAACCTACAGGAGCGGTTCTGTCAAATTAACGACAGGTATTTTCACAGATCCATCTGGACTTTGGCCAACAAGAATCATTTGAGGAAGAAGTCATGCCTGGTTCCAGACCTTTGCCAAGTGATGCTTATGTTTCATAAATGTACCACAATGCTACATCTTTCATTTCAAACTGGGAAAACCACTGGTCATCAAATCTTTCCCTGTGTTAACATCTCTGACCCAGGCAGTGAGCTTTCATCAAAGAACCAATTAACTTTCAGAATTAAAGTATACAAGAGCACAATTAATGACTTTGCTACTTTTTTATCTTCCTTAGACATGAATTTCCCATCATCCTTTAGCTATAACGCACCCCCAACCACACACACATGCAATGAATTACCATTGGCTGCCCATTCTACGCAAAGCTTCACCAAGTGGTGGGCAAAAGGGCCAGACTTGGAGCACATGATGTAATATGGGAGACAAACATTAAGCAAATAACTTCATGAGAAAAATATCTCAAATTGCAGTGAATGTTACCAAATACAGAGTGAGTTTTTCTCACTCAGAGAAAAACAGAGTGGACATACATTGGAAAGGATGGTGGAGATAACCTCTATGATGAGTGATTTTGATCTGAGAGAGAATAAGAAGGGGTCAGCCAGGTACAAGGCAGAGGAGATAATCCTTTAGACAAAGGGAAGAGGTGAGCTACAGCACTGAAGTGTGTAATAACAGACTTATTGGAGACACAAATAGAAAGCCTATTTGACTTTATCCCAAACCTTCCAAAATAATTGCTAAGGCTCCAGCTATCACATCCAGATTCCAGATAAGAAAAGGGAGCAAGATGAGGGTCTTAAAAAGCACCATAAGACAAATGCTGAGGTCAGTATTAAAAAGTATTGAAATATTTCAAAGGATGAATTTTTATAAACATGTTCTAGAGTGAAAGTTATCTTGACACACAAAATTTTTGTTTCAGAAGATCCTAAAATTTTTAAAGCAGGGAATGTTTAAGACTAAATTCTTTCAAAGGTTCAAATGAAATGCAACCTGTAAATCTCCATAATAAAATGTGTCCTTATACTTCTAGCCTGGCCACTTTAAAATGTTAACATTTTAAAAGTTGGATTGATAGAGATAGCATTTAAAGTCTTCATGAAGTTTTTTGCCAAAACTATACCTTCGGTAAAACATTTTTATCATTGTATCTAAGTAGGAAAGGGAGGAGACTGGGGATATGGGCAGGTCCTGGTCATGAAGAACCTGGTACTGATTTCTGGACTACTTCCCATCGCCTAAATCTTGTTCTTGCTGTTGTTCATCTCTAGGTGCGTACATGCTGCGACCTCTGTCTCTTTGCCTGAGCTGTTCTTTCCACCTAAAATGTATTCTCTACAACTACCTTCCCTAGCTGGCAAAGTTCGATCTATCCATCAAAGCTTCTGCCTCCTTCTGGATCTCCCCCAGCCATTTCAGGGATAAAAGAATCTCTGTCAACACATAACATTCAGCTGTCTCTCATCTCAGCTGCTTGCCAATTCTAGTTCTGGGCTTAACGTCTCATCAGCCTGTACTCTACTTGAATGTGAGCGTCTTGGATGTAAAGACCATTTCTCATTATTTTCATATTCACTCTTCCCTTTCCCTGTCCAGTGTCCTGCCCAGGGGATCAATACATCTTAAATGCCTTCTCCATGAGTGGGTAAAGCACATAAATGAGGTGAATAAATAGTTTCCTCTTCCAAGGCATTAGCCCCTGGGTCTGAGACTGCTTCTTGCCTCTCCAATATCCATTCTTCCTTTCTTCTTCACCAGCTGAATCTTAATTTTACTTGGCTGGCAATTTGTCTAGTTAAAACATTATATTTTTCAGTAGATGTTGTCAATGAGGTGAAAATATAACATTGGGTGGGACAAGAAATTTTAAAGGAATTTCTTTAAATAGAAAAGAAAAGGCTATAGCTAAAAATATGAAAATCATGAAAGAAGAAATCTATACTTACAATAATTTGTTAATAGATACAGAAAAATAAAAAGATAAAAGATAGCATAAAAGATAAAATATGGGGGGCAGTAAAAATTTAATATTTCTAGTAGGAGCTCAAACTAAATGACTATCAACTTAAAACAAATTGCTGCACACATAGGTTACTATATACGTACCTCAATATAACCACAAATCAATAACAGGTAATAAATACAAAACAAATAAATGGAAAGGAATACAAACATAACACTAAACAAAAGTCATCAGCTCACAGGGAGGAGAACAAAAGAAGAAACAGAGGAACTACAAAAACCAGAAAACCATTAGCAAAATGGCAATAAATACATATCTATCAATAATTACTTTAAGTGTAAATATTCCTATCAAAAGACATAGAGAGTAAATGGATAAGAATACAAGGCCTGTATATATGCTCCCTAAAAGAGACTCACTTCAGATCTGAAGACACAGAAGATTGAAAGTGAGGGGATGAAAAGAAGTATTTCATGCAAAAGGAAATTAAAAAAAGAAAAGAGGCTAGGTCAGCAATACTTATATCAGACAAAATAGACTTTAAAACAAAGACTGTGTCAGGAGGCAAAAAAGAACATTACATAGTGATAAAGGCTCAATCCAACAAGAAGATATAACACTTATAAACACATATGCACCCAACATAGGAGCACCTACGTATGTAAAGAAAATTAGTGGACATGAAAGGAGAAATAGACAATAACATAATAATATTAGGGGAAATTAAGACCCCACTTTTATTAATAAATTGATCATCCAGATAGAAAATCAATAAGGAATTATTGTCCTTAAAAGACACATTAGACCAGATGGACTTAATAATTTTATTTAGAACATTCCATTTCAAAATAGCAGAATTCATATTCTTTTCAAGTGTGCATGAAAATTCTCCAGAATAAATCACATACTAGGCCACAAAACAAGTCTTCATAAATTTAAGAAGGATGAAATCATTATCAAGAATCTTTTCCAACCACAAATATATGAGACTAGAAATGAAGTACAAGGGGGAAAAAAGCTGGAAACAACACAAACACATGGAGTATTTCTTTCTTTCAGGGAATTGGATAAAAGTGTCCCTCTTGCTACCTTCTCCCCTTATTATAGTCTTCCTGACTTGGGCTCCAGTTTGTTTTTATTGATATCAACTCTTTCTTTAAACTGTCTTGAGCTTATGAGGAATTAGCCCTCAATGATCTGAGCCTATGAATTTAGCGTATCTGGCACTGCCTGGCAAATTGGGAGTTTGCAGAAGATATGAATACAGTTTATGGTGCCCCAGGGATCTTTCAGAACACTCTAAGAATAGATCCAAAGTCAACAGAGGTGAAATATAAAAATTTTAGAAAGTTTTTTTTTTTTTAAAGGATAATCCCTGTTGATTGTCAGGTTATGACATATCAAGCTCTGGCTTGTGGGTGGAATGTCATTTAATCCTCAAACAACAATGTGAGGGGGCTATGGTTATCTTTATTTTGCTGACGAGAAAACTGAGGCTCAAGGAATTTAGGCATTTGTGCAACATCTCACAACTGGGAAGTGGTAACACAGTAGCTAGAATCTGGAGCCCACCCCTCCACTGGGCATCCTTTCTGGGACACTTCCTGTAACATTCGGGGGCCTCTTCAGCCTTGGAAGGTCTTCCTTGGGCACAGGGAAGCCACTGACAGGAGTCCTCTGGTGTATCAGTTCTCCGTAGCTGCTGTAACAAATTTCCACAAACTCAATGCTTAAATCAACAGAAATTTATTCTTTCACAGTTCTGGATGCCAGAGTCCCAGATCAGTTTTCCTGGACTAAAGTCCAGGTGTCAGCAGGGCCCCAGTCCTTCTAGAGGCTCTTGGAGAAAATCGTTCCTCACCTCTTCTGGCTTCTGGGGGCTGCCAGCATTCTTTGGCTTGTGGCCTCATCACCCCATCTCTGCCTTCTCCTCTTTGTTTCCATCTAATCACTTAGGAACCACTAGAATACTCCAGGAGAAGATCCTTGGTTCTATTTATAAAGACTCTTTTCCAAATAAGGTAATATCGACAGTTTGCAGCAACTAGAACCTGATGTTTTGGGGGCTATTACCCAGCCTGCTGCACCTGGTTCTGTGCCCTATCTATGAGAGGGTTGCATTGGTTCACAACCCATGTAAGCAGCCAGATTTTATAATGGGGTGCTCCTCTGTTCCCCCAGCCTCCCTCTGGGTCGACCAGAGCATAACCGGGCTGAGAACCGGGTATACATTTAAATCCAACATGACATAATGTTTGTCTGAAGGTAATTCTGCCTCTAAATTATTTGCAAATGTTTCTCACATCCCCCCCACTCCCTGCCACCGCCACTCGCTTTTTAGGATTCAGAGCCAATTTGTAATAAGCAAGAGCAGCCTGACCCAGATTAAAAGATACAATTAGTCTGTCTGCATGGTAAACCTAAGAAAGTACTACTTACAACAAGTTATTGTTTTTTGGACAAAAGGAGATGTCCTGGCAGAACAATAAAGCCCCCAGCACTGATAAGAGCCTTGTAATTTACTCAAAACACGATGGCGCAGAGGGAGAGAACAGTGTCTCGGAACCTGAGAGATCGCAGCATGTCCCACGCTTGCAGGCAGGAGAAGTGACCCCCCAGGAAGGGAGGTGAGCTCCATCACTGCACCAAAGAGACGGGACTGCCAGGCCGGGGCTGGGGAAGGCCCTGCCCCGTCTTTCCCTTGCATCAGCTGAAGGTTGCTTCCCTGGAAACGCGTGCCCAGGGAGCTGCCAAGTATGTGGGGGCCGCCCGGCCTTGTAGCAGAAGTCCCACTGACTCAGGCGACCAGCTGTCCTGAACTGACAGTGGCGGCGAGGAGGGGGTAATCTTGGAACATGAGTGCCAGCTAGTGAGTTCTTGAGTCATGTCTGTCTCACAAGATTTGGGCTGGAAATCTTGGCTATCATCTGGAGGATTTTGGCACACTCGATGGGGCTGGATATCATCCTCCTCTTTGGCTCCACCTTCCTTTTATAGGACCTTGCCTTGGTGTCAGCCCCAGTGTGGAGCTAGGAAGTCTCCCCCACAGCAGCCGTGTATTGAGTGCTCGTGCTGGGCCACGTCCTTGTAGGGATCACCCCCATTTAAGTCAAGTACCCCGGTATGATGCTCTTTTTATAGAAGAGGAAGGCAGAACGTTATGGGCTGAACTCTGTCCCCCTTCAGGTTCAGGTGCTGAAGTCCTAGCCCCTGGGATCACAGAAAGTGACTTCATTTAGAAATAGGTTATTTATAGAGGTAATCAAGTTAAAATGAAGTCATTACGGCAGGCCCCCATCCAATAATGTTCTTATGAAAATAGGAAATTTGGAGGCAGACGTGCACACGGGGAGAACGAACATAACGTGAGGATGAAGGCAGAGCATTTAGAGTAGGTCTGTCTGTGACTGACACCCTCATTCTCAACTCGAAGGTGGGCTCTGGAGTTCCCTTCGTGGCTCAGTGGTTAACGAATCCGACTAGGACCCATGAGGTTGCGGGTTCGATCCCTGGCCTCACTCAGTGGGTTAAGGATCCAGCGTTGCCGTGAACTGTGGTGTAGGTCGCAGACGCGGCTCGGATCCCGTGTTGCTGTGGCTGTGGCGTAGGCCTGCGGCTACAGCTCCTGTTAGACCCCTAGCCTGGGAACCTCCATATGCCGCAGGTGTGGCTCTAGATAAAAAGGCAAAAAGACCAAAAAAAAAAAAAGGTGGGTTCTCTCTTTACTGACCCCCTGGGGCAGCATGCTTGCCCTTCTTTAATGGAAATCACTACACTCTGTGTTGAGTCATTGGCGCATAATCATTAGCTGAGTATTTGCCACAATGGAAGACAGGATACTTGCCCCTGAAGAAGGACATAGAAAACTATACACGGTTTTATATTAGATTAAAGTGTAAGTGTGCTTGTCACCATATTAGGCAAGTTTACACTGAAACAACCTGAAGCAAACAACCTGACATTTTTAAGGGGTTAATAACCCTAAGTGTTTATTTCTTGCGCACATTTCATATCCGTGGTGAGGGGATCCAGGACTCTGCTCCAGGTGGCATTCATTCCAGGACCCTGGCTTATGAAGCACCAGCTGGGGCAGAGAAAGAAATCAAGACCCACTGACTCTTGAATATTCTACTGGGAGTGACCCATCACTCACCCTTACATTTCATTGGCTAAAACAAGGCACATGGCCACGCCTGAGTTCAGCAGAAGAGGAAAGGACAATTCTCCCAAGAGAGAGATACCACACGCTCCGTGATGTCGGCCCTACCTGCACCTTGCACCTAGTCATTGCTAAAGGATTGCTTGCACTCTTTCCTGCCTGCCATTTATCACAATTGTAATAAATACTCATGCATGGTCTTTTTAACATCTATTTCACCCACTGGACTAGAAATGGCCTTGAGGAGAATCTGTGTCTACTTAATTGCTGTGATATCTGATACATATGGTATAACAAATGCTTGGTCAGGACTACATGAATGAATAAGGAAAGAAACCATGATGGAATTCACACCTGCTTCATTTTTGTGCTAGTCCAGCACTAAGTGTGTGCCAGGTCCCGTGCTAGGGTCAGAGATGGCAGAGTGGACTGGGCCCCAGTGCCTTGCCTTGCTCCAGAAATTGGCGGCTAGAACCGAATCTCATCTAACCTGCTCCCCCATCTGAAAGTCAGGAGGTCAGACTCCATCAAACACATTTAACCTCAGAATGTTTGGGTCAAAGGAAGACTTACATGAGACACCAACAGAGTACATCCAACCGTATGAAATTGTCAATGAACTGTTTCTGACCATCAAAAATGGCCATGTCACGTAGCTGAGCCTAATATGAAACAGATGAGCTTGAGCTCTGTTTCAAGCTGGGACCCCACCTCTTCAGTGTCACCCCAGCATCCCCCACCAATGCACATTCACAGAGTCCTAGTGGGAAGGTCTCTGGATGGAATGCTGTCCAAGTCCTAAAATTCTATTTCCAAGCTCCAATGCAGGACTCTCAGTCACTGGCACACATGGCCCCAGTACATCTGAGAGCAAGTTCCCCGCCCGTAGAGTTGACCTTGGCACCTGCTGCATCTTGGAGTCCCAAAGGGGGTTCCAGGCCCTGGGGCCTGCACATGCTGCTGCCTGCATGCAGTGTCTTCTACATGGCCTGTGCAAGGTGACATTGATTCCTTGGCTAACTGGATAAGAAATCGCCACTAGATTCTTTGCATGGCTCTTTCACGCATCTCTGTCAATGCCGGGTTTACATTTTGGGATTGAAGTAATTTGCTTCCTGTTTGCTCCTGGCTGCAAACTTCAGGCTGCTCGGCTTTGCTGCACTGTGTTTGCAACCTGGTTTCTCCCCTTTGCAATCCCCGTCCCCAGCCAACCACATCTTAGAGCAAGGAGGATTAGCAGGCTCCCTGTGATGTGATTTGGGCACTTGTAGTGTAGACACTCCTGCTACTGAGATGTGCGGGGGCGGGGAGAGTGAAGGCTCTGAGGACACATGAAAAACAGAGGCATTCCCGCTGTGGCACAGTGGGTGAAGGACCAGACTGCAGCAGTTCGGGTCATTGAAGAGGCGTGGGATCAATCCCTGGCCTGGCAGAGTGGGTTACAGGATCCGGCATTGCTGCACTTATGGCATGGGTCGCAGCTGTGGCTGATTCAGTCCCTGGCCTGGGAACTTCCATACGCCATGGGGTGGCCATAAAAAAAAAAAAAGGAAAAAAGATGGGGGTTGACTGTGCCTTCAGTGTACAGCTTGAGTGTTGTCCAACTCTGGCAGCAAGCAAGTAAGGATAATCGTGGCAATGATGCTAATTGCAGCTAATATTCACTGTGTATGAGAATTAAGCCCTCACACTGTGCTGCTCCTGATCGTGCATTTCACACTATTCTCTTTACTATCCTAAGACCCTATGAGGTATCATTATTGTGCCCATTTCACAGATGGAGAAAACAGGACCCAAGATGTGAAATGAAGAACCTAAGGTCACCCATGAGGACACAAGCTTCCAAATTTGTGTCTGACTCAAGAATTTACGGCCTTAACAACTGCTCCATTGGGCCTTCCCAGTGCTATTAGGCCTTCGGTGCTTTATGTCTACCTGATGTTTCTAGGTAGCTGCTTCAAAACAAATGTCTTTCTAAGTATAATCAGCACCACAGCCTGAAAATGGCTATGGATTTACAGAAACTTGAGTTGGGAGACACCTTTGGGAGGGAGGTCATAAATGACTCTGGAGATACTTGCAGTCCTCTGGGGGTACCCACAAGGCATGTTTTAATTTAATTTAGTTTAATTTAATTTAGCTTTTTTCTTTTTCGGGCTGCACCTGCAGCATACGGATGCTCCCAGGCTAGAGGTCCAATTGGAGCTACAGTTGCCGGCCTGCGCCACAGCTAGAGCAATGTGGGATCTGAGCCATATCTTGCGACCTACACCACAGCTCATGGCAACACCAGATCCTTAACACGCTGAACGAGGCCAGGGATCGAACCCACATCCTCACGGATCCTAGTCGGATTTATTACCCCTGAACCACGAAGGGAACTCCGGCATGTTTTAATTTTAAACAAAACTGAACAAACTAGGAAGATGTTTCCTTGGGGTTTCCCAGTGCCTGGATATTGGCTGACAAGCGAGCCGATTTTCTCATTGACATTCTCCTTCTCAATGGAGTAAGTAATTTCAGCTGTAAGAATATTTATTTTTAACCCCCCATGGGGCTCTCTACAAATGATTTTCATGTTGAGTATGAAAAAGCTCTGACCATTTTTATTTTTGCAGAATTGGCCTGCAAAACATCTGGCTAATATTTTCTAAAGCCGAACATATGCATATTCTATGACCCCACGATTCTACTCCTGGGTAAATATTAGATAGAAATGAGCACATGTGTTCATCAAAGATGAACGTTCAGAGAAGTACTTACAGTCCCAACCCAGAGACAATCAAAGGCCCAGGGCTGATAAGTGAAATTATCTAGTCACACAAGTGACTAGCACACAGCAACGAGGAGGAACAAACTTTAGCGACACTCAGGGACCATGAAGGACACAGAAGGAGCGTGCAAGGAAACACCAGCAAGTGAACAACCTGGGAGCAGCTCAGGTTCACTGCTCAGAAGTCAGACATAGAAAAACTATAGCCTCCATGACAGAATACTTACAAAGGTCAAAGACAGGTGAAACTAACGCATGGTGTTTAGGGGTCAGACTTTTTTGCTGGAGGCGACGGGAGGGCAGTGATTGGGAGGGGGTGTAAGGGAGGTTTTGGTTCGCTGTGGCTATCACAATATGTTTGCACCCCTTTCTATATATGTTATAGAAACATATTGTGATGGCTATCACAATACGTTTGCACCCCTTTCTATATATGTTTTTATAGTTTAATAAAAAGCCTGCCTGAAAGACAGCTGTTGCCTTTAGCTGTACTTGAACCACATCTTTCTGGCTAGCTCACCGGAGTATATCTGCTATATGCAGGGTGGGATCCAGGCAAGCGTCATTATTTCCACACAGAGGTCCCCAAGAGTTGAGTCCACAGGAGTACCAAGCAAGGGATCTTTCAGGGGAAAAAAAAAAAAAAGCCCATCTATCATTTTCTCTTCCACTCACACAGAATTCGAGGAGGTCCTTGAGATAACAGGAAAATTAATCTCCTTTCAGTAACCAATAAGGCTTAGTGGAAACAGCTCTGATCCAAGATTGTGGAAACTGTGGTGCATTTACCACCAGGCCCTGCTCAACACTGGTAACCTGGTCTTGAGCAAGTCCTTCGGTTTCTCTACCTGCAAAGTGCAATCTGGGACTTGGCCAGTTGTTTGCCAGTTGTGCTTCGGGCAGCCTTGGGGCCGTGTGAAGGCACTGGAGCAGGTGGGGGTCCCAGATTCCTCACCTGAGTCAGACAATGCAACTCTCTGTTGCTAACTGAGCTTCTGCCTACTCTTCCTGTTCAAGCATTTCATTGCTAGAAATATTTTCATCTAAGATGAAGACTCTCAGACGGGGCCCTCGGGGATGGGGACCTCGGAGATGACGACTTCAGGAGATCCACAAGTGATGTCTTGAAGTCCTTCCATTTGAGGGGTGAGGAAGCTGGGACATTTCTCGACCTGCTCCCTTCCTCCGTGATTGAGAGCTGCTCCCAGGTTGTTCACTTGCTGGTGTTTCCTTGCACACTCCTTCTGCCTGAATCTGCCCAGGGGCACAGCTCCAAGTGCTGGGGTGGACAAGAACTGTGGGTGCTGCGCCACTCTGGATGGGGCACTCACAAAGTCCTCGTATCACAGACTGAGAGCAGAAACTTGGTCGACCAGGACTGATGCTTCACCAAAATAGCATGTTCCTCCCCACCAGGCACTCGGAGAAGGGCTATCTCCTTGAATTCCTTTAAAAGCAGCCCTTTCTTTCAGTAGCGTTTATGCCGGGTGATGCGCCCTGGTCACGGCTGGAGGCACCGACTGGAGCCATTCATCCTATGACATTTTGAATTGAAATGCCACCTCCAAATGGCAAGATTTTCCGGGACATCAGTGTTTCCAGAGAGTAGCAGATCAGAACATGCAGTTAGAGACTCCACTTTGGCACCTGCTTGCTGTGTGATGGCAGGCAGTTTGCACTGTCTCTGAGCCTCCATTTCATTATAAAAAGCCTCAGATGGCATCTCTAATTTTGATTCCAGGGCTTTGGATTTTGTTCTGCCGAGGGGAGGGGAGATGGGCATGCAGTGGAACGAGACCGTTCCGAGGACAGCACCTAGAGGTCATTCCGGAAGGGCACAGCAAGGACACGGAAACCAGGTCGTCCCCAAGAAAAGCTCCCTCTCGCTTTGCTAATCGGTGGGGAAGTAAATGAATTCGAGCAGCGGAAGCACCAAAACCTGGGAGGGTGAGAAGTGGAATCAGGAAAAACGCTCCTCTTTCCAAGGAAGATGCCCGTGGTGGCCTGAAGGCTGCTTTGGTTCGTAATGTCACAGAGGCTGTCGGCAGCCTGTATGTCACTGCCCGTCATATCTTGGGCTGGGCACGGGGGTCTGTGATGGATAAGGGAGCCCCTCACTCACTCTTATCCATAAAGCGACGTCAGGACACCTTACCCACACGGCCGGAGCGTTTCATTTTTCTCACACTTCTGCTTCTCCCCTTTAATCAGGGCCTCGGAGGTAATTGGTCTGTGGACAAACAGCTCGCGGCCGAGTGTGCAACTAACAATTAGTTTAGAGACTGGGATCTATAAATTTTGAGGAGAGGGAACGAGGATTTGGCGCACTTGGGCTATCGTTTCTAATGAAGAAAAATAACACACCGGAAGGGATCTGGAGTGTTATCCAAGCAACTTAATATCATCTGGTGGTGATTTGCAGGCCCCCGTAATGCCTTGTGATCTTGGGAGAAAGAGAGAAAACGGGGCGGGGAGTCAGTTGTTGTTGTTTGTGTTTCTGGAAAAAAAAAAAAAGGAAGAAACCCAACCTTCCCTCATGTTTATGAGATTTATGACACGCGGGCCACCATCTGTATAAACCCCTGCGACCCTCCATCACTGTCCCCCCAGCTCTGTAAACTAGGCCGGCTGGAGTGGGACACCGTAGGAATGTCATCCTATTTATTGTTTATAAAAATAAACCGGCCGGCCGGAGACGTATGTGAGGAATTTATATCCACCAGCTGCACAAGCAAGTGGCCGAAGGGCAAGGGGGCTGAGGAAGTTGGGAGGGGGAGGGGGGGTGACCCCCAGCCCAGCACAAGCCCGCTCCCATTAGCCAGGGGAGGACCGCTTTGGGAGATGAAAGGGAAGGAGGGAGAGAGGGGGCCAGATTCAATATCCAACCGGGTCAAACCCCTTTTCTCTTTGGTTTCAGCGTCAACGCAACGCGCTAAGCTCCAACACTGGGCACATTGGCCGAGAAGGGCAGCTCTCCCCTCCCGGAGGCGACCTGGGGCATGTCCACAGGGGCGTTCGTGGGTTCTTTGCGGGGGAGCAAAGAGCAAAGCAAGAAACTGACCCCATCAAAGGCTCCCTGTTGCATCTCTGCTTTAAAAGCTGGGTGTCGCCTCGCTTTTGACTAAGAAGCATCGTCAAGTGGGCGTCGTCCGCCCCGATGGAGATACTGAAAGCCAGTGGCCTGGACACGACCGGGTTCCATGCGCCCCTCCCGAGCCCCAGGGCATCGCAAAGCTGGCCCGGGCCTTGTCACTTGTGTGTCCGATGGGCTGTCTCAGGGGCCGCTCGAGCAAGCAGGGGACAGACCTGCTGTCTTTAGATTTGTCTCTGAACCTAAATGACAAGGACAAGACCGAGATGCAAAAGTTTCCAAAATGTCTTGGTTGAAGTGATCCTGCAAGATGGCTCCAGGTTGCCCTTATTTGAGGTGTGGGAAAACAGAGGCCAGAGGCCCCAGCAGAGAGCAACTTGCTCATGCATCCTGCCAAGTGGCGGGGGGGTGGCGGGGTGGGAGGGGTGTACAGCTGGGAGTAGCCCTAGGTCTTCTGTCTCTAGTTTGCCATCCTTTTCCGCCACCCTTTCATCCAGTCCTCTGTCCATTTGTCCATTTGTTCATGTCCTGGCAGTTCTCTGTCCCCCATAGTTCCTTCTCTACACAGAAGCCAGGATGATCTTAAAAAAAATTTTTTTAATCGAAGTATAGTTGATTTACAATGTTGTGTTACTTTCTAGTGCACAGAAATGTGATTCAGTTCTACATACATACATTAGTTTGCGTCTGCGAATCCCAAACTCCCAATCCCACCCTCTTCCACCCCTGGGCAACCTCAGGTCTCTTCTGTTTCTGTTTCACGGATAAGTTCATTTGTGCCATATTTTGAGATTCCACATATAAGTGACTGCATATGGTATTTGTCTTTTTCTTTCTGGCTTACTTTAGGAAGTAAGTATAATAATCTCTAGACCCATCCATGTTGCTACAAATGACATTATTTCATTCTTTTTTATGGCTGAGTAGTATTCCATTGTACATATGTACTACATTTTCTTTATGACAGAAGCCAGGGTGATCTTTTAAAGCTATTAGGTCAGTCCCCCATCTAAAACCATTCCTTGGCTTCCAGTTGCACTGGAATAAACCCAGAATTCTTATGCTGTATGATCTGGCCCTTGCCGATGTCTCCAAACTTCTCTTCTGTTCTTGAGCCAGCACCCAGCAGCTCTAGATGCAGTGTCCTTCTTTCTGCTCCTTGACCATGACAAACTCCCTCCTCAGGGCCTTTGCACATGCTGTTCCTCCATCTGAAATCCTCTTCTCTGGAACCTTACTATTGCTACGCTCTTCTCATGAGTCAATCTTTGCTTTAATGTTACTTTCTCAGAAAGAGCTCCCCTGACCACCCACCTTCTGCCAAAGTTGTTCTCAGGTTCATTAACTGGTTTCCACTGTCTTTTTCTTTAGAGAACTGATAACAATCTGAACTAAAATTATATTTTTATATTTGTTTATGGTCTTTTGGAGAGGGGCTTTCTTAACTTGTTCCCTTCTGTGTTGCCTAGAATTGTGCCTGGCAAGGAGTAGACACTCATCCATTCATTCATTCCTTCATTCACTATTCAACTCTCTTTATAGCCCTTACTTGTAAATGATGACCCCACCAAACCTACATTCTAGTGAAGAAAGTAAAACAATACATAAATGGACAAATTCATGCTAGGGTACATCTCTTAGGACAGCGATGAGTACTAAATTTTAGAAAATTAAGATAGTTTATCAGTGTCAAGTTTTGAGCCCAGTGCCTGCTCCTTGGCAGCTGCTTCATTTGTCATTGAAGTGATTCTCAGGTAAACCTGAGGAAAAAAAACCTCTAAAGCCTTCTATGTTTGATATCTGCCCTTCCCCCACCCCCATACATCATTTTTAGAGTTTAGCCAAGTATAAAACTCTAGGCTCACATAATTTCCTTCTTGTTTTCAGAGTATTTGTTCCTTTCTTCCAATATCCCATGTTGTTTTAACAAATTAGATACGGTTTTGAGTCTTATGCTTTGTAGATGACCTGCTTTTCCTCTCTGTAAGTTTTTATAAACATATATTGAAGTGCAGAAATGTGAATTTCATTTTTTAATCCTGCTCAGTATTTGGTGTTTCTGTTAAATAGGGACTTTTATGTGTACAACTTTTAAAAAATAATTTATTTTTAACAGCTTTTTGCGATATAATTCACATACTACATAAGCCAATTTTTTGTATGTTCATAAAGTTATACAACCGTCATCACAATCAATTTTAGATTTTCATCATTTCAAAAAACCCTCAAATGAACCGTTACCCATTATAATCACTCCCCATTCTCTCTCTTCATCCCACCTTCACCTCTAGCACTAAGCTACCTTCTTCTGTCTCTGTAGAGTTACCTACTCTGGACATTTCATAGAAACAGAATCATATAATATGGGAACTTTTGTGCCTGGCTTTTTTTTTTTTTTTTTTTGTCTTTTTAGGGCTACACCTGCAGCATATGGAGGTTCCCAGGCTAGAGGTCGAATCAGAGCTGTAGCTGCCAGCCTACACCACAGTCACAGAAGCACCAGATCCTAACTTTGCCTGTGATCTACGCCACGGCTCACAGCAATGCCAGATCCTTAACCCATTTAGCAAGGTCAGGGACTGAACCTGCATCCTCATGGATACTAGTCAGATTCATTTCTGCTGAGGTGCAACGGGAAATCCCTGTGCCTGCCTTTTTCACTTAATACAGTGTTTCCAAAATTCATCCATGTTGTAGCATGTATCAGTATCTGTTCTTTTTATTGCCTAATAATATTCCACTGCATGACTATACTCTTTGGTTAACACCTTCATTTTTGCGTGTGTTGGAATGTCTATATTGCTAGCTTAAATTTATGAAATTTTCACTCATTTTTTTGCCTTTTTCTTTTGGCTAGTCATTCTTGGCCTGATGTTTCAATAGTTCAATCCATACTCCCTGTAGTCGTAACAATAAGTGCCGAGAATATTCAGAAATAGCTGTTATTTTCATCAAGTTGTCTAGCTTCGAAAGGAAGGTCTCTTTTTGCATCATTGCCAAACCACCCCTGCGGCCCTCACTGTTTGTAGATACCAGTCACCGCCTTATACTGTGGGAGACGCCAGAATTTCCAATCCACTTAAGTGAAACTGGGAGTTCTTGGGCTCTTAACTGATTTATTCCAAGTTTTAAACCTTGTATAAATAAGACAGAGGAGATGACCTAGGAATCTTGGGAGGTGGGGTGGCCATTGGTTGAAGGAGGCCAGGTAGCCTCATGGGACGAGGTGAGGACAGTTCCCTGTGGGTGGGCGATAAAATTACTGTCCCATTAAACTAACCCTTATTCGATAAAATCTTGCTGATGATACTAAGCTGATGAATGGAGAGAATGCTATTGCAGTGTCTAAACTTTCTGGGCCAGCATTCTAATCATAGGACATTGTTGTAGATTGCAGAAAAAAATGATACAATTTCCTTTTTTCCTATATTTATACTTCTTCCCATATGATTTTGCTGCTCCTACAACGAAGAGGTAGAATTTACTTTTCTGCTCCCTTGAGTCTGAACTAGTGACTTGTGACATCAATGGAATGTCAAGTTCCTATCATAAGTCTCAAGGAGAATTAAAGCTTCTATTCTTGTTCTACTGCTATATCTAAGCTTGGTATAAATGGTATAAATATTCTCTGCCTTTTTAATTTCCTTTAGTTGACAGGATCGGTCATGCTATATTTATAAATAATTCTAAAATTTCAGCAGCTTCAAAAATCAAAATTAAGGTCCTGGGCATGCCCATTTGGGGTTAGCTCGGGGGTTTGTTCCCTTTCTTCAGACTTTGGGATGGCGTCCCAAAGGAGAAAGGGTGCAGATAATACCACTGTCATCTCTGGGAGCGGCAGGAGTTCAAGTTCACACTGTTGCAATGACACAGACATAACATAGTCAGGTCTCTAGAAGTTCATTATTGTTCTCTTTCTAGATGACCGAGGGGCCTCAATCCATCCTTCTAAGAAATAAGAGAGTATTCAGTCCTTACTTATTTATTTTCTATAATTAGAGGGAACCTTTTTTTTAGGTTGATAGATTTACTGTTGATCATTGATGGATCGATCTAGTTCACTTGTAGCGGATCAAAGGGTTAGAGGCAGCCATGGTTTGACAGAAAGGGCATTAGACAGAGAGTCATTCGTTGAAACATTCACATATTTTATTTTTCTTTTTAGGGCCCCACCTGCAGCACATAGAAGTTCCTGGGTAATGGGCTGAATTGGTGCTGCAGCTGCTGGCCTATGGCACAGCCACAGCAATGCCAGATCCGAGCCGCATCTGCGACCTATACTGCAGCTCACGGCAATGTCAGATCCTTAACCCACTGAGCAAGGCCAGGGATCGAACCCATGTCCTCATGGATATTTGTCAGGATCTTAACCCACTGAGCCGCAACAGAAACTCCTCATTCATGTACTTTTTGAGCACCTAGCAATTGCTAGACAGTATTGTGTTGGGAAGCCATGGACCTTGCCATTCCTTCATAAGACTCACTATCCTACTGTGTCTGTACTTTTGTGTGTATGGGGAACTGTGTGCACATGCTTGTGCCTTTTCGGAAAGTAGGCAACAAGTTAATAGTAAACATGCATACGTGTATGTGGTAAGTACGTATTAGGATTATGGACTGTGGTGAAGAGCTATTGCAGTCAATGTTTCTGGTCCTAGATAACCAGCTGACTTGATGTAAACATGGGACCAAGTTATCATTCTCTCTCCTCTGGCCTGATTTCTCACCTGAAAGCAGAAGTTGCTGTTTAATAGGTAGCATTAGACATGTCTGAACTGTTTGCACTGAGCATTATTTTAATAATCAGAAAAGAAGAAAATAAAGGAGTTCCCGTCGTGGCTCAGTGGTTAACGAATCCGACTAGGAACCATGAGGTTGCGGGTTCGATCCCTGGCCTCGCTCAGTGGGTTAAGGATCTGGCGTTGCCGTGAGCTGTGGTGTAGGTCTCAGACGCGGCTCGGATCCCATGTTGCTGTGGTTGTGGCGAAGGCCGGCAGCTATAGCTCCTGTTAGACCCCTAGCCTGGGAACCTCCACATGCCGCAGGTGCGGCCCTACATAAGGCAAAAAGACAAAAAAAAAAAAAAAAAAAGAAGAAGAAGAAAATAAAGATGAAAGAGACAAAGACAAAGAAGAAGGAAGTGGAGCAGGAGTAGGATTCCCGCTTGGACCTTCTGTGGTCTCTGTTTGATATTCTGCTGAAAGTCTCACCACCCAGTTGGATTTTCATGTGTCATTTGCTTTACTCTTTTGAGGTCTAGGTAACAAAGACCTCTCTTTTCTTTTCTTTTTCTTTTTTTTTTTTTTTTTTTTTTTTTTTTTTTTTTTTTGTCTTTTTGCCTTATGTAGGGCCGCACCCGGGGCATGTGGAGGTCCCCAGGTTAGGGGTCTAACAGGAGCTGTAGCCGCTGGCCTTCGCCGCAGCCACAGCAACGCGGGATCCGAGCCGCGTCTGCGACCTACACCACAGCTCACGGCAACGCCGGATCCTTAACCCACTGAGCGAGGCCGGGGATCGAACCCGCAACCTCATGGTTCCTAGTTGGATTCGTTAACCACTGAGCCACACCGGGAACTCCAAGACCTCTCTTTTCTAATGAGTTAAATTTTAATACACAACAAGTGGCAAACCCCACTTGTTGTTCTGTGGGGGCAACTGAGCTCAAGAGCCACAGGTACTCATAGCTCAATATGTGAGCGACAATTTAGGCAGTGAACTCATTTCGTTTTGTCCTGGGATCCCCCTCTACCCCTTTCTTCCTCTTCCTTGGAACTGTTTTTATCTTGGCATGAGCCCCCTTGTGTTCAAATATCTTATTCTGACTTTTCTGGCTTTTGTGTTTCAGGCAAGTTGTTTGAACATCTTTTTTTGGTTTAAAATTCTTTAAAAATGCCATGTGATTTCACTGATCTTACCAGAAACCAATAAAAACACATTACTTTAAAAATAACTCCCATAAAACTTCTTACTTGTGAAAAGCTCTCATTCTAATAAAATTGGAGCGAACCAAAACCTTTTAAAACGGCTCACAGGCATACAAGAGGCTTGGCGTGTCCAGATTGTCCTACCTCTTGTGGTGATGAAGATTCCAGATCTCTACACCATCTGGAGGGATGGGGGGTCCAAGATAAATTAACTCACCTACTTCAGAAAAGAAAAATCCAGTATGAGAATGGTAACACCCCACAGAAGGCAACTCATTCTGCATTTTGCCAACATAGCCATTGGGAACCTACAATCTTTTCCGCCGTGTGTGAGGTTTTGGTTGGGTTCTTTTTTTTTCTTTTTTTTTCCTCTTTCCTTTCAGTTTCCTAAATATAGAATTAATGGGTTTTAGGGAAAGTCAATGATTTCTCTTTCTGGAGTCTGGAGACTGGAAAGAAAATACCCTTTTCTCTACAGGCTTCAAAATTCCCTTTGGGCTGGCAGCATCAAGTGCCAGTTTCACTTCTCAGTGATAAGACCCATGTCAACAGCTTGAAGTCTGTGATGACAAGAAGGTGGGTGATTGTGTGAATGATAACAGGGAGAAGAGTGACCCTCAAGAGTCAGGCCTTGGTTAACTGTGCCCAGTTGGTGGCCCCAAACTCCCCAGTGAAGGATTTTGAAAGTCCAGAATCATGAGCTGCCAGAATTTAAGTTGTTGTTGATGTTTTTTAAAGGTGCCTAGGTGATTAATGTGTCTGATCCACTTTGGGCACTAGAGCTGTATAAACAGTAAACAACAACTAAGGATAATTCCATAAAATTTTCACTCAAGAGCCAAAAGAAGAACCAACTGGCTGATGGAGCAGCACTGCTTAACCAGCCTTCTCAAAGCTATATTCCCGGGTTCATGAGATCTTTGACATGCTCCCCCACAAAAGGGTTCTGTGATCAAGTAAATATGGGGAAACTCCAAGTCGCATTGCCCTCTGCAAATGCCTAGGTTCTTTCAAGAGTATATAAATTGCACTAGAATGATCTCTACTCCAGAAACATGTTTCACAAAGTTCAAGAGAGTGTATCTCAAACAAGCTTGACGACAGGACTTACCTCTCATTAACTAAGTAGTGACATCTCTAAAGAACTAAGGGGCATATTTTCATAAATGCAGCTTTAGAAGATGCACTGAGTAATTCCTCTGAAAGAGTCTGAACTTGTTTGCTGGCAGAGTTTTCCAGGCATGTGTGGCTGCATGGCTCCTGGTCAGTGGTGGCTGTGCCATGCCTGCAAGGGAGGACCAGGTTCTCCCCTCCCCTCCATTCCCCTCCTCTCCCCTCTCCTCCTCTTTCTTTCTCCCTTTCTTTCTTTCCTTCTCTCTCTCTCTCTCTCTCTCTGGCCATGCCCTGGCATATGGAAGTTCCCAGGCTAAGGGTCAAATCAGAGCTATAGCTGTCGGTCTATAGCACAGCCACAGCCCCGCAATATCTGAGCCATGTCTGCGACCTACACCACAGCCCATGGCAACATCAGATCCTTAACCCACTGAGCAAGGGCAGGGATGGAACCCATGTCCTCATGGATATTGGTCGGGTTGCTGGTCACTACTGCGCCACCACGGGAACTCTAAGGTGCTTTCTCAATGACTCCCAAAATGCATCCTGAGAATAACTTTCATTTCCAGCAAAGCCCAACCTTTTTTGTGTTTCAGGTGGGAGAACTAGAAGAGGGTTCTCTGTATTCCTTCATGAGAGAGAGGTTACTTTTTATTTTATTTTATTTTTATGGCTGAAGATGTCAATCAACTCATTTTCGAAATGTCACTCCACCTCCACAGAATTATCGCTATGCAGGAGGCCCACGCTGCTCTGCTGAGACTCCAAGAATGTTCGCAGGTTTCCTTTCACCTTTCCTGATCAGCAGACAGATGGGGACCAAAACACGTTGTTTTTCATGGAGCTGCGTGTCACCTTCCTGTTGTCTGCCTACTGGTTAACAGCGATGAGAACTACTGGCTTGTAAGTGCTGATTAACTGCTGTGCCAGACACATTACCTACCTCACTTCTAATCTTCATACTGCCCTGAAAAGCAGCCCCCATTTTATAGAAGCAAACATTGAGGCTCAGAAAAGGTTAGCTTGCTCACCTAATAAGCAAGAGAATGAGCTAGTTGCCTCTAAAATTGAGCCTTTTCCTTTCAAAGAATCCTCACAAAGAGCATTCTTCCTGCCCTTTCCACAGAAGAGTTTTCCTTCCCATTTTGGCCCCCCAACCCTTGTTTGCAAGGATTTTCTTTGATTATCTTGAACACAGAGAGAATGCCATGCAAAGTCGTTTTGTTCCTCTCTGGGTTTTTATTTCAGCTACATTCAGGTGTTTGACTTAAGAAGTGTTAGATTTCAAGAGGACTGAGACAACTTGGGCCAAATAGCCCAAAGACCACACTCTTTGAATTCCACAAGGCCCTACATCCACAGCAATAAAATAGCAGTCAGCAAGAATCAAAAATATACAGCCATGTTGCCTGAGGTGAGAACGGGCTCTCTTTTCAGGAATTTTGTTCTTGGTAAGCAAGTCCAGGCCAGGCCCATCTTCACAACTAGAAAACACAGTCTCCTGTGTGTTCCTCCAAAGTGGTGTCTATTCCTAGATCCTAATCCTTGGCTTCCACTTGGCCCTTGGTGAGGTCAGAGTCAACAGTGGCCATGAATGCATCTGGTCCCCTGCAGGCCACACTCAGGAAGAGCCACGATGCGAGGGGGTGAGGCTCCAGGTAGTGGTTAAAGAGCCTTTGGTTCTTTGTGCCAAGAGCAGTGAGTCTCTCAGGTTCATTCTCAGGGAAAACAAAGCCAATTTCAAGGTCAAGAATATTATTCACAGAATATTCACAAGGTCAAGTATTATTCACAGGATTTCATGGAAAGTTCTGCTCAGCCTTCCAGGAAATTCTGTCATCTGGCTGGATCAGTCCTCTCCTGGCAACGAGGAATCTGGGCCCCTCTGGTCCTTCTTTGTTGACGTATGTCACTTTTGCCACCCAGGAGCTGGCAACGACAGCTGAATCCCTTGGGCTTGTAAGTTCTGCCAGCCTCCGGAATCCCAACACATCTTCCTTGTTTTCTCAACTCTCTTGCTAATACAGATGGTGAGGGACTTAAAAAAAAAAAAAATCGAATACATTTGATGTTGTCAACAAACAGCTTTTCAAATGACTGTATTATTTATTCATTAGTATTACATTTCCAGTGCAATGCCTTGTGTTACTTGGAGAAATAAATGAAAGAAAAGTAATATTACTTTAAAATCTCAGGGAGCCTGGCTCGGTCCTAAAACTCAGTCCTGTGCTGGCCCAGTGTGGCTCTGTCTCCTTGTCACTCTCTGTCCAGGATGGACCAACCGAGTCATTCGGAGGGCTCAAGAAATACCTCGATCCATTTTGCAAATGTTTTCAGTTTGGCTAAAACTTAAAACACATTTTCCCCAAGCACTTTTTCCTCTTAATTTTTAAACTCGTATATTTTAAGGAAAATTTAGCCCATGTGTTTCTCATTATTCCTGATTCATTTGCACTTAACTCATCAAAACGGTGCTTTGCAAAAGCTGTTTGCTTTCCAAGAAGACTCCTGAGGTCCTTTTTTGTACATTCAACCTCCCCCTCACCACACTTCTTTTCTTTCCCTGCCCCTCTTTTTTTTTCTTCAAAGGGGCACACTTTTCTTAGACTGGAATTTTTGCCCCAAGCAGTAGATAGGTTGACCTATTGTAGAAAAAGCTGACTTGGGTGTGGAGTTAGGCTTCCGATAGAAGTACTTGCATCCAGGAGAAATGTGTGATTCTCCAGCATGGAAGCATCATTTTCTATTTTCTTGACTGGATAAATAAATGTTAGATACAAGAAAAAGAGCAATTTGGGATGCAAGCTCTGGAGTTAGCCATTTGGGGGTTTCATCCCATATTAATCTCTTTCCATTTTGCTTTTCTCATCTTTAAAATGGGGGCGGCAATAGTACCTACTGCATGCACAGAGTTGTAGTGAGGATTAATTGACATGCTATACACAAGGCAGGGCAGTATGTGACAAGGACACCCAGAGTCACACATCTTTTTTCAGTGTGATGATCAAGATCGCTAAGGTTACCCCGGAGATAAATCCTGAGGCCAGGATTTGAATACAAGTACTTTGTTTGAGAGATTAAATTCCAGTACCGAAGTGGAGAGATCTATTAATCAGTGTTCTCCAGAGAAACAGAACCAGTAGGATATGGATACCAAGAAAGATTTATTTTAAGGAATTGGCTCACATGATTGTGGAGGATTGACAAGTCCAAAGTCTGATGAAGGAGGATGGCAGGCTGGAGACTCAGGAAAAGCGTTGAAGCTTATCTGCTGGAGAACCAGGAAGAGCTGATATTGCATAGAAAGCTCAAAGAGCCAATGTTGCTGTTGAAGTCTGAAGACCGTCTTCTGGAGAATTCCCTCTTGCCCAGAGAAACTCAGACTCTTGTTCTTTTCAGGCCTTCGACTGATTGGATGGGGCCCACCATGTTGCAGAGGGTCATCTGCTTTATTCAGAGTCCACCAGACACATCCCTCACTGCCAGCAGCATCCAGAATAATAATGAGAATTTTAGCCAAATACCTGTGGCCCTGCCAAGTTGACACATAAAATGAATCATCACAGGAAGTAAGGGAAAGAAGAGCGGCCGCTAAAAGATGTGATATGAAGCAGGTTGCCTGTGAGGGCAGCTGGAGCTCCATCTCAGTGAAGATCTGAGAAGTTCTGATCGTGCCCCAAGAGTTATCTCTCACGGAGGCCTTGGCTGAGGGCTGCTTCCATGTTGTGTTGACCCTGTACTCATGGCCCACTGCACACACAGGCAGAGTGGTTGTGACAGCTGAGAAAGCCCCCAGGGAAAGGAGGAAGGTGTGCAAGGAAATGACATGAGATAAGAACATGGGGCAAGATGCAGGCAGCATCCTCCACACGCGCCTTCACCTTGAAAGATGGTTCTAACCGATACGACCAGGGCTTCCTTCTTGTCTCCCACTTGTGCTTCTCATATCCTCAAAGTAAGGTAGGAAATAAGCTCAATTTTAGCCAAAATTGGCCCTTACAGACTCTCGGTATCCCCGTAGATATTAAAATTATCTCAGAGAGAGAACAAACGTGGATCTTACTTTATTATTTTTTTTGTGTGTGTGTGTGTGTGTGTTTTTTTTTTTTTTTGCCTAGGGCTGCACCCGCAGCATATGGAGGTTCCCAGGCTAGGGGTCTAACAGGAGCTGTAGCCGCCGGCCTTCGCCACAGCCACAGCAACGTGGGATCCGAGCCACGTCTGCAACCTACACCACAGCTCACGGCAACGCCCGATCCTTAACCCACTGAGCGAGGCCAGGGATCGAACCCGCAACCTCGTGGTTCGTAGTCGGATTCATTAACCACTGAGCCACGACAGGAACTCCAGCATGGATCTTACCTTAGGCAGTTGGTGTTGCCTAGAAGCATACCTTAAAATATGGCCCAAATGAACCTATCTACAGAACAGAAACAGACTCACAGACATCGAGAGCAGACTTTTGGTTGCCAACAGGGAGGGCGAGGGAGTGGGTTGGACTGGGAATTTGGGGTTAGCAGATATGAACTATTCCATTTAGAATGGACAAGCAATGAGGTCCTGCTGTACAGCCCAGGGGGCTATATCCAATCTCTTAGTGATAGAACATGATGAAAGATAGTGTGAGAAAAAGTACGTATATTTAAGTCACTTTGCTATAAGCCAAAATTAATAGAATATTGTACATCAACCATAATCAAATAATTTTAAAAAAGATGCAGGGTTTGAGTCTAATGACGCAAAATTCATATCCCGTCTCTTCCATGACCCTGGGGAGGCCACTTCATTCCCTGGGGCTTCCATATTCTTTCTGGTGAGAAGGTCACAGTGTTGTCCACTCTGCTTCTCTCAAGGGGTCAAAGGAGGTCACGGGGGGGCGGGTATGTGGTCACTGGCTCTTCCGTTGCTCTTTGCACTTTGCATTTTGACACGCCTCCGGAATCTCTCTCACCCCCTGTAGACCTTAGAAGTTTCCAGGTAGCCTCTGAAAATTGCTTTTTGGATGAACCACCATTCAGAGTGACAGTGCGAGAAATGACACGGTGATCCGGAGAAAGAGGACCTTCACACCCCAGAATACCTCGATGCGTTTATCAAGGATTTGAGCCCTTGAATTACTGACGTGGCGGGTTCATTCTTTCCAATATTTTGAGTATTTCCAAGCATGTAGCTGGAAGGTTGAATGGATCTGACAATAAATACCTCCGCATTCACCACTTACGTATTAACATGTTATCACACTTGCATTGTTACAGATCTGCCTTTCTATCTATACATTCATTGAGAAATGACATTTTGATCCCAGAGTTGGGAAGCTGCCTCTCAAATATGATGATTAGATCTCTTCGGTTTTCTGAGTCACTCCGGTTCCGTGTGTTCTATACTGTGGACTCCACAGACCATTGAAGTATATCAGGAACTCTAGCAGGTTGCATCCATACTTAGGAGCCATCCTCAGCGTCTCCACGAATCTCTGCCTTTCAGTTCTTATAAGCTGGTTGAGAGGGGAGACTCTGCTCCCTGCCAAAGTGAAAGCACTGTGTTGGCTATATCCCTTCAAAGCACCATGAAACATTTAAAAGGAAAACTATGCATAGGAACAGAAAACACTGACTCTTCGTGTGTGTGTGTGTGTGTGTGTGTGTGTCCGTGTCCTTGAGGGATGTAGGTGTGTATGTGTAGGGTGTAGGTGTGTAAATCTGTGTGTGCCCCAGAGGAAGAAGTGGGTCTGTATAGGTCTATGTTTTCTGCTGTTTTTCAAGCACAGTTCATCTGCCTTTCCAGCTGCCCGCCCTCCCAGATGTTGACATGTCGATCCTGGCTTCAGAAATGAGAAGACCAACGTGATGTAAACAAATTTCGCTCAACAAGGCAGAGTCAAATTATCGCAGAGTCAGAGGTGACCGCCCCTCCTCACCCCAAGATCCAAGCAGCACACTACCCGTTGCTGCAGGGCGGCCCAGGGAGCTAGTTTAGCTCGATATCTAACAAGCATTTCTGGCGTTGGTATTGTTTCAATTACTGGACCATTCACATCTCAGCTGACACATGCAATGAAGCTTGCTCCCTGCCTGGTACATAATTTAAGGTAAAAAGAAGAGAGAGTGTGTTTCATCATGGTCTATCATATCTTTGTCTTTTGTTCTGGGGAGGTATTTGCATACCTAAAGGGAAATGGCCTCTTTAATTTCTTTCCCTTCTCCTAATCAGCTGAGGCCTATTAAGAAGCGCTCTGTATCCTGTAATCAGACAATTTATACAGCATGCACCCTTAGGCAACAGCTATTATAAACAAGCTGGAGAAATCCTTTACAATAAATGATTAGCATGGGAAGGCACCATTCATAATTAATTTTTTTCCCCCTTTTTTGTTGGCAGATGGTCTGAGGCATCCAAGCATGGCCTATTGCCCGCATCTCTATTCTGAATAGAGCAGGGCAGCCTTGGGAAAATGCTGGCTGCTCAGCTAGCTCACTTTAAAAAGTAATCCTCTCCCCCACCCCCTATCAATATTCAAGGCTTATATCAATCTTTCGGGAAAGGTGTCTAATGGATCACGTGACTGTACCTACTGCTGCATCACCCTGATGGTAGACTGGTGGCCTTAGGGACCCTGTTCGCCATCCCCACCACTTTCCACGTAACTTTGTCCTGCTTTCTCATTCTGAGTCTGGGCTCTGCCATGGGACTTGCTTTGGTCCATAGCGTGTTAGCAAATGCAATGCACACAGACGGAGGCAGAAGTACTGTTTACACAACTGGACTTGACACCTCTTATTCACTAAAGTGGCCACGTGACTCTGCCCAGGCTGGTCCGATGGATGATGCAAGAGAGCTGAGTCACTCTACTCATCTCGGATGAGACCTCTCTAGGTGGGTCGACAGCCAGCCACCCCCCCCCCCCAGACATGTGAGTGAGCCCAGCCAAGATCTGATGAGGCCAATCCAGGTCAGTTGAACTCTGCAGCTGTGGTAGCTCAATGAAAGTTGATGACAGTGTGTCACAGAGGTCTTATGGTTTGTCATTACACAGTGTTGTTGGGCGGTAGATAATTGATACCATGCCCAAACTGGTAAATAGTCTCTTTGGATGTGGAAGAACAGGACTTGGACATGCATAAGTCCAAGTCTTCATGTATCGGTGAGGATGCTGTTGCTCGCAAGAGATACCAACATCAACTGACTGGAGAACTAAAGTGGATTTAGACGAGCTAAGTACCTGCCCATGCCTCAAGGAGTCAGTGCAAGAGGCAGCTAAAATGTCATCCATGGACAGACTTAAAAAGGGAAGAGGATGTTCCTGTGTTTACCAAACTCCCATTATTCTTCAACAAACTCTCCTAAACCCCTCACGCCCAGCTCTTCACTTTACCTTTTATTTTTTAAGGCATTTGTTTTCAAGCTTTATCGAAGTATGATTGACAATACAGTTGTAAGATATTTAAAGTACACAATGTGATGTTTCACTGTACTTATACATTGTGAAAGAATTCCCCTCTCTGAGTTAAAGAACCCATCTACCACCTCATATATTTACCTTTTGTTTGATGGTGAAAATATATAAGTTTGACTCTCTTGGTGAATTTCACTTATACCTTATAGTGCCATCAACTGCAGTCACCAGGTTATACATTAGCTCTTCAGACCTTATTGATCTTACAACTGAAAGTTTTATGCCCTTTTACAAACCTCTGTGTCCCTCATCCCCTGCCCCGCCACACACACACCAACTCCACACAACCCCCTTTCTAGTCTCTGTTTCTATGAATGCAATTTTTCTTTTAAAGGTTATACATATAGGTGACACCATCCAGTATTTGTCTGGCTTAAATGGCTCCAGGTTCATCCACATTGTCCAAAATGACGGGACTTCCTCCTTTTTTTAACGCTGAATAATATTTCATTGTATATATCATATTATCTTGATCCGTTCATCCATCTATGGACATTAGGTTTTGTTTCTGTACCTTGGCTACTGTGACTAATGCTGCAGCGAACGTGAGAGTATACATATCTCGTCAAGATAATGATTCTGCTTCCTCTGGATATACATTAGGGATGGAAGGGGAATTGCTGAACCATACGGTCATCTATTTTAAATTTATTGAGGAATTTTGGACTCTTTTCTACAGTGGCTGTGCCAGATTATAATCTCATCAGCAGTACCCAAGGGTATTCCTTTCGCCACAGTCCTTGCTGGCATTTGTTATCTCTTTTATTTTTGATAATAGACATCCCAACAGATGTGAGGTGACATCTCATTGTGGTTTTGATTTGCATTTTCCTGATGATTAGTGATGCTGAGCATCTTTTCATGTACCTGACCATTTGTATGTCTTTTTTGCTGAGAGAGCTATTCAGACACTGTGTCTATGTTTAATTGGGTTCTTTGGGTGTTTTGCTATTGAGTTGTATAAGTTCCTCATATATTTTGGATATTAACCTCATATCAGATATGTGGTTTGAAAATACTCTCTCCCATTCCTTTTCATTTGGTTGATGACTTCCTTTGCTGTACAGAATCTTCTTAGTTTGATGCAACCCTGCTTGATTATTTTCCTTTCGTTGTTTTTGCTCTCAGTGTCAAATGCAAAAAAAAAAAAATCATTGTCAGGTCTTTCATTCAAGTCTAATCCATTTTGTGATTATTGTGTATGGTGTGAGCTGGGGGTCCAGTTTCATTCTTTTTGCATGATTGAAGAGACTGTCCTTTCCCATGTTGTATATTCTTGACTTTGTTGTTGTAAATTAATAGGCCGTATATGGGTGGGCTTATTTCTGGATTCTTGTTTTATTCCAATGATCTACGTGTTCGTTTTTATACTAGTATCATACTGTTTTGGCAGCATGGCTTTTAATATAGCTTGAAATCAGGAAGTGTGTGGCTCCCATCTTTTTCTCAAGATTTCTTTGGCTCTTTAGGGTCTTTTGCGGTTTGATTTTAGGGTTGTTTTTTCTACTTCCATGAAAAATGTCATTTAAATTTTGATAAGTATTGCATTGAATCTGTAGATTTCTTTGATTAGTATGGACATTTTAACAATAACAATTTTTTTCCAATCCATGAATGTGTAATATCTTTCCATTTATTTGTGTCTTTTTTAATTTCTTCATCAGTGTCATAGTTTTCAGTGTATAAGTCTTTCATCTTCATGGTTAAATTTATTTCTAGGTGTTTTATTCTTTCGATGCAATGGTAAATCAAATTTTTAAATATTTCTTTTATGATAATTCATTATTGGTGTATGGGAATGCCACAGATTTTTGCATATTGACTTTGTATGCTGTGGCTTTTCATTGATTACTTCTAACAGTTTTTTTAAGTCTTAAGATTTTCTCTATATAATGTTATGTCATCTGTGAATAGAGACTAAAGCATTATTTTGAACACTTTTCCTGACATCATTTATTGTTGGTTTTCTCTTTGTTCATTGTTAAATGGTCAAACTATGAAAGATCTTTATTTGTTCACAGTGTTATATGTCTTCCCAGTTAGGCCTCCACCATCATTTTCAGTTTCGTGACATCTTTTGGTAGTCTTGTGAATGGACTTTATGTGACACTTGTTTTGTATTTTTGTTGTTGTTGTCGTTGTCTGTTTATTTTGGGGAGGGTAGTTTTTATGGTCATACCTGTGGCATACAGAAGTTCCAGGGCCAGGGACTGAACCCACATCACAGCAGTGGCCTGAGCCGCTGCCATGACAACACTAGATCTTTAACCTGCTGTGCCACAAGGGAACTTCTACTTGCTTTGCATTTTGCATTTTAGCCAAAGACTTGCTCCAAAAGATGCATAACTGATGGGAGGGAATGGTTGCTAGTGTTAGCCAGAAAGGGATATTTAAGCACAGGCTTAATTTATAAGCTATAAGGGCATTACTTTAGAATATTTTGAGATTTTCAGATTTATGAGGTTTCTTATGGAAGTTTCTAACTGCATTGCACTTAAGATAATAAATACTTGAGTAACAAGAACGCTGATAGAAAGCTAATTACATTAGGGACTAACTATGAAGGAGGCAAAGTACTAGACCTGAAGTCAGGACATCTGGGTTCCAGCGCCTACCAAGTCCCAGTCCTGTGGCCATATCCAATTCCCTCACTTTTCTTGTCTATAATGATAAGTCTATAGATATCTCACCTACTTCTCAGGTTCTTTCAGGCCTCAAAATGAGCCTGTTATGTAATGGAAGCACTGTCAACCATAAGGTTCTTTGCTGTGGAAGGTGACTGCAAAACCACCAATGTGAGTGTCTCATAGGGAAAGCAAGACCCTTTGAAACCTGTCATTCTTGGAAATAGCCTTGCTCAGTTTCCCTTGGGCCTGACTGTGGAGCTCTACTGCTGTGCCTTCCAAGAGCCTTATGTTAACTCCTTAGCCGCCTTCCTACGAGAGGAGGAAGAAGCGTCTCTTTCCTACACTGTCTTTTCATCAGCTCCTCTGAGAGGCACGGACTCTTGGCAGCAACCTGAACTTCTCTCCCTTGGCAGGGAGCTGGTTGCTGTAGTGGGAAAACTCCGGTTTGGGCTCCTTCTGTCACTTCCAGAAGTAACAGATGGGTCTTCTAAGACCCCAAACAAACTGCTAAAGGCAGGGTCCAAGGACACTCCCATTTGGCACATCCAGCTCTCATTCGAAACCTTCCGGATTGTAACGTTCCTAAGTTGCTGTCTCAATTGACCTCCACTTCCAGAACCTGGGAAAGGCCTGTGAGTCAGATTTTGTGTCCCTTACCATTAAATTTAAGCCAACCAGACACTACTAAGTTGCTCTGATCATCTTTGCCAGTGCGATGGCAGGAAAAGTACCCTTTTCTCACTCTCCTCCCTCTCAGAAAATTACGATCCTTTGGGGGAACTTTGTTTACGGAGAAGAACAGATGTGGCTCCTTGAAGATCTTACATATACAAGTTTGTATAGCTTATCTCACTTTATTCATATAATAATTCTACCAGATGGTACCAGAACCCAAAACTTCCAGGTTGGCTAAGTCAGTGTTCTTTTTCTTTCACTGTCACACTGACCTTTCAATGGTCTAACCAGCCTGGCGACAGCCACGCCCCTGGGTCACATGATTGCCTTCCTACAACATCCTTTATCAAGTGATGTGCAGATAACTTCGGGCTCTCACCAATGAATGATGGAATTCCTCTGCCCACCTTTCTCTGACATTGAATTCAGAGCAGCTCCCCCCCCCTTTCTATTTTTCTGCAAGTTCTATGCTCAGAGTAGATTAAGATATATGTGTCTTCCAGGAGGAGATTTTATTGTGGCAAATCCAAGGAACTGGGATGTGCTGGGCTTTCACTGAGACTGGGCTCCACGAATGATCCAAATTTTTGTTTCTGGGAAGAACCAGCTGGTTACTAGGAAATTTACACCTTTTCTAAAAGTTGGGATTGGATTTATTTTGG
This sequence comes from Catagonus wagneri, assembly GCA_004024745.2. Lineage (NCBI taxonomy): Eukaryota > Metazoa > Chordata > Mammalia > Artiodactyla > Tayassuidae > Catagonus > Catagonus wagneri. The sequence goes on from PVHT020000180.1 coordinate 806,871, forward strand.
TGGCTGGGTTCTAAAATCTCTCTCCTATTAAGCTATCATTTTTTTTTAAATCACAGTATAGTTGATTTACAATATTGTATTAGTTTTAGATGTATAGCATAGCCATTTTGTATTTTTATACATTATACTCCATTAAAAGTTATAATAAGATCATGTCTATATTTCCTTGCACTATATCCTTGTTGCTTATCTATTTTACACATATTCGTTTGTACCTCTAGCCCCATACCCCTAACTTGCACCTCCCCGCTTTCCTCTCCCCTCCGGTAATCACTGATAGTTTTCTATATCTGTAAGTCTGTTTCCATTTTGCTATATACATTCATTTGTATTATTTTTTAGATTCTACATATAAGTGATATCATACAGGATTTGTCATTCTTTGGCTGACTTATTTCACTAAGCATAACATTTTCTAGGTCCATCCGTGTTGCTGCAATTGGCAGCATTTCATTCTTTTTTATGACCAAGTAGTATTCCAATGTATTTATATACCACATCTTAAGCTATTCTTGACCATGGAGTGAGTGTTATTGGAGGGGATATAAAATCTACTTCACTTATAAAACTGCTGATTATTTCTTGCTCTGGCAGATATTGCTTACCAGTTTGGACTCTGTCTCAGCTCAGATTTGGGCTAAGATTTCTCAAGATGATTCCCTAAGAAACAATTACCAACTGGTCAGAGCTGACACGATGGTGAAACTTACTTAACCCCTTTTGATTTTAAGGTCTGTGCTTCACAGTTAATTTTTTGATATATTCTCTCCCCTTTGAGTTTTATTAGTATGTGATAATGTAACACTTGATTATATTGCTACATTATTCTTTTTTGATTCATATGATTTAATCATGGTTTCTTCCAAACCATGAGCCTAAGGTGCTCTGACTGTGCTTTACTTTGCTAATTTTTTTTTTTTTTTTGTCTTTTGTATTTTCAGGGCCACACTGGCGGCATATGGAGTTTCCCGGCTCAGGGTCAAATCAGAGCTACAGCTGCCACCCTATGCCACAGCCACAGCAACGCCAGATCTGAGCTTTGTCTGCAACCTACACCACAGCTCAGGGCAACACCGGATCCTCAACCCACTGAGCTAGGCCAGGGGTCGAACCCACAATCTCATAGTTCCTTGTTGGATTCGTTTCTACTGTGCCACGATGGGAACTCCTTTCTTTCTTTGTTTCTTTCTTTCCCTTTTTTTTTTTTTGGACTGTGTTTTATACCACTTTGTAACCTTCTCAATGTCAAGATGGGTACAGACTAGGTTCTCAATAAATACTTGGTTGATTAATTACCTAAGGAATTAGGATTAATCACCTAAGGGATTCTACGGTTGATTAACCCGAGGAATCCAATATAATGGAAGGCCAGGAGAAGGTTTGCTTACATGGAACTAACAAAGGAAAGCTTAGACTGTGGGTAGTTTAATTCAACCTGCAGCCTTTATTACCTGTGCAGAGTTTGTGAAAAACTTTACTGTAAGTACTGGAGTGTATTGGTAATTGGACATAGTCTTTATTCTCATGGAATTCATGGCTTAGTACCGGAGACCAGAAGGATATGTGTAATCATCAGAATTGTAAAATATAAAAGTGCCTTGTAGGAAAAGAATTGAGATGGATGGAGGGGGCTGGCTTAACAGCTGACTACTTCACTGTGGAAAGTGGGAGTGAAATGGGAAGTCGTTTGATGAAGCTGCCCTCCAAGAGTGTGAAAAAGAAACTCAATGCCAATGAAGTAGAAAAATCTTCTTTTGAACTCACAGTGTCCTATTGGATGGACCTTTGACTTTACACGAAATTCCTGATGCATGGGTACAGTGACATTTTCACCTTTTTTTATTCACTCATCCAAGCTTGTCATAAATGTTTGCTTGGGCTTTGATTTTTTTTTTTTTTTCAATTTGTTGGCCCTGATTTCCTAGCAATGGAGCATCTTGGACCGAATGTATTGTTCAGGTATGGTCTCTTAAGCCCATTTGATAGCCTGCTGTTTGTGAAGCATTTCACCCGCCCTGCTTCATCCAGATTCTTTCTCATGAGGACCACTCTCACTTAGAGAGCTGCTGGTACCTAGGAATTTGCATCCGTTGTGGGCCAGCCCTTAGCCACTGACTGAACAGGGTGTGAAAGCCCAGGTCCTCTGACTCCTGGAGGAGCTCACTCACCTTCCGGCATCTTTCTGCAGGATTAGAACGAACCTGAGACTTAATCTGAAGTTGTACCTCTGTGTGTGTCCTTTCTCTTTCCTGTCCTGTTTCTCCCACTTTCTTGACAATTTATACTGGGAGCAATTCCTTAATCAATGACCTATAAACTTCATGCCAGGGTCTGCCTCTGGGGTCCCCAACCTAACACAAGTGGTGCCTCCGGAAGTGTGACCTATAGGCGTCTTACAATAGCAGATTCCAAGTCCCTACCCTAGATATTCTAAAACAGAACTTTTGAGGACAAGCCAGAAAAGCTGCTTTTATTACCAAGTCCCCAAGCGAGCTTATACATTTTTTTCCTTAACTATAAAATATTGACTAATGGATAGTAAACAAAACTAAGAATGTGTTTATTATAGAGTTGATTATTTTAAGCAACTATACATGTCACATATTTGGGGGTGGGGTTAAACCCCTAACCAGTCTGATCCCGGGGTCTGTTAAATGATCAAATGGTCTGATTCCAGAATTGACATGATGTTCTACACTGATGGCATTTTCATTTTGCGTGTTGTCTGTACATGAGTTTGTTTTATTTTCTTTTTCTTTTTCTTTGTATGGCTGCACTGTGGCGTCTGGCTCCCAGGCCAGGGGTCAAATTGGAGCTGCCGCTGAGGCAGCTGAGATACACTCCACAGCAGCTTGCAGCAACTAGGGATCCCCAACCCACTGAGCAAGGCCAGAGATCGAAACCACACTCTCACAGGGACCACACTGAGTCCTTAACCTGCTGATCTACAATGGGAACCCCATATGCAAGCATCTTAGTAACACTATATTTCCCTTTCCAATAGTGATTTTTTTTCCCAGAAAATTCACCTTAGAAGCCACAGCGTTTGGTGGTTTACCATTTTATTTTAAAAAATATTTTCAGCAGTGAGACTCTCGAACAGGAAGAGTAGGCAGACGCTCAATCAGCAACACTGGACTGTCTGATGCAGACAAGGAACCTGGGACCCCCACCTGCTCCAGTTCCTTCCCATGGCCCCAGGGCTGCAGGAAGCACAATTGGAAAACAAGTGGCCAAGTCCCAGATTGCACTTTGCAGGTGGAGAAACCAAAGGACTTGTCAAGACCAGGTCATCAGTGTTGAGCAGTGGTAAATGCACTTTTTCACTATCTCAGATCAGAGCTGCTCCCACTAAACCCCACTGGTTATTGAAAGGAGATTATTTATCCTGTTATCCTAAGGACTTCCTCGAATTCTGTGTGAATGGAAGAGAAAAAGATAGATGGGCTTTTTTTTTTTTTTTTCCACTAGGTCAATTGTTTGGTACTCCTGCGGACTCAACTTTTGGGGACCAGAAAGTGGCTTCTTTCAGCCTGTCTGATGCACTTACAAGAATATTAAACTACTCTACAAGGATCTGCATGAAATAGTTTTCCCCTCCTCTAGCATAAACTGGATGAAAATCGTTAACTGGAAAGTTCCTATAGTGACTCAGCGGAAACGAACCAGACTAGCACCCATGAGGACGCAGGTTCAATCCCCGGCCTTGCTCAGTGGGTTAAGGATCCGGCATTGCCATGAGCTGTGGTGTAGGTCGCAGACGCGGTTCAGATCCGAGTTGCTGTGGCTGTGGCATAGGCTGGCAGCTGCAGCTCTGATGCAACCCCTACCCTGGGAACCTCCATATGCTGTGGGTGTGGCTCTGAAAAGACAAAAAATAATTGTTACCTGGGACTAGGACCTAGCAAAGAGTCAACCCCAGCAGCAGGACTCGCTAAGACTGACTTCATCACTTCTTTGTCAAAGCGGCTGATCTCAGAGTCCACCGTTCCCTGTCAGTTAGCTGTTTCTCCTAATGCCTAGTGGGATGCATCTCCATCCATTCTTCTCATTCTTTCCCCGACTTTCTACTACAGAGAAAAGTCACACTGGGTCAGTCCTGAAGAGAGCGGCCCCGCTGAGTCACCGTGGCTTCCTCTGATCGTCAGCCAAACGAGGGGACGTCTCCCTTGCCATAAGCCGCTGGGGGGTTCAGATGGGCTGGATTTTACACAATAGCTTCATTCCCGAAATAAACAAACAACCCAGCTCGGCACTTGAGCATGAAGAAGCCGTGTCCTCCTGGATGACTGGGGATAGGGGGCTATTGTTGCTGGGGGCAGGGGATGGCAGTCGGATGAGGTGTCAGAAAGCAGAAGTGGGGTCTAAGGCAGTTCTGGAGCTCAGGAGGATTTTTAGGACCTTTCCTCTGGTCCTTGGATGTGCCATTTACTGGGCCTGCTTCTCCTGGACTCTCTTCACTATCCTTGGCTTATTTTGTATGTACATCCTTGTCCGGGTCGTACCTTTTCTCATAGTATCCGCCTGCTATAAATTAGTCTTTGCCCAGGCTCTGCTCCCAGCATCACGGTCCCAATTCCACTTTCTGGAAATGAAGTTCTATTTAAACACAGAACGTGTTCTTCAAAGAAGCCCTCAGCCACGTAATGAATCTTTTGGGAAACCAAACACCATCTGTTTGTAGAGTTAATCATTTTGATGTGGCTCCAAGCAGGACGCATGTATATTTTAAAGAGGTCTTGGAAGGGTCTAGAACACGGCATTGGGAGGGCTTCCATCTTTGGACAATCGGGATGCAGAAGCGAGCGCCGAGGGGGTTCCTTAGTAGAGGCAGTGAGGGTTCGAGAATAAAACTGCCTGGAGTTCCCATTATAGCTCAGCAGTGACGAACCCAACTAGTATCCATGAGGATGCGGGTTCAATCCCTGACCTCACTCGGTGGGTTGAGGATCAGCGTTGCTGAGCTGTGAGCTGGGGTGTAGTCACAGATGTGGCTCAGATCCCGCATTGCTGTGGCTGTGGTTTGGGCCGGCCGCTGCAGCCCTGGTTCCACCCCTAGTCTGGGAACGTCTATATGCCGCGGGTGCGGCCCTAAAAATACAAAAAAAAAAAAAAAAAAAAAAAAAAAAAAAAAAAAAGAGAGAGAGAAAGAGAGAGAGAATAAAAATGTCTGGATAAAGAGTCAGGAGATCTGGGTTCTAAAACTAAGTCCTCTGGGCTTTGTAAACCGTGAAGACGTTACTAGATCTGTAAAAATCCTGTGTGAAGAATGAAGGGCAGTCTTCCTCTTTCTCTCATCTTTCTCTTTTCGCCCATGACCAGCTGCAGTGATGAACATTTTGTCCCATCACATCGTGAGAGCAATGCTCACATCCCTAACTCCACCAAACTGAAAAGATTTTCCAACTGATTACCTGTTGGGTACCAAGTGCCAGTCACTTGAGAAGTCTCAGACAAGGCATCTGTAAGAGCAGACAGAGCCTGATTTGTGGCTCTTAAAAGACTGTCCACCCACACAAGCAAGGCTTTTTTTTTTTTTTGGAGAAGACTTCAGTTGAAAGAAACACACACACATGCATACGCACGTGCGTGCGCGCGTGCACACACACACACACACACACACACACACACACATAACTATTCCACTGGCCTAAGCTTCCATCTTTTCTTTCTTCTTGAGTCAAGAATCTAACCCCAGATTCCGGGGGTCTGGAGAAGACTCTCCTTGATCTTTTAGCCCCTGGGTTTTGGTAGAAGCCTGGCTTTTTGCTTCCTGATCCTAGAATAACTTTATCAACTAGGGGAGTTCCCGTTGAGTTGAGGCTCAGCAGAAACAAATCCGACTAGTAGCCTTGAGGCCTCGCTCAGTGGGTTGGGTATCCAGTGTTGCTGTGAGCTGTCATGTAGGTCGCAGGCGAGGCTCAGGGCCCGAGTTGTTGTGGCTGTGGTGTAGGCTGGCAGCTGTATCTCCGATTCAACCCCTAGCCTGGGAACTTCATATGCTGCACGTGTGGCCTTAAAAAAAAAAAACAAAATGAAAAGAAACAAAAAAACACTTTATTAACCAGGCCCAGGTCTGGGACTTGACTTATTTACCCTAGAGGACATCTACCAGGACAATTCACTTAGCATGCCTAAAAGGTGGGAGCTGATGCTGAAATGGGGCATTCTGGATGATGTTGACGCTTAATGATAGGAGTCAGGAAAAAGTGTGTGGAGACAGCAGAACCCAGAGCAGAGAAGTGGGCTTCCTCTTTATGTGACAGAACAGCAACAAGCCTCACAGGAGGCTGAGCCTGGAAGCATCCTGTAATTCCCTGAGGCCTCCTTTCATTAACGAGAGGCCAGTTTCCTCAGGGAAGAGGTCCACCTGAGACCTCCAGTTTGTCCAGCTCTGAGCAGAGCCAGCCAAGGAATACACTGCCTTCGCTTCCCTCAGAAATCTCATGGTCATTGGCTCCACCCCCTTATTTGACAGACACACACGGAAGAGAAGGGACATCTCCAAAGCCACGTACACATCCACGATGGAGCCAGCGCTAGACCCTACAAAGCTGCCTCCTACAGAAAACGACTTTTTGTTTTAGATTTGAGGACAAATCTCTGGCTCAGGAACCCAGAGAAAGAACCAATCACTCACAGCTGAGTCATCACTGAGACAAGGAACAGGGGACAAATTGACACAAGAACTCCAAAGCCATCATGTTGTGCATTTTCCAACCCTCCCATCAGACGGGGTGGTGTGAGGGCAGCCCAGCGCTTTGTGGCGACACGTCTTGTTAGCTCTGCAAGTAAAGATTTAAAGCGGTGTCAAATGCCAACAATGTTGAGTACAATCACATTCTTAATTTCTTGCGGCTTTAACCAACTGATGAAATTGGGCTCGACTTAATTTCACCAGAAAGGGGACTTTGCTGGCCTATGCAATCAAACCAAGATAAAGGTTCGAGACCCATCTGAGTTTCAGGGATGACTGGACCCTGACCCATGTGGGCCCGGATACTTTCCAGCCACCTTTGCACGATGGTTCTGTTTGATCAGTATAGTTTTCTCATAGTCTCTGACTCCTCCTCGTCACCCATCTCAAGCCTTTATCACTGAAGAAAACTTAGATTTCCTCCCCTAGCTCCTGACTGAAAAATCGCAGGTAGGTTTTCCCATCATGGGTCATTTGCCTGTATCTCCTCTCTAATGAGCCTTTTCTGGACCAGCCCCCAGCAAAGGGGAGTTGCTGGTTAGGGAGCCTCTGCCATTTCCCACATTCCCTTGGTGTTTCCAGAGACCTTCCTTCCCAAGAAAGCAGTCGTATTTGAACATTAGGACTGGGAGTGGAAAAATCTCCCTTTCCCATGTCAGCTGTGGTGAGTTGCTAGAGACTACCCACAGGTCTGTCTTGAAGAATTCCGTGACCAGCAAGAGGCTCTGTGCAGTGATTGATTAGTAATGTCTGCTGCAGCATAGGAAGTTGGAGCAACAGCACGCCTGCCACACATTTGTCATTCTTGTGCAAGGGCCCTTAAAGCTGCCCAACCCAAACTAGGGACACAAGGTGCACCACAGAGGGCCTTGCCTTCACAGTCATGTGGAAAGGACAGATAATTAAGAAATTAATTATAAAAAAAAGGGACAAGAGTCAATGCCATTGATAAGTACAGCAAAGGGAGCAAATGCAAGATAAAGAACCATGTTTCTTGTGGCCTAGACATATTTTGATTATCTACACTGCTTTGAGGGAGGGATAGAGACATAACTGTATTATTCCTTTTCGTCTAATACATTTACATGGCTAATTATGGTTTTCTCACAAATCAGTACTGAAATGATAATGCATTGGCCAAATACACAAACCGGATCATATTTATCTAGAAGTCTAAGAAATGATGGAATGTCAGCCCCCCGTGATTATTTCCTATAAATGAACCATTTGGAGTCACTGAAGGCTGTGGCACACATTTCAAATTTACATTTTAATTAATGCTCTAATAAAGTGGTTAAAATACTAGGACTGTGGCATTATAACTTGACCAAGTGGTCCCTGTCCCCTTTATTCCTCTGCCATCAGAAATTAGACATGAAGAGTCCTGCTGTGACGCAATGAATTATGAATCCGACTGCAATAACTGGAGTCACTGTGGAGGCATGGTTTCGATTCCTGGGCCAGTGCAGTGGGTTAAAGGATCTGCTGTTGCTGCAGCTGTGGTTCACATTCCATCCCTGGCCCAGAAACTTCCATATGCCATGAGTGTGTCCATTAAAAAATAATAATAATTTAAAGAAGATATCAGACACGGGAACTTGGTAAGTCACTGAATTCTTGAGCCCAGGAATTCTCATTTGATGACTATTTTGATAAAGTACCTGACATGGGTCAAGCCCTTCACGTAGTGCCTGGCACGTGCACCAGCTAAAGAAAAGATGGTTATAGGATGTCAAGTCTTCCATAAGGCCATGGTTAAAGGAATAGGCTCTTTAAAAATCTGTCAGGTACACAGACCGGAGTCCCAGATGCCGAGCTTCATGTTATCTCCAGGTAGTAAATCTCTTGCTGAGCCTGAATTTGATGGCTTCTTTCTCAGAATGTGCCTTGCATCAGCTCGGGGACAAGATCATGCAGCTGGTTCCAGATTTTTAGCCACAGCGGAGGGGCAGGAATCTAGTCTGGCCAGATCTTCCCCTTCCTGCCCTTTGGCGATGTTCTGAAAACACACTCACGGATTCTGGCTGGTTGGGCAGTAAGGTGCTGGAGCCACCTCAGGCTCTGTTGCTTCAATGTCTATGATGCCACCCAAGCTGGGTGCAGATTTCCTAGGAACGCGGAGGGTAAAATTTGCAATGGTGTGTGACGCACACAGACCAGAGTGCCTCCCCCTGGGCTGGGCCAAAACCACAATGCATTTGGCCCTGGTTCCATTTCCCCTGAAAATGTTAAGCCTGTGAGTGTTTTCAGGAGAATTTAATCTGTTTGGTTTTTATTCCTCGTCATTCATTTGCACTGAGCTCCCAAAAATGTTTCTAAAGAGATGGTGGATGGCCAAGAATACTTTTTTTCTCTTGTAAATTCTTTCTTCTTCCTTCTTATAATTCTTCTCTCTCAGGAAAAGAAATTACTCCCCCGCACTTTTATTTATCTAAATATTTAAGACCCAATGTCTGACCTTGCTTGGAAGTCAGTATCCATTGATCTGAGTAAGTGCTAAGTGACTTCTTCCAGGGAAAAACCTGAAGCAATCATTCTCTTTCAATGTTTGCTCTGTTGATGCCTCCACAGGGCACATTTAAGATAATGGTACTTATCACAGTGTAATATTAGTCATCTGGGTGACTCACCCAGAGGGTGGCGTAGAGCAGATGGCTGGAAGGATGCTCTTTAACATAGAGTTTCTGGAAATTTGGGGTTAGAGTGCATGTCTTCGGACTCTTGAGGTCCTAAGAGGTTCTGCTAACACCACAGCCCTGGACTCAGAATCCAGATCAACTCTTGCAACTGTCTCCTGGGCCACTGCAGACTGAGCAGTACTATGGGGACTCGCAAATTGAGCAGGGCACTGGTGTCTGCATGCGGAGGGACAGAGACGGAAGGCCGCGACCCCTATCAAGCCCCACCCCATCTACTGCAGGGCTTGGAAGTCACTGTTCAATAGATTTTTTTTTTTTTTGGTCTTTTTAGGGCCACACCCGAGGCATATGGAAGTTCCCAGGCTAGGGGTCGGATTGGAGCTGCAGCAGCCAGCCACAGCCACAGCAACAACAGATCCAAGCCACATCTGCAACCTATATGACAGCTCATGGCAACACTGAATCCTCAACCCACTGAGCGAGGCCAGGGATCGAACCTGCGTCTTATGGATACCAGTCAGATTCATTTCTGCTGACAGGAACTCCTGTTCAGTGCCTTTTTGACACAGTGACCACACCAGCCAATGCACGTCATCCTTCAATTGCCTTAAAAAAACAGCTTCTGGTCTCTCCATGGGTGAGGAGCTAAGGAGGAAGAGGCAGAAAACTGAGTGGAAGATGCCTGTGATTCTTGCATAGGGGCATGGGGAGAGCTCTCTTCTCCTTTGTGTTTAATGCTTTAGAGTGTTTTGTTTTTTTTTTTCCCATTGAAGACAAGACCTTTTTTTTTTCTTTCTTCTCTCCAGCCCAGCATGTAGATCAGAGTTCCATAAACAAGAAGTACCCGGCTGAAATTCGGTTGTACTGGATATCACTTTTGTCTGCCTCCTGGGAAGCATAGGTTTAAGATTTGAGGAGTTTCCTTGTGGCTCAGCAGGTTAAGGATCTGGCATTGTCACTGCTGTGGCTTGGATTGCTGCTGTGGCGAGGGTTGGATCCCTGGCCTGGGAACTTCCACATGCTGCAGGCACAAGGGAAAAAAAAAAAAAAGAGTCACAATTTTAAACCTGGGACTTGAGTTCTTTTCATGAAGTGGCTTAATTTCTGGTGGCTTGTTTTAGAGAAGTCCTCCTCCCATGTGCTTTACCTTGAGATGGGGAAAGAACGGCGCTCTGTGACTCAGCAGACGTGGACTGGAGAGCTGGCTGTGCCCGACCCCGTGGCTGGTGATGGGCGGCCAGAGGCTTCGTTTCGCTGGGACTCACTGTCCTCATCTTTCAAATGGAGACCCCGTAACCACACACGCGTACAAGTCACCTAGCTCCATTTGCCTCTGTTTCTAGATGAAACAAGCTGATTAATATTTAGACTCTCTGAACCAGAGACTCAGCCCCTATAGAAGGTCAGTAGGCAGAGCGGATAGAACAGGGGCTGCCAGGCCAGGCTGCCTGAGTTCGAATCCCACCTGAGTCAGTTACTGGCTGTGTGACATTAGGCAATGACTTCATCTCTCTGAGCTTCAGTTTCTTCAGCTGAGGAACAGGAAAACAATAAGAGCACTGACCGTGTCGCTTGTTCGGAAGAATCCACATCTGGAAAGAGGTGGAGAAGAACACGGCCCATGGGAAGGAGTAAGTAAGATTAAAGTAAGTTTCGTTTCTTTTTTCCTCTTGCTTAATCTTTTTTTTTTTTCCATCTGATTGGATATAATTGACTTATGAAGTTGTATTAGCTTCCAGTTTACAGCAAAGCGAATCAGTTACAGATATAAATATATCCGTTCTTTTTCCCTTCATAGGTTAGTACCATACATTGAGCAAACGTCTCTATGCTTTAAATATTTGTGGTGTTTTTTGTTTGTTTGGTTGGTTTTTGTCTTTTTAGGGCCGCACCCGCGGCATACGGAAGTTTCCAGGCTCGGGGTCGAATTGGAGCTGCAGCTGCCGGCCTACACCACAGCTGCAGCAACGCCGGATCCCCAACCCACCGAGTGAGGCCAGGAATCGAACCCGAGTCCTCACGGATGCTAGTTGGGTTCATTGCTGCCATGCCACGATGGGAACTCCTTAAAGATTACTTTTGCTTTTGATCCAAGATCGTGCAATGTACCAACCATACTGACTGGGATTGGAACCATGGCCGCTAGATGCATCCGGTGGAACACATACAAATGCTTGTGTCTGGACCCCAGGCCACATCAGTGAAACCAGAATAAGGAGAAGGGACCTGGGAATCTGTATTTTGAAAAAGCTTTCCCAAGCCGTTCTGTTATGCAACGAAGACTCAGAACCACTGGTTTACACCTGCTGCCCTCGACTACTTTAGAGAATTTTTTTTTTTTAATTGTTTTGAGACTCGGGCACAATTCAAAAATCTTTACAGGCCAAAGATGTCATTCATTATTTGCCAAGGTCACTCTTATGAGACGCATAAGTTGCTTTCCACTGCTAGTCTCACTTCAAGGATGCGAAAAATACATTTTTTTCTAATTTCTTCCTTTCACGCAAGTCTGTGGTGGGGGCTGAGCACGAGCACATGGGTGGGGACTTATTTCAGAAGAACCAGAACAGCCCCCCACCCACGATCTCCCCTTCCCTCTCCCCACCCACCCCCACGGCAGACACAGCTGATCCCCGCAGTCATTATCATTTTAATTTAAAAAAATGACATTATGCCGAAAAGAAGGGGTTCATAAATTATATCTGATTTTAGAAAGTTTTCCAGCCATTGTATAAATGACAGATCTATAAAAGAAGACTGAAAATGAATTTCAAATTAAAAAAAAAATAATTCTATGTTTTTATGGCAAGCTTCAAAAAAAAATCCTTGGAACGAAATGTGTCTGAGGGGGTGGTGACTGAGGATCCCATGGGACTGAGCACTGCCTGGGGGGAGGCAGGAGACTCAGACCTGGGCAACCGGATGGGTGTCTGTCCAAGGTGGGAGAGGCCACCAAAGGGGTGAGCCCGGAAGCCGGAACACAGTCCCAGAGGCCTGAGGGGGGACCGCCCCATTACCTCCTTGGAGGAGAGCAAACGTGGAGGGTGTGTTGGAAAGGAGGTTTAAGAGCACTGTGATAAGGCTGGAGCCTTAGATTTGGTTGATGAATGGAGTTACACCCTGAACTTCTGCACACAGACATTTCCAGCTTGCATGCAACGGAGAATTGAGCAATGTAAAGTTTCTGGGCCAGGGATCGAACCGGTGCCTCCACAGAGACAAGCCACAACGGGAACTCCCTTTTGTTAAAAAAATTTTTTTTTTCAAATACTTACTTTTCAAAGCCAGCAGTTTGCTCATCAAGGATTGCTTCGAGACCCTCATCTTGCTCTGCCCACCAACCCGAAAACGATTTTGTGTACTCTCCCCAGCTTCTTTCCTATCCTGTAAGAGGATTTCACTCTGAAATCACCCAACTTGACCCCGTAGCCCTAGAGATACTTTCCCCATTGTCCCTATACTGAGATTCTCTCAAGGTCATGTTCTCCGTGACCGCAGGGGGTCTAGTAAACTTAGCTTTGCTCAGTCCACAGATTTTCTGGTGTTCCTTTGCGAGGCTGGTGATGGACAATTCAGTTAATGAGGAATGAATGAATTCCGTTAACTCCTAGTCTGCAGAATCAGCTTTGGTGAACAGGTTTCTTCAATGGGCCGAGGAACAAGTTTCTTAGCCTGAAACTCAGTCTTATCGGGCCACACCTCCTCCCATCGGCTGGATCTCAGATCCTTGGGATATTCTTCTCCCCTGACTTAGACTAGCATCTTCCTGGTGACCTTCTGCCACTAGGTAAGTCCTGCTCAGCCTTTATCTTTTGGTTCAAGTCCCACTTTGTCCCACCTTTCCAAGATATTTTCTTCTATCAGCTCTTCAAAAGGATGACTTCTGACTAACTCACCAGACTTCTTTCTTATTTCTTATTTCTTCTTTTTTTTTTTTTTTTTTTAGCTTTTTAGAGTGTCACCAGTGGCATATGGAAGTTCCCTGGCTAAAGGCTGAATCGGAGCTGCAGCTGCCAGCCTACCCCCCAGCCACAGCAACAGGGGATCCCGAGCCGGCAGCTCGCGGCAACACTGGATCCTTTACCTCCTGAGTGAGCAAGGCCAGGGATCGAACCCGCATCCTCATGGATACTAGTCGGATTCGTTTCCACCGAGCCACGATGGGAAGTCCCTCACCAGTCTTCTTAATCTCTCATGATTTTATGGACTAGACTTAGGGCACACCAAGGTACTGGAAGGATCCTAGTGGCCCAGGCTTTGTCACAGACTTACACAGAGCAGGACCTTTCTTTTCTCTTTGGTCTTCTAGGAATTAGAATCACCCCTCTGCCCTTCTCAGAGTGTTTGTATTATAATTTACAGTTTGCTAGGGCTGCCATAACAAATTACCACCAATCTGGTGGCTTGAGATGTATAATCTTATTGCTGGGAGGCCACAAGTCTGAAATCAAGGTGTTGGCAGGAACCCTGGGGAGAACTTTCCTTGCCTCTTCTGGTTTCTGGTGGCTCCAAGCATCCCTTGGCCTGTGGCTACCTCACTCTGTCTTCACATGGCTTTCACTCCCTGTGTGTCCCTCTGTGTGTCTCTTATCATTGGATTTAGGTCCCACCTGTATAATCCAGGACAGTGTAATCTCAAGATCTTTAATTTAACTCCATCTGCAAAGACCATTTCCTTCTAAATAAAGTTACCTTCTCCGGCTCCTGGAATTAGGATATGCACTGATCATTTTGGGGGCCACCATGCAACCCGCAGTAGGGTTGTTACAATTAACCACAGCAGTTCAGGAGGCCTTGCTTTTGAAAGTAATAAACTACATTATGGAGGTCAGGGAGCGTCACTGTTTCCATGGTAAAGAAACGGAGCCTTCTTTATAGAATGTTCTTCCTTACGGGTAGAGTTCAGTATGAAATGATTCGCGGTTAATTCTTCCTCCGGAAATCCCTTCTCATTCTCAACTTCTAACCACCTTCGGAAAAAAGCACCCAAGGACTCGGTGGTCCAGGGGACCCTACTTTTGCAGCTTTGCCTTCCACGCCACAACCCGCTGGCCATGCCAGCTGTGACTGGTCCCTAGGCTGTAAACACAGCCCAGGCCATCTAGGCTCCAGGCTTTTGCTCGAGCCTGTCTCTTCCCATCTTTACCAATTTAGTCTGTCCATCCATCAGGGACTCCCCAGATAGTCATCCTTTAATGTTCTCAGCATCACCTGACCTCTGCCTCCCAATTCCATTGTGAGGTTCAGATGCCTTCTTTCAAATTTTCTATCTCATTCTGGTCGCCAACTCCACCCTGGCGGTTTGTATGGCGTCAGTCTTGCTCGTTATCCAGCGGTCAGTGAGACGGAGATCTCGCTGCTCCTCTGTTCCCATCCTCTTATTTTCTTCTCCTTGTGGCCTCCGCCATCTCTGCTTCATCTTCCTTCCTGTCTTCTCCTCTTTCCTCCTCATTCCTTCCTTCTCTTTCTCCCTGAACTGCTACCTCTTTATAATAAGTACCATTTTCCCCTCGCTAGACACTTGACTTGTATCATCTCACTTAGTCCCAACAGCAGCTTACCAACACACAGAAGCATTATCTCCATTTTACATAAGCCCACGAATCAATTGAGGTTTGCAGCATTCAAAACCATGAGATGAGTTAACACCCAAATCCCAACTCACGGGGCCCAAGAGCCTCAGCTTATCCCCAAACGCAGCCTCGTAGGCTCCCCCACAGCCCCGCTCAAGTGCGTTGCACACAGTGGGTATTACGCAAATGTGTGCTGAATGAATGAACTGATGTTGAATCATCAGGACCTTTTCAAATATCTTAAAAATGGCAGGGGAGGGTAAGACAATCAGATCGTTCGAGCCCAAGCTGTTTGCGTATCTGACAACTACAGCAAAAGCACGTGTGTTAGTGGTCTGTGGGTTAATGAGTAGGTATATGCTTGCCTCGGTGGAAATGAGACCTCATTATGCTACCTTTTTTATTTCAAGTCTGACATTTATGAAAGGTGAACAGATATCTTATCTATCAGAGCAGCCAGCCACCGCAAGGCTCCTGCCTGGACAAAAATACTTCTGGTGTTTGTTTTCCTAGGAGTCTACACGGTTGGCTTTTTTGGCAAGACTTTTGAAAAAACATGACACGGGCTTGTAGATGGGAGGTGGCGATCTGGCAGCTCCATCAAAGCTGCAGAAGGAGACGGGTTTCTCCCTGGACAGTGACCTCCCTGGCCCAGGCCCAAGGCTGCTATCCCGCCTTGAGACCCTTGACCAGCTGAGGAGCAGGACGCTGTTGTGAATTCTGCTAGGCACCCTCTAAGTGCATGTCTGAATTTAGGAAGGAGTCAAGTTCAAAGGCCCTTGGAGGCTTGAACACAGGGTGAATCAGACCACACTGCCCCTTCCTATTTGCTGCCTGGCTGGACCACTCTAGCACTTTCTCAGAAGAGTCTTCAGCTCTTTTGCTCCCCCAAACTGGAATTCTCCCCCCCCTTTTTTTTTTTTTTTTGGTGTTCTGAGCGTCTAGAGAATTTTTATCCAAGGAACAACTTTTTGGAACTGATGATAACGGTAAAAAAAAAAACTCACATTTATTGAGCACTATTCTGTAGGCCATGATTTCCCCCAGCAGTGTCATGAAGGAAAATGATAAAGCTATAGCTGCCTTTTAAAATTATATTTATTTAGTTATTTATTTATTTTGGCCGTGCAACATGCAGAAGTTCCCGGGCTAGGGATCGAACCCACGCCGCAGCAGTGACCTGAACCACAGCAGTGACCACACCGAGTCCTTAACCTGCTAGGTCACCAGGGAACTCCCTGTAGCTGCCTCTTGTTGTAATGACATCCCTCATATGAACATAGCTGTCAAAACTCATCTAGGAGTTCCCATCGTGACTCAGCAGAAAGGAATCTGACTAGCATCCATGAGGACGCGGTTTCTATCCCTGGCCTTGCTCAGTAGGTTAAGGATCCTGTGTTGCCGTGAGTGGTGGTGTAGGTCTCAGACGCAGCTCAGATCTGCTGTGGCTGTGGCTGTGGCTGTGGTGTGGGCCAGCAGCTACAGCTCCGATTCAGCCCCTAGCCTAGGAACCTCCATGTGCTGTGGGTGTGCCCCCCCCCAAAAAAAAGCTCATCTAACTGGACAGCTCAAATGAGTACAGTTTCTTTGCACATAAATTATACTCCCATAAATTTGATTTAAAAATTATATGACCATGCATGTGATCTTCCTGTATGTAGAGCTTCTTGGGTGGCAAAGCATGATCCTAAGTGCTTTATGTGCAGGGTCCCCCGGAATCCTCACCACAGCCCCACAAGGTCGGTGTTGTCAGGATTCCCTCGAGGAAAGAGGGACCCAGGAAGGCTGAGAATTTGCCCAGAGTCACACTTCTGTGAAGAGGGACGGCTAGGATTTGAACTCACTTAGCCAGACTCTGCTGCACTGAGGAACTTTCTTGGGTCTAGAAGTCATTTGAGAAACTAACTGCTGGAAACTGTGGCTCCTATGAAATCCAAGATGAAAACTTCTGTCTCAGATAAAATGCTCTCATGAAAGAAGTGACTAGCACTTTGCCTGCTCTGTCTTTGCTGAGGTGTCCCTCGTGCCTGATACTTTGTCGTGACTTAATAAATTAATGGTTAGGAGTTCCCACTGTGGCTCAGTGGGTTAAGCATCTGGCGCTGCTGCAGCTGGAGCATAGATTGAAACGGGCTAGGATTTCATCCCTGGCCCGGGAACTTCCATAGGCTGAGGGTGGCCGAAATAGAAAAAATGAATAAATAAAATACACGTTCGGTGACATGAACCGGCAATACCTCGGGTGGCGGAGTAGATGTGATGGTTAATTTCACGTGTCAACTTGACTGGCCTAAGGGAGAGCTGGTAAGATACTATCTCTGGGTGTGTCTGTGTGGATGTTTCAGGGAGAGATTTGCGTTTGAATTGATGAACTGAGTAAAGAAGGCGACCCTTCCCAATGGGAGTGGACATCACCCAGTCCTAAAGGCCCCATAAGAAGGCAAAGGAGGGGCTGAATTTGCCCTTTCTGTTTGACCTGAGAGCTCTGCCTTCTTCTGCCCTCAGACGTTCTCGGGCTGTCCATTCAGATTGTGACTTAGAACATTGCACCCACCCCTTCACTTCCACCCTGTTCCCAACGCAAATAAAGCTTTGCACTGTACCTAACTGTACCTCTGCTGTTCCTGGTTTGCAAAAAGTAGATGCTTGCAAAAAGGACTTCTTGGTTTCTGTCACCACCCCAGTCAACTCCAATAATAAATCTCTTTTTATATAGACCTCTCTCTCTCTAGATCCTGTTGGCTCTGTTTTCTCTGGCGAATCCTGACTAATACAGTAGGGTCACGGTTTAAAGCCTGGCTTCTGAGTCATATTGCCTGGGATTGGAATTAAAACCCCAGCCCTTATTAGCAGCAGGAACTTAATTTCCTCAACTAAAATCAGGAATAGTCATAGGCTCTTGTTTCGTTTTGAGGCTTAAAGAAGCAAATGCAAAGGTGTTTAGCACAGAGCCTAGGACACGTGAAGTGCTGAAATAAGTATCTTGTTATTCACAACTTTAAAACAAATGGTGGATAGATAACAGGAGGCAGCATTTTTTTTTCATTTAAAAAAATTCTATTGAAGTATAGTTGATTTATAATGTCATGTTAATTTCTGCTGTACAACAAAGTGATTCAGTTCTACATGTATACGCATACATTTTTTTTTTCTTTTTTTTAGGGCCTCACCTGAGGCATATGGAGTTTCTCAGACTAGGGGTCGAATCAGAGCTATAGCTGGCGGCCTGCACCACAACCACAGCAATGCCAGATCCGAGTCGTGTCTGCCACCTACACCATAGCTCACGGCAATGCCGGATCCTTAACCCACTGAGCAAGGCCAGGGATCGAACCTGCCTCCTCGTGGATAATAGATTCATTTCCACTGAGCCATGACGGGAATTCCCATGCATCTATTTTTATCAGGTTCTTAGGAGGCAGCATTTCATAAAACTCAAAGCACGTCAGTGCCAAAAAGCAGGAAAGTTTCTTTTGCTCTCCCAACCGCTCTAGGATCCTTTAGCCAAAAGGTGTTTCTTGAGCACCTACTATGTGCTTGCTTCTGAGCTGAGATTTGGGCTGCATTTGAAGAGGGAAGCCACCTGCCTTTGTGTTTGGGAGGTCTGGAGTCTGCTTTGAGAGAGAAGACACGACAAAACTCCTCGGTCATCTCCTCAAGGGCCACAGAGAAAGGAGCCTTTTTAGGGAGGTAGGAAGAAGCACCCAAGGCCATCGTGTCTGTCACTGGTGAGTCAGCCTCTAGGATTTTGCTCATGGGTGTGTGTGTGGGGGGGTAGATCCTGCCTGGCGGGATTTCCTCTGCCTTTAGTTATTCGCATTCTCCTCACCCTCCAATACCTAAGTGACACCTCCTCAGTGTAGGCAGGTAGCGCTTACATTTACAAAGCGCTTTGCGGTTTTCCAAGAGCTTCTGGGCCATCCTTATCAGTTTGCCTCAGTTTCTCTGGAAGAGCTAGAGTCATTATCCTCTGAACTGCTGACTCATCTGGCAATGAATCATGTGCCGTTTTTGGACATGGCGCTCCCATTTTGCAAATGTTTCGTAAATCGGCTGTCTCTGTTCAGCGGCTCCCATGTTCAGGTTTTCCGCCCACGTAGACTGTAACTCTGCTCCAGGCCGAGGTTTTGGAAAAGGCAAACAAGAACAAATGAACGCAAGACTCAAGCCTCCGGAGAATGGAGTCTGGAGTTTAGGTCTAGGTAAGTCATTTAGCGTTTCTGAACTTCAGTTTTCCTCACATGTGCAACGGGCCGATCATTTCTGCCAAGCCTCTATGGTGAGTGGCTGATAGATTGATAGGACAGACGCAGTTTTTTTTTTAAGTCTGTCTAGGCTCTGGAAGTGGGTGGGCTGTGTGGGTCCATATTCTGCAGCTCCTAATTAACCATATGAGGCCTCAGTTTTCTCATCTGTAAAATGGGGGTATCAAAACTCCAGATCTGTAACTAGAAACTCCCAGTGCCTTGATGATTAAATGAAAACCGTGCCTGGAATGTGGCGAGTACTACATAAATGTGTGACTCTTATTGTTATTATTGTATCATCATCGCCATCTCATCATCGTCATACTTACTCAATCTTGTCCCTTTTTTTTTTTTTTAATGGCCACACCCACAGCATATAGAAGGTCCCGGGCCAGGGGTTGAACTGGAGCTGCAGCTGCCAACCACAGTCACTGCCACAGCAACACCGAATCTGAGCTACATCTGTGACCTAAGCTGCAGCTTGTGGCAATGTCAGATCTTTAATCCACTGAGTGAGTCCAGGGACTGAACCTGCACCCTCACAGGTATGGGGGTTTTTAACCTGATGAGCCACATGGGAACTCCTCAATCTAGTCTTAAAAAATACACTTTACAAGGCAGGTAAACGCTGATGCCCTCACTTTGCTGTGAAGAAAATCAAGACGTCCTCTGTCCTATCTCTGCAATTTTCATTTAAGTTTGAAACAGTTACAGAAAACCAGAAGCTCCTGTTGTGGCTCTGCGGGAACGAAACCCACTAGTATCCACAAGGACACGGGTTCGAACCCTGGCCTCGCTCAGTGCGTTAAGGAACCGGCATTCCTGTGAGCTCTGGTTTAGGTTGCAGATGCGGCTCAGATCTGGTGTTGCTGTGGTTGTGGTGACCCCTAGCCTGGGAACTTCCATATGCCATACCTGCAGCCCTAAGAACACTACATACATACACACATACATACATACATAAAATAATTACATAAAGCAGAGCCGACCAAACAAAACCAACACTCAGTACTTCCTTATGAACTCCAAGACAGAATCTGAACTTTCTCACCTGACAGGCAGATGAGACGTCTGCGGGCTGGGCACAGGCTGCCTCTCTCTGCCTTGGGGCACTGACGCCCCGGTTCCTGCCAAACAGGCACCTGCTTCTGCAGAGGGTGCTCCCCCTGTCCGGAATGTCCTCCCTCTGTACCCGGTGGGCTTCTATTTCTCTTTTAAGTCCAACGAGAAGGACTTCCTGTTCTGTGAAATCTTCCTCCACTCTGTGGGCACAGCTGGCCTTCTCCTCCCATCCCCTGGCCTGTAGTTTGCACTCATTTATTATCTAGCTCTCGGAGTTCCCATTGTGGTTCAGCCAGTTAAGAACTGACTAGCATCCACGAGGACACGGGTTCGATTC
The DNA here is from genome assembly GCA_004024745.2 of Catagonus wagneri. Lineage (NCBI taxonomy): Eukaryota > Metazoa > Chordata > Mammalia > Artiodactyla > Tayassuidae > Catagonus > Catagonus wagneri. The sequence goes on from PVHT020000180.1 coordinate 827,426, forward strand.
CTGGCCCCGCTCAGTGGGTTAAGGATCCGGTGTTGCCGTGAACTGTGGCGTGGTACACAGACACAGCTGGGATCTGGCGTTGCTGTGGCTGTGGTGTAAACCGGCAGCTGCGGCTGGAGCTGGGAATTTCCATATGCTGCTGGTGCAGCCCTGGGGGAAAAAAAAATCGAGCTCTCCCCACCCTGGATTGTGTCCTGGAAAGTCCGTGCTCTCCTGTAACCTGTGAAATGTCTGGAGAGCAGCTGCTGGGTCTTGGTCATCGGAGCTCAGGGCCTGAAGCACAGATGCTGTGAGAGCTGTGATCTGCTGAGGCTGACTTTCCCTTCTCGGGAACTGGTCCCATCATGCAGGCAGCTGCTTCCACTTGGATCCTGGAAGTCAACCTTGCTTCTCCCCCCAGTTCCATCAGCCCACGCCAGTCCTGTCCACTCTCCTCCTGGAGAGCTCTTATCCTCACTAACTCGGCCTTCCGCTTCCTCTCGGAGCACTTTCTTACCTGGTCCCTGCGCCCCATTTCTGATTGATTTTCTTTAAAGCGCAGCCAAAGTCCTGCCTTCGGAGTCAATCTCTTATTGCCATGCCCCAGCTTCAACTCTTCCAAAGCTGCCCAGTGCCCCTCTGATAAGGTAAATCTTGGCAAATTCCTCCGTGGACTAGGCAAGTCCTTCCTCAGTCACCTCTGCCGTCTGACCTCGTGTTGTTTTCTCTCCTTCTTCCAGTTCCTCCAGCCCCCAGGCCTCTGTAGAAGCTGCCTCCCGGCTCATGAACATGACCTGCCTTCCCCTCGGCACTTGTCTGTCTACTGATCTATCAGGTCTCCACTGAATGATGGCCTTTCCCCTGGTGAACCACCTCTGACTCCTGAGACGGAGGCAGGGTCCTCATAGGAAGGGTTCACGTAGCTTTTCTTTTCATCGCATTTGTATTTAAGGTGACCGGCCACCCCGGTTTGCCAGGACGGAGCTTGCAGTCTCAGGAGACAGGACTTCAGTGCCCATACTGGGGAAGTCTGGTCAAACTGGGGTAAGTTGGAGGCCTTATTGTAACGCATTGTTCTCTGGTTCAATGAGTCTTCACAAGATCAAGCATCAGGAGAGCCAAGGTCCGTGGGTTTTGTTTACATCTCTATTCCATTGACAAGTGGATAAACAAATATTTATTATTCGTTGGAAGGATGGGTGGATGGATAGATGGGTGGATGGATGGACGGATCTTAAAATATCCTTCCAGCTCTTGGTCAGGGATTCAATAAAAATAAAACCAAGGTGGGAGTTCCCTTCGTGGCTCAGTGGTTAACGAATCCGACTAGGAACCATGAGGTTGCGGGTTAGATCCCTGGCCTTGCTCAGTGGGTTAAGGATCCGGCGTTGCCGTGAGCTGTGGTGTAGGTTGCAGACGTGGCTCGAATCCCACGTTGCATGGCTGTGGCAAAGGCCGGCAGCTACAGCTCCTGTTAGACCCCTAGCCTGGGAACCCCCATATGCCACAGGTGCGGCTCTACATAAAAAAAAGACAAAAAGACAAAAAAAAGTAAAACCAAGGAAAAAAATAGTAATGAGAACAATCCTTTCAAATACCCTTGGGCAACTGGCTCTGCCTGTGGGAAAGACAGGAATTAGCACAAAGGGTTGCTTCTAAACAGCATTTGTAGATCCAGGCTTGAAGGAGCAAAGGCAAGAAACAATGGCTTCTTCGGTAAAGCGAGTTCCGCAGGCTGCTGTGCACTGTTCACACGTGCGTTCTTCAGGATGGATGCCCTCTCAGGTAGGTCCTGCTTTTCCTTTCTGTTCTGCAAGGGAGAAAAGTGAGGGATGGCAAGGTGAGTCACATGTGGCACTGCTGATAGAGGGCAGACCCCTTCCCTGGTGGCTGCAATGATGAACTTGCCTCTTTCCCCAAGTCAGAGCCCATGTGCTTTTCAGTCTTTGGGCTAATGGCGCTGGAGGCGGCGGCGGGGGGGGGGGGGGTCCCCAGGAAAGAAGACTTTATGGAAAAGATGGCCAAGAGCTGGAAAAGATAGAAAAGAAAGCAGAGGCCCCTTGAAGTCCTCTGAGGCTCCGGGAAGAGTCTGAGTAATAGAGAAATCCTTATGAAAAACAGAATCTCTGTATTAGGAGATCAAAAGTAAATAACATTCAAACTTGGAAACTTGTCTTTCTCCAAAGAGGAGGAGAATTGAGCTATTGATTGCATTTATTTTCTCATGACACAAAAGGTAAATGAATCCTTTTAGAGCAGAAAACATTTTTTATTACCTTCTGAGTAATTTCCTTGGAAAAAGGAAAACATTTTTTAAAGCCACTGGCAGTAAAACTAGGTTCACCCTCCCCGCCCGCCCCCCAACATCTTAAATGAGAATGTGTGTCATTATTCATGCATAATCTGATTCCAAATGATTCCTTGTTTACAGTTTGTTTTTTGTATTTCCTTATGTAAGCAAGAATTAATACACTTAGACATGAAAGAAATCGGCTAAATTATTTTTACTGCTTCTCTTTAGGACTCACAATATGTCTTCTTTAACTCTCAATGACACGCAAAACCGTCGGAGAAGAACACAAATAAATACCTAAGGAAACAAAGACAGATCTCTGTGCTGCTGGGCTTGCCTCTTTCTCCTTCTCCCTGGATGGAGCCTGCAACTTGCGGGGAGTCAGCCGGGTCTGGGACTCAGTGTGGAGCTGGGTCCCCCAGTCCTGAGGCCCTTCAGACGCTGGCTCACCCGGGCGGGCAGTGTCGGTGAGCACCCCCCCACCCCAGCTGAGCTGAAAGCCAAAGGAGCATCCAGATGTGCAGGCTACCTGCACATCTGGGGCAGGTGGCTCCTGGCGGGAAAGAGCCCTAGCTATTCCCAGCCTTTCCGTTTCCAACCTAGAGAGCTGCTTGCTGGCCGACTCCGGGGCACATGAATTATCTGGCAGATTGTATCTGGGTGCTAATTTATCAGCTGGTTTATCAGAGGATGTGTTGGGATTTCAAAGCCCGCTTGCCCCTTTTAAAAGCCTTCTGGGTGATTTCTCGAAATTATCATACTAAGTGAAGTGGGTCCAACGGTGAAAGACAAGCATTGTATGATATCATTTATACGTGGAATCTAAAAAAAGATACGAATGAGCTTATTTGCGAACAGAAAAGTCTCACACACTCTGAAAACAAGGGTTACCAAAGGGGACAGGTGTGTGTGGGGGGGTGGGGGACAGCTAGACTTGGGGTTTGGGATTGGCCTATGCACACCGAGGCATATGGAATGACTGGCCAACAGAGACCTGCCCTGTAGGACAGAGAATTCTACCCAATATTCTGTGATCATCTATGAGGACAAAGAATCTGAAAGAAAATGGATGTGTGTCCATGGATAACTGAATCACTGTCGTACAGCAGAAATGATCACAGCCTTGTAAATCAACTCTACTTCAATAAAATTTTCAAAAATGAAAAAACGAAAACAAAAGCCCCTCCCAGGTGAACAAGTTCAACCCCACACTTACGTGGACCTGGGAGCAAGCACCTCCTTCAGTTTGCACCCTGGCCACCTCTTTGGCCCCCTCTGAGCCCTGAGGCTTCTCTACGTGTGAAGTGACTTCAAATTCACGCTTATACTTCCTTTCCCCGGACTCTTTTCCTGGTGCAGCTGATTGACTGTCTAACCGACCTCGTGTTGAATCTCTACACAGCAGCCACTGACCGATTCCTAAGCACAGGCTTACGGACGGAAGGTCTGCCGTGTAGACGAAGCCCGAGTGTCACTACGTGCTGGAGCACCATTGCTTTGTTTTGTGCCGAGGCGAGAGGCCACATGGGAATAGTCACCCTACTCCTGGGACTGTCACTGAGATTAGCGACGCTGAGGCAAGTCCCGGAAGCCAGGGCGTCCTCCCTTTCGCATCTAATTGCCCCCTACACCCACCTTCATTCCAAGCTGTCACTTTTACTTCTTAATTCCTCCTTGAGCTGCAAGGAAGAAAAACAAACAAATAAGCGAATCTCCTGAAAATTGGGGCTGGCCCCTTAAAAACCCTCTGCCCAGGCAAAGGGCGTCAGTGATGAGATGAAGCCTGGACAGCAGCCCCCGCACCCTTTGGGCGGCCTGCAGGAAACTTCTCCTTTCCGATTGTGCCAGAGGCAAGGGGTTCCCCCTTTGTGTCTCCGATTGCCCACTTACCAGTATTTGTGAGACTTCTTGTTGATCCCAAGCCCTCCAGGTGCTGTCACCGGTTCTTTCTGGGAAAATGTAAAGGTTGGGATCGTTTCTGCTGTACAACAAAATGATTCAGTTATCCACGGACACACATCCGTGTTCTTTTCGCCGTGCCCGGGGTGTCATCCCAAGTCCCAGAAAGGACCTCTGAAGTCGGCTCAGGGCTGCAGAAATTGCACAGATGGCAGAAGACTTGAGCCCAGCGCTGCACCGAAGCCAGGATACTGCCCTGAAAAAGACAGAATATAAATAAAAGAGCAGCCAGATGAACGTGCAGTTTCTGGACATCGTGGGGCAAAGTGACGGGTACCTATGTGAGCTTCTGCAGGAACCTGGTCCACCCCTTGGTGGGATCTGCTGTGTGTCTCCGCCGGACCCTTTGGGGAGTGAAGGGTCACCGTGTGAAAGGGTCTGGAGCTGTCACGTCGGCTCTGGCCATGAAGCGGCCTCTCTTTAGTCGCTGGCGGGGCCTTCTGATCCGAGCGCAGAGCTCCGAAGGCCCTTTGGTTTGAACAGGTGCTGAAAGCCAGGGAAAGCCAAAATATTTTGTTCTTTCTGGGTCACGAACTGTTTGCTGTTGGAAACATCTGTATGGACTGGTGTAGAGTTAAACATAACAGAAGTGCAGCAAACAATGCCAGTGGTTTGTAATAGGGAGCCCCCCGAGGACCCCAATAAAGTCGATCTCTTAAGCACCAGCCCGTGGCTTCGGGCTTCAGTGACAGGCAATGAATTATCCACGTTGGTTAAAAGGGCAAGGTCGCCTCATAACAACATTGCCCATATGCTGCAGCTAAATCAAGCCTGTCCTCAAATATCATCTGGGGAAGATGTGCGTGCGTGCGTGTGTGTGTGTGTGTGTGTGTGTGTGTGTACGTGGGTGTGTGTGTACGTGTGTTTGGAGCGAGGTGGTGATGTAGGCCTGCTTTCAAAAGCAAAAATCACCATAATTAGAGGAAATGCTACAAGTTCATTTCCTCAAAAAAAGAGCAAGTGAAAGAGAAGGAGCTTAAAGACTAGATGTTTAGACAGGCCTGCAAGCCCCCTTGTGACCTTGCTCTGATATTTAACAAAACATTAATCTTCTTGCCAGCAATTATAAAGGATACAGTGATGTCGCTGGCTCTCAGTGAGTGAGTAATAGTGATTCTATTGTTCCTCTTTATTTATGCCTTGGCTGTACCAGGCAGATGAGGTAAGTTGGGGCTTTGATATGTTATTATTCCGCACTGGCAATACATAAAGGATGCTTACACAAATATCTGTCTGTTTCGGAGGCACTGTTTCACACCTTCTTACAACTCACGATCAAAGCGTTTCAACATTTTTATTATGAAATCATGAAAATCCTCCTCTCGTTTGCATATGAATTATAGCCTTTTCTTAAACCCCCAGGGTACCCCAGTGACAGTGGCTTTTGAACCACAAAAAGGAACAAGGTGTTAGATATTTATTCCTTGAAGGCTGTGACTGGCCGGATAACCTCGCTGAAGGCTCTTTGCCAGGGCACTGTCCAAGATCTGCAGCAAACACAAAAGCTAGGGTGGCGGTGGCGGCGTGAGGGGGGCCTCGGGACCGGGAAGAGGCCAACAATTGCTCCTTCTCTTGTCGGGAAACAAAATTTGGGGTGAAAGCCTCCATCTGGGAGCGGAGGAGAAAGGAAAAAAGTTATGCACCTCATAATTTTAGGCCAAACAAAAAAGCCATCTCTGTCTTCCTAAAATAAAACAAAATCCTTAGCCAGAGTTCGGGGCAGCAGCCTGCGTTTCCTCTGAGTGTTGTCTTCTCTCTCGTCACCCAGGCCTCTGGCTCCGTCGATCAGGCAAACAGAGGAGAAGCCAATGGCTTCTCTTTGTGGGATTTGCATATCAACTGGGGAGCTTCCTTTTTAGCTGGCCTCTCCTGGGGACCAGTAATAATCTCGCTTGGAATGCGGACGGTGGGAGGGAAGTCGCCTGACCAAACCGGTGTCTCTGAGATGTGCTGGGCCTGTGGATTCTTTCCCTGGGGGGTTTGTTTCTTAGGTGAATCGCGGAGTACGCAGACTGCCAGAAATTGTAGCCATCCTGTGATTTTTGTGAAGCAAGCTTTGTTTGCGACGGAAAAACGATCAGAGGTTACATTTTAGACTCAGCAAAATGCTCTTGCCCTAGGCTAGGTCTCTGCCTTTGATTAGCACCTGCGGGTCGCAGGTACGGGGATAGTATCCTGTCCCATCAAGCACAGGGGATGAACAGGAGGGAGAGATGCAAGGGAAGAAGAGGCGTGCTTCTTCTCTGATGTGGTCGAAGTGTGATTCTGCATGGAATTCCAAGCCTCGGCCTGTGCCCGTGGTGTGCTGGGCAGAGGGCAGCGGCCAAGGCACTGAGAAGGTGCTGAATCCGGACAGAGCCAGACAGAGCCAGGGCCCCACATGAGAGATCTCCTGGTTTGGGGTTTTGGTAGAACGGGAAGTGGGGTAGACGGCAAAGTAAGGGGCTGCCTCAAAGTTGCCAAAATTATCCTCTGAAGGAAGATTTATCTGCCCTCCTGTCCATGTTTCTTGCTGGCTTTTGTTCAAGAATGCTGCAGGAGTTCCCATCGTGGCGCAGCGGTTAACGAATCTGACTAGGAACCATGAGGTTGCGGGTTCGATCCCTGGCCTTGCTCAGTGGGTTAACGATCTGGCGTTGCTGTGGCTGTGGCGTAGGCTGGCAGCTGTAGCTCTGATTCAACCCCTAGCCTGGGAACCTCCATATGCCACGGGTATGGCCCTAAAAAGCAAAAAAAGGAAAGAAATACTGCAAATGCAAAGGCTTGTGACATATTCTTATGCTAAAGCATTTGTCCCCATCTCGGAAGCATCCTCAGCACAGCTCTGTGTAAACAGCTCTCAAGCACCTTGCAGCTTGCCTCATCCCACTTAAAAACTTTGCAGTGACTTGTCAGAAATACAGACAATGACTTCTAACCCCACCCCTTCCACATTTAGAGATAACGGGGCAGTTAAGGCCCTACTTAATCTCCACCACCCTGCGGACCTGTCCCTATTACTCATGGCCAGCAGGAAACTTCACTTATGACTTGTGTGCCTCCCATACCCGTATTTCCTCTCAGGCCTGTGTGTTTACTCATCTCACTTCCCCTCTCTCAGAAGGGCACAAAGTTTTCTGAACTAACCCTACCCAGTTGGGAATGTCTACCTGAAATGCTGTATTGAGAATGATTCTGAAGCCTAGCCTGGATTGGGCACCAGGGGGATAAGAGTGGCCTGCTTGATTAGTGATGCCTGATTAGTGGTGATTGATTAATGATGTCTGCCACAGTCACGGAGAGAAGAACGCAGTTGTTTAGAGTCTAGAGTCATTATAATATCTGAGCCTTCTGCATTTCTCTTTCCAAATGTTACGGTTCTCCCAGGCCTCTCCTTTTGCCTAGAGCCTTCCCTACCAGTGGCTACCTTCATCTTCCATTGCAGAACATCTTGATGGACCCAGATTCTACTGGGAATTGAATCACCATCATCCTCAAATTACTGCTAACTATTTTCTAGGCATCCCAGTGAGATGAGATGCTCTGAAGGAAAGGACCCACATTTTTCCCTCATCAAATAGCCTGACACAGGACCCACCGGTGTTGCTCAGGAATGATGCATGAAAAGAGTTGTAGAACTTTTGTAATTCCACAGTTTGTTATAAAATGAGCTATGGCTATTTTCTCTATCAATCCCTACCTGTAGGCTCATGTCTGTCTTTCCAGATGCACAGTTTGCTATTATACCCCTGCTGGTTGCATCAAAATCCCTAAGACACGAATCCCAGGTAAGTGCTCAAGGTCTTCCCAAGAAAGGAATGGTATTCGCTGTCCAAACCCACAAGAATTGATTATGATACTTTGGGAGAAGAGAGTGTGCTGTCATATTACAGTATCTATTGCTAATTTAAAGAATGATGTATCACTTTCTTCTACTATTAAATAGGGGAGTCTTTTCCAGGTTTCTGATCCTCAAAGGCAAGAGATATTTTTTGTTAAGCCTTGATTCTTTCCCCCTTTTCACTTCCCTAAGGTTTGTGAAGATTTAGTAAATCAATGATGAGATCTATCTTAATCATTGTTGTGGTCACTGAATTTTCCATTAACAGATAAAAGTTACAGAGAGCTAAATCAGCAAAAGGTGTGACTTCACTTAGTGTCTCTTAACCATTATAGAGAAGAAAAGAAATCCCTGCCAGATTTTGCTGAGAATCTTGAAAAAAACAGATACTGGCAAAAAAGGGAAGAAAGAAAGAGATAAGTAGAAAAGAAAGGAAGGAAGGGGTGGGGGAAGGAAGAACTTGGAGTTTGGGATTAGTAGATGCAAACTATAATATATTGAATGGAAAACAACAACTCCCTACTATATACTGTGATAAACCCTAATGGAAAAACATGAAAGAGAATATATATATATAATATATGTAATATAAAATGTATTTATATATAATATATACTAATATATACCTGAATCACTGCTGTATAGTAGAAATTAATACAATATTGTAAATCAACTATACTTCAATAAAACATTAATTCATTTAAAATTAATTTAGAAAGGAAGGGAAAGGAAAGGAAAAGAGAAAAAAAAGAAAAGGCAAGAAAAAAAAGAAGAAAAGTAGTTCAAGGGCTGGGTGACAAAAGGACCCAAGTGTTCAGAAAAGGACCACCCTTAGGACTTTGTACCTGGAGCACTAAAATGATTAATGATGTATTCCACAAATTGCATAAAGGATGCTGTCTTCTTGTTATCTTGAGAAGACCTGGTACAAGTCTCCTAACATAACTTGGAAAGCCAACTCGAGAGGAGCTTTTCGCTTGCTGCCCAGCATCCCTGGCCAGTGGGTTTGTTTTAGCATCAATGATGGAGAGTCTCTTTGGTGGGTCATCTTGTGGCACTTAGGAAACAGATGCTCACTGAGCATTCTAGCGCCCCGCCCCTCACTCAGCACTTTGGGATACAAAGAAGCATCAGAGGCAGTTCTTCTTGTAGGGAGTTTGCTAAGAAGTGAAAGGGCCAAGGGAGAGGTCCAAATGTACAGAGGGTGTATGTTTCTTCTCCTATTACTATAAATGATAACACCACCACACATTGTGAGGGTTTTCTATGCCCCAGACACTCTTCTGAGCACTTTAGAGACACATTCAGCTGAATGCTATCACAATCGTATAACATAGGAACTCCTACTGTCTGACTAGGGGCTCTGATCCTTATCTTTGTTTACAAATGAGGAAATTGAGGTACTTGGTGGCTAAGAGAAGGCAGGCTCTTTCGAACAAGGATGTGTTAGGAACACATTATCACCCACAGTACTGGTGCCTTTCTTGCCTTTGGCTCTTGAGAGAACGGACCCTCAAAGATTGCTTGGGTGTTTTGGGTGGAATATTTCTCTAAAAGAAAAAAATGTAAGGTCAGAACAATTTCCTCCGCCCCTACCCCCAGTCACCTTGCGATCCAAGAGAGAGACAGACAGACAGAAAGACAAACAGACAGACATGCAGTGCAAGCGAGGAGGGGTCAGCCTTCCCAAGTGTGAAAAGCGTTTCAGCGCTGGGCTGGCCGTCTGCTGCTGGGATGTCCCCCACCCGTGGTCCCCGCCTCAGCCCAGGAGCCCAGCAGCCCAGCAGACACGTGATCCAGGCTCACAAAAGGAAGAATTCCGCAGGCTCAGCTCTGAGCTTGTTCATAATTTGTCACATTGTTCCCCCACTTTGCTGCACGTATGAGATATGTAAGACCCCCGACGGCTCTGAGACCACTGCCGGGGCTGGGCACAATGGGGGAGAGGGGAGGCTGAATTGTGGCCGTAACCTGGGGTTCCTTTGCCTTTGTGACTGCCGATGAGATGCGTCAAGTCGTGGGGGTTGGTCTTTGTGAGGGCAATTAAAGCTGGGAGAGAGAGGGCCAGGAGGCAAGGGCTATCTGTGCTCACACGGGCAAGTCATTGAGCTGGAAGAGGGTCAGGGTATCGGCCCAGATCACGCTCATCTGTAGAACTCCCGGCAGGCGAAGCTGATCACCCAATATGCACAGAACTCTGTTCTGGTAACTTGCAAGTTCTTTTGGCTTTGGTCCCCTGCTTGCTCAGACCCTCTGAGGCTAGGCTCTCAGGCTCCCAGGTGGGCTGAACGATCTCATTCTGGTTTATGTCCAAAAAACAGGAAGAAGTGGAGTCTGTCCACTCGGGAACGGCAGCCACATGTGAGGCCGTCATGGGTTTCCCCCCATTCTACAGATAAGAAAACTGAGTCTCAAAATGTCTACATGCCAATGCAGCATCATTGCGGGTGTCAGCCCAGCGGACACGTGATCCAGGCACACAAAGGGAAGAATTTTGCAGGCTCGGCTCTGAGCTTGTTCATAATTTGTCACATTGTTCTCCCACTTTGCTGTCTGTGAATATTTGTAACAGTTCTGTTTAAAATTGCTCAAACAGGAAAAACCTAAATACCCGTACACAGAAGAACGGACTTCTAATTTTTCTTTTTTTAGCTGCGCCCATGGCACACGAAAGTTCTGGGCCACCGATCAAACCCGTACCACAGCAGTGACCTGAGTCACAGTAGTGACCTGAGCCACAGGAGTGATGACGCTGGATCCTTAACCCACGTTACGAAAAAGAAGTGAAAGAAAGAGACAAAGCAAGAATGTGAGATGATTGGGCCCAGCCCTCTCCTCCTAAACTTTAGACTGTTATGGGTTTCCCTCCATTCTACAGATAAGAAAACTGAGTCTCAAAATGTCTGCCCTCCAAGGCAGCATCATTGCAGGTATCTACAGAAGGTCAGCAGCACAGAGTGGAAGGTGAGGAAAGGCAGAGAGAGGTGGGTGTTGGGGAACCAGAGACTGGACTCCAGGGTCTTTTACCTTTAGGTGACTGATTTTCTTGCAATTAATTTTGGAGTATGGTGTGAGGTGGGGATCTGACTTTAATGTTGTGTGTGTGGATTATCAATGTCCCCAGCAGCCCTCATTGAGCAATCCATCTTCTTGAAGTAGTTAATAGAGTTAAATCACAGCCTGGTGAAGTCTAAGAAGAAAATGGAACAGAGGGATGTGGTCCAAGAGTGGTCGGAATGTGGGAAAGGAGAAGCTGGTGATATGAAATGAGGAAGTGATTTTATTGAACAAGTGATATTTCGAACTCAGAAGAAGCCAGCCACATGAAGATCTGCAGGTAAGATTTCTATGCAGAAGAAATAGTGAGTGCAAAGGCCCTGAGATAAGCTTTGCATATCTGAGGAGCAGAAAGGAAGTTTAGAGGGGTTGGAATGTAACAAGTAAGGGGATAGCTATACACAATGTTACTGAACTCAGGTTTGGCTGCTTGCCACTCAAAAGCCAGTAATTTGAGAAGCAAGTGTCAGTAGAAAAGAAAAATACTTTAATCAGAAAAACCAGCCATCTGGGGAGAAGGTGGACTCATGTCCAGAGACCAACTCCAAAGATTCATACCATGTCATTCAAGTTCACCCATATCAGGGAAGGATCTCAATGAATCATTGAGACAGGAGGTTGACTTCTGCAACATTCTCTATTAATATTCAAACTAATGGACTCTCTCTTTAGATGTTATCTTGCCTGCATGATCTGCCTGCAGGATAGTTAAGGGGGCTGCTGGGAGTAGAGAGCTAGTCATTTTCTAACTACTTCATTCTTCATCCTTACTTCTTTTCATCTAGGAAAAGAATCAAAGGGTTAGCAAAAGCACGGTGTGCATTCAGGAGAGCATAAGTCAAGAGTTAGGTGAAATCACCTAGTGATCTCATTCCTATAATTGGGTTCTTTTAAAGTTAGATAGGGAAAGAAATGGATAAACAAGGAAAGGGGGCAAAAGAGCTGTTTTCAAAAATAGTTCAGGTTCTAGAGTTCTTGTTCTGGCTTGGCCGGTGAAGAACTTGACATAGGGTCCGTGAGGATGTGGTTTAGATCCCTGGCCTTGCTCAGTGGGTTGAGGATCTGGCATAGCTTGCAGATGCAGCTCAGATCTGGCATTGCTATGGGTGTGGTATAGACCTGCAGCTGCAGCTCTCATTCAGTGCCTAGCCTGGGCGCTTCCATATGCCATAGCATTAAAAAAAAAAAAAAAAAATTACAAGATGGAATTGGGATTTTATTCTAAGTACAGGGGAAAGCAATGGGGAATTTCAATCAGGAGAGTGGTGGGATCTAATTTTCAAAGATCCCATGGGTTGGAAGGTGAGGAATGTACTGTAAGAACCGAAAGTGGTGAGGATTACAAAGTCCAAATGGGAGGCGGTGTTGGCCAGGGTGAAGGTCCCTTCTGGCAGGCTGCGAAGCAGTGGCCCGCCTCCCTGCCCTAACCCATCTGGACAGGTCACACACGGAGCACACTCCTGGGAGTCTCGAGACCATCTCTCTCTCTCTGCTTCTCCTGTTCTCTAATCCACCTCTCCTTCTGCCCTGGAGTCCACTTCTTCCAAACTTGTCAGAATCCTGTCCAAGGCCCTGTTCACATGCTTTCTCTCCCAGCAGCTTTTCCTGGACTCCAGGTGGAATGAAGCTCTCCATCCTTTGGGCCTTGTTCTCATGCTGCTTCTCTCCACCTGCCTGCTGGCCCTTTGCCCGGTCTGCCATGTCCTGGCATTACCTGGGGTGCGTACCTTCTAGTCCCGCTCCCAATAAGCTGAGTGATCATCAGCCAGTCTCTTTCTCAATCAGGGCCTCAGTCGCCCCATCTCCAAACAAGGGGAGGGCAGCTGGCCAGCTCCTCTGCAAAACTGTCTTTTCGGACAACAAGGCTCCCATCACCTGTCTCCTGCCCTATTAGATTTCAGCCTTTGAGTCAGATATCCTATTGTCATTTTTATCCTTTGGCCCAGGCTCTTAAATGAGTAAACAGTGCCTAGGATTATAATGTAAATAATCATCATTTGCCGATAAGCATTCATTCAGGCTAGATGGTGTTTTGTGGGCTATAAAAAAAGGAAAAAAGGTAGAAATTTGAGTGTGGATTAGTGGTGTTAGCTCCACTGTCTACTTTGTTTAGATTCTTCTTGAATATCTGTTTGGGGACCTTCCTGGGTCTGATCATATATGTGGTCACAGATTTGCTTTTATTTTCTTCTGACCGTGGCAGCAGTCAGATGTGAGTCTTCGTGATGCTTCTATCTGTCCAGGAGGCTGTGCCCTGTTAGAGCAGCCTTATCATTAGCTTGGCCTCACAAGTGGTCTGATGATGGTTACAAATTGTCTAGTACTTTGCATTGTTGTTGCGGGCTGATTTAACTTGATGGGTTCTGGAGATGCCAGGAAAAAGGGACGGCGTCCCTTCTTTGCCCAGATTCCAAATTGGCAGTCGAACAACTTGGATGCCAACATTTGAAGAGTCGTGGCTGCTGGTTGCTGCAGCCAAGGTTGGTCCTCCAAGATGCTTTAGAAAATGGCACACGGCCTCCTTCCTGTCCGTAGGGGTCTCTGTGTGTCATGGAATGCCTCTCTTAAATTCAGTATTTCTTGGGCATCTGCTTAACCGTGACATTCTTAGAGACACAGGCTATAATCTGTGCTCTCAGGAGATTCCAAGATTGAGGGCATTGGTCCTGTGCCCAGAGAACTCTGAACCCAGCTTGGCAAGAGCTACGGGAGACATGGATCCATAATGCTCTACTGACAAAGGGCTCTACGTGATGAAGTCAGGGAGGGCTTCTCGAAAGAGGTGGCATTTGAGATGGATCTTAAAGGATGGATTGGCACTGGCCAGATGGAGAACGGCATTCCAGGGAGGTGAGGGAGCAGCCCTAAATATGGGCATGGAAAGAATGTTTTATATACATTGCTGTGGCCATGGTGTAGGCCAGCAGCTACAGCTCTGATTCAACCCTAGCCTGGGAACTTCAACATGCCACAGGTCCAGCCCCCCCACCCAAAAAAAAAAGCCAAAAAGAAAAAAAAGAGAGAGAGAGAGGGAGAGATTTATTGAATGATTAGGGAAGATAAGAAGCAAAGCAGCTTTTGAATATCCTGGAGGCGAATCCTAAGATTGCATTTTATTTTGATGTGTGAGTTTGAGTTGCCCAAGCAACATCCAGGTTGCTATGTCTAGGAGAAGGTTAGAGATATGAGTCCAGGAAGAGACAAACCGACCTAGAGATGAAGCTTTGAATCTTTAGAAACATCCTCAGAGACGCAGGATCTAGTCTTTCCGCTTAGACTGTCATGTGCGTGAATGAGGATTCACTTCCCTTTTGTCTGGGGCTGTTCTTCTTTCTTGCGTGTGAGATATTATTTACTTAAAAGATTTTGCTTGAATCTTCCCAGTGTGAGATGTAATGGCTCCTAATGGTTTTATAGGTTTATTAGGAAAAATAAGAGGCAGTCCAAGTATTTCATTATGCGGTATAGAAAAAGTAGCGGCCCAGCTCTTTTACCCACAATCTCTTGGTGATGGTCACCAAAAGCATGCAGGATGGTATCAGTTTCGGTCTAGAGGATGCAAATTCATAAAACCATCATCCCATTATCCTTGCCCATACAGACCCCACATATGTATAGCTATGTGTATTCTAGACCAGTCAATCCCGAGATTGATTTTTTTAAAAAAGAGCTCACAGCAGCCTAAAATTCTTCAACCCAGCACTTCAGGCAGACACCAGTCATCTGGCCTTGAAAGCGATTTGTCATGCTTGCCTTATATCAAGACTTTCTTCTCCTTTCTCCTTTGCAAAGCAGAGAAATACTAAGTACAGGAATGAAACGTCCCCTCTGCTGAGTCTGGTACCACTCAAGATAATCTACAAACAGGCATTTAAAGTGGGATGTGGGCGCTGTCTATCAGCACTGGCTCAGGCATCGTCTTGTCCAGACGGAGGAGAATGGACTTTCCAGGGTCATGTCAGTCCTGGACTTTGCTGATGCTCCCTTAGAGGCATGAAGGGGATACAAGACCAGCAAAAGCAGAAATTCGGTAAGAGCAGGGGCTGCTGGGAGGGATTTTTTTTCTTCCTTCTTTTTAGAGCTGTGCTCTTGGCATATGAAAGTTCCCAGGCTAGGGGTCAAATCGGAATTGCAGCTGCCAGCTTAAGCCACAGCCGCGGCAGCACTGCATCCAGGCCGCCTTTGCTACCTACGCCGCAGCTTGCCGCAATGCCCAATCCTTAACCCACTGAGAGAGGCCAGGGATAGAAACCCACACCGTCACAGACACTATGTTGGGTTCTTAACCCACTGAGCCACAGTGGAAACTGCTTCCTGGAGAGATTTGTTCTTTCACTTGATGAGCATCAATTGAGAACTACTGTGGTCCAGACACTATTCCAGGCACTCGGAATGCAGCAGTAAACGAGACAAGAATAGGAGCCCAACATTCACAGAACATACTACTTACTCTGGGCAAAAAAACGATACATATAT
The DNA here is from genome assembly GCA_004024745.2 of Catagonus wagneri. Classification (NCBI taxonomy): domain Eukaryota; kingdom Metazoa; phylum Chordata; class Mammalia; order Artiodactyla; family Tayassuidae; genus Catagonus; species Catagonus wagneri. Next base: position 843,010 of record PVHT020000180.1, read on the forward strand.
ATGTTTATGTATATAGTACATACATGTTTGTATGTATAGATATGTGTATTCTAGACTTATATGTATAGAAATGTGTAAATATGTGTATAACCAATTAAAAACATGATTTCAAGCAGTGATAACCAGTATGAATAAGGACAGAAATATGAGAAGGGTTGCCTGGTGGCTCAGTGGGTTAAGGATCTGGCATTGTCACTGTTGTGGCTGTGGTTACTGCTGTGGTGCGGGTTCGATCCCTGGCCACAGAACTTCAGCATGCTGTGGGCGTGGCCCAAAAAGCATAAATAAGAGAAGCATCGGATTCAAAAATAAAGACTAGAAATAGGAGAGAGTGATGTGGAGGATGCGCAAAGTTAGATCAAGCAGGCAGATAAGACTTTCTGAGAGAGCGAGGTGACAGAAAGACACGAGCAACGCACAGTCATGATTAAGAACACCCCAGGCAGAGAGGAACGCACGCATGACGCTCTGGAGGTTGTGCTGGAGGAGGCCAGCGCGTCTGCCTGGTGAGGCGGGGAGACTGCAGCGGGGCAGAGGCTGGAGCAACGGGAACTTCCTGGGTCACGGGAAGGAGCTGGCATGTTGTCCTAATTGTGACAGGAAAGTCTTGGAAGTGGGAACCAATGGAGAAATTTTGTGGGATTTTTGTTTTCTATTTATTTATTTATTTGTTTATTTTTTGACCTTTTGCCTTATCTAGAGCCGCACCTGCGGCATGTGGAGGTTCCCAGGCTAGGGGTCTAACAGGAGCTGTAGCCGCCGGCCTTCGCCACAGCCACAGCAACGCGGGATCCGAGCCGCTTCTGCAACCTACACCACAGCTCACGGCAACGCTGGATCCTTAACCCACTGAGCGAGGCCAGGGATCAAACCCGCAGCCTCATGGTTCCTAGTCGGATTTGTTAACCACTGTGCCACCAAGGGAACTCCATTTTTTTTTTGTTTGTTTTTTAAAGAGCTCCATGGATGTTGTATGAAACATGGACCACAGGAAAGCAATTTGGGAGAATGACCAATTGGAGAAAAAAAATATTTTCCATTGGAAAAAAGAAAAAAACAAGTCTTGAGGTTTGCTCCAACGAGGGTCTACACCTGGGAAAACTGACCAACATCCTGTTCTCTTGCCTGTTGAGTTCACTGGTCCTCCATGGCTGCCATCTGCATCAGACAGAATGTTCTCTTTTATATGTTTGGCTTCCAAGTCTTGCTGAGTTCAGTTCTTTATTGTCAGTCTTATTCGTGGTCTTTTGTGATTTCTTGGAATCATATTTTACCTTGATTTTAGTCAATCTCTTCTGGGGGTTAATGTAACTTCAATGTGCCTATTTGTTGTGCTAAAATGAGTCACTTTGCTTATGCCAATAGAAAAAGCCTTTAAGTCTCAAATGAAATAACCCGTTACCCTAATTCTTTGTTTCCAGAAAGTCCAGCAGAACTTGTTCAGTCTACAGAGGGTGTTTTTAAGCTATGGATGTATGATGACAATGTTTACTGTTTGTTTGGCACTGTACAATTGGCCGTAAAAATCTGCATACTCTTTTTGCACTTTATTATCTCATTGTGTCTCAAGGCAGAAAAGAAAATTGTTGATATTATCCCATTTTACAGATGGAGAAACAGAGGTTCAGAAAGTTTGGATAAGTTCTTTGGAAAGGCTTTGTGCATGAAACATGATTGCTTTTAATTTCTAATTTTCCTTCTCTCCAGGTATTCTGAGTTTTCTGAATAATTTTTTTTGGACTACACATGATCTGTGATCTTCTGAGGATAGTTTTATAGCATAAATCACAACTTCTCCTGTGGGTGGTATGTCTGCAGAGACCAGTGTTCCTCTTAAGGGCTTATTCTCTGCTTAAATTCCCAGCCACATTCTGGGGTGGACACTCATACGTGCCATTCAGCTCAGAGTTGCAGGAATTACACAGTAAGTGGGGCACCGCTTCATCCTTGAGCGGCATCCACGTGGTAGCAGAGGATTAGGATACTTCCTCCGACATTAAGACTCTATCTATTGGGAGTTCCCATAGTGGCTCATCAGGTTAAGAACCCAGCATTGTATCTGTGAAGACGTGGGTTCGATCGCTGGCCTCTCTCAGTGGATTAAGGACCTGGCACTGACGCAAGCTGTGGTGCAGGTTACAGATGCAGCTTGGATTCTGGTGTTGCTGTGGCTATGGTGTAGAACTGCAGCTGAAGATCCACTTCTGACCCCTGGCTTAGGAACTTCCATATGCCATAGCCGCGTCCCTAAAGAGAAAAATAAAGAAAAAAAGAGAAGGAAAAAGAGAAAGAGTGTTGGAATCAACCAACAATGTGAAAAAGGGAGGGGAGTTCCCTGTCATGGCTCAGCAGTAATGAAACTGACTAGTATCCATGAGGATGCAGGTTCGATCCCTGGCCTCGCTCAGTGGGTTAAGGATCTGGCATTGCCATGAGCTGTGGTGTAGATCACAGATACAGCTTGGATCTAGCATTGCTATGGCTGTTGCATGGGCTGGCAGCTGTAGCTCCAATTCAACCCCTAGCCTGGGAACCTCCATATTACCATAAGTGTGGCCCTAAAAAGCAAAACAAAAACAAACAAATGAAAAAGAGTGCGTGCCTCTCCTTCCACAGCTTCTTGTATGGAAACTCACACACACGTTTATAGACATCATTCTAGAGCACCAGTCTCTTATCTCTGGTACATTCCTGTCTTCATTCTGGCTGTCTCCCGCCCTTAGTCTTCCTTCAGCCCTTATGCCTTATTCTCTTGACTGTATCTGTAAGGACAGCACACTTGTCTACACCGGGACCCCTGCAGAGAGTTGTACGCTACACAACTCCGGCGGGGGCATCTACAGTTAGATTCCTCATCATTGTCTGTCCTTGAAATTTTTTTCTGGAATAATACTCTGCAGTATTAGTTATCCTTGCATAAGGCCCTTTGTAGGTTTTGTTTTACAGAACATTTTCTTTGACCTCTACAGCATCCCTGGGGGGCAGACCAAGCAGATAAAGAGGTCTCACAAACCAATGAGAGATTCAGGAAGAACTAACTGTAGGAACCTCAGGCCAAGCTGAGTGTCAATCTCTTCTCAGACTGCTTTTCGGTGGGAAAAAGGGCATCCACGTGGGTGGAGGGTGCTTAGCCTTGAGAGAAGCTAAAAAGACGTGACCAGAGGTGGGGGAGCAAACAAAAAAAAAAAGAGCTGGATGGAAAAGACATCAAGTTCCCACACAAGTGAAAATGTAAAACACTGCAGGTGAGAGAGGTGGGGTTTGTAAAAGATGGGAAGTAAAGGTCAATAGATGAGTGAAGATTCTTTGGGGAATGGTCCAAGGACCACTGGGTGTCTCTGCCTCGTCCAGGAGAACCTCTGACTGCTTAGGCTCAGGTTGTTGGGGAGAGGATGCTATGGGTTGGTCTTTCCATTTTTTTGACTCTGAGAACCCAGTTCTCTCAAATCAACTGTAAGTGGTCCTTCCTGATTCATGCAAATGGGAATCTCCTCCCTTCTTGGCAACTCTGGAGTCCATTTGGTTTTCAAGTTCAGGGGATCATGTTACATTTTGAAATAAAAATTGTAATTGGATTATGGTCAATTGCAGTTGTAATAGGATTGGCTCCTGCAATGGGATATGAATGAAGTCAACCTACAGGAAGTAATTCATTCCTCTAATGACAACATCTTGGTCTATGAAATGAAGAAAAGATCAAAGCTCATTCGACTATAAATGTATGTAATGGAACAGTAGTTTAAAAAGTCTGGAGAATTCATTTTATTTTCATTGTATAATATCTGTTTCTCATAGAGTTGTCTTGTTCCCTAGCACTTTTTATTCTCACGATGGCGCATGGGTTTGATTAGCTTAATTAGGGTTAATGTCTTGGGAGCAGAGTGTGGGATTGTGAAAGTCTGGGTTCGCGAAGACTTTGAAAAGCGAACCGTTGGCCTCGTTCTCCATAAATCTGGAATCAAAAAAAACGTCGGATGATTATTATCATCTTAAAATAATTGAAGCACGGCTAAAAATAAAAACCAGAAGGAGAAACACTGAACCCGAGTAAAAGGAATGGAGTTATCCCAGATTTGGATACAATTCTTGCAGCAAATTGAGCTTAAATCTGAAGCCTTAGGTAATTTGAGATGAATGCCAAAAAATTATTTTTTTTCCCCTTCTCTCCGAGCTGTTAACCAGGGCGGTCTCCCTGGCTTCACAATATTTCCTGCTATTTCCCTCCTGTTATCTGTGGCTCCAGCGAAGACTGAGAGAAACCTTAGAGGGAAATGCCACTTCAGATTAAAGTCTTGTCAGATCTCATTTATTAACCGGCACAGGGTCTGACGTCCGGGAGCCGTGGGGCCTCCGGGGAAGCACGTGGTCTGGGCCCCTGCTCAGAGGCACTGCCTGGGTTTTGCACCCCGCTCCCGCCCCTGGCTCCCTCCCCTTGAAACCATCAGTCTGGCTAAATTGGGGGCCTCACTTCCCAGACGTCTTCCCTGTGTTAGAGGAAAGGGAAGTCCCACCAAACTGGGAATCCACAGAGGATTAAGTGTTTTGTTCTTTAAAAAAAAAGCAAAGGGGACTTCCCGTTGTGGCTCAGCAGTAATGAACCCAACTAGTGTCTATGAGGATGCGGGTTCGATCCCTGGCCTCACTCAGTGGGTTAAGGATCCGGCGCTGCGGTGAGCTGGGGTGTAGGCTGCAGACGTGCCTCCCATCCCCGAGTTGCTGTGGCTGCGGTGTAGGCTGGCACCTACAGCTCCGATTCGACCCCTAGTCTAGCCTGGGACCCTCTGTATGCTACAGGTACTGCCCCAAAAAACGACTAAAAAAAAAGAAATTTGAGGAATGGGGTGGGGTGGAGGGTATTCTCAAAGTTTTTGCTTTGAGGACCTGGCCTTTAAATTTTTTGTTTTAAGTGAAAGCACACTTTAATCAATTTGTAGTCAGTGAGCTATTAATTCAGTCATTCAACAAATACTTATAAGTTTAAATATATGTATATATTTGTTTGCATGCCTGCAATGTGGCAGGTCTGTACTCAGGGCTGGAGAAAAGCGGTGATTATAACTGATTACATTTGAATTCAGTATGGGGTGTGTGGTTGGGTGTGTGTGTGTGTGTGTGTGTGTGTGAGAGTGCGTGTTGTTTGATGGGGGCACAGAAACAAACAAATAAACAAAATAATTTCTAATAGTAATCAGTGCTAGGATGAAGGATTCCATAAAAATTATTTCCATCCTTTGCAATAATATGTTTTACACTAAAAGAAATCAATGTGTTTGCTACTTCCCAGAGTTTTTTGCCTAATAAACAAACATCAATAACCATCGATTACAATACACATTGATATAGTAAATAGCTTATCACTGGAAATTTTTTCTTAATGCTACTTCTGAACATTTATTTAAAATACCTACGACTTTTCATGCCATTTTGGAAACAAAGAGGTTTTCATATTTTTCAGTAGCATTTTAGGGTTACATATTTTTTCATGTTCTGATTCTTTGAAAAGGGAGCAATCTGTATAAGTTCTACTTATTCATTTATTCAGCGAATCCTTGTTTAGTCCCTGATCTGTGCCAGGCTGGGTGCTCGGTTCTGAGTGCTGGGTGCTGTTACAGGTACCAGTGTGCGAGCCAGTTCTGTGTTAATCATGGTACAATTCCAGAATTATTTTCCAGAGGTTCTTGGTAATAGAGAATCCATTCATTTATATTATTTGCTTATCAAATTCTTCTTCCGGACCAGATTTAAAGTTAGCAATCAGTTCAGCCTAGGTCTAAACACTGTTAATTATTTTCTTTTTTCTTTTCTTTTCTTTTGTTTTCAGGGCCACGCCTGTGGCAAATGGAAGTTCCGGGTCCCAGGCTTGGGGTCAAACTGGAACTGCAGCTGCTGGCCTGCGCCACAGCCACAGCAACGCAGGATCTGAGCTGCATCTGTGACCTACCCCACAGCTTGTGGCAACTCTGGATACTTAACCCACTGAAGGAGGTAAGGAATCGAACCCGCATCCTCATGGATACTAGTCAGTTTCTTTTTTTTTTTGTCTTTTTGCTTTATCAAGGGCCGCACCTGTGGCATATGGAGGTTCCCAGGCTAGGGGTCTAACAGGAGCTGTAGCCGCCAGCCTACACCACAGCCACAGCAACGCGGGATCCAAGCAGCATCTGCGACATACACCACAGCTCATGGCAATGCCAGATCCTTAACCCACTGACCAAGGCCAGGGATCTAACCCGCAACCTCATGGTTCTTAGTCGGATTCGTTAACCACTGAGCCAGGACGGGAGCTCCGATACTAGTCAGTTTCTTAAACTGATGAGCCACAATGGGAACTTCCACTGCCAATTATTTCCACCGAAGCTTTTTGCCTTTTGCTCCAGAGAGTCACAGTCATCCATGGGAAGGTGTGGCTGGAAAAAGCCCCCCAGAGTTTCAAGGAAACCTGACATCTCCTTGTCCCTGGAGTGGAACTCTTGAGGGAGGAAAACATTTACTAAAAGAAAAGGGGTGATAACTTCTGGGGGAAATGGCAGGCGGAGGCTTTAAAGACACAGTTGGGGATGGGGAATTCTATTTTTTTTTTTTTAATGTGAAAAAGAAAATGTTTCCAGTGATAAAATGAGAAATATAAAGAAAAAACCCAGGCAGCCCAATCCCTACGTAGTGCTCTGTCTCTTACAGACCGTCTTCAGGAAAGAGCATATGAGCCACCAGCACGGCAAAGGGGCTACTCTGGGTGCTTGGACAGGAAGCTGGGGAGAGAGGACACATGAATCCTTCCTCACTCTCCCTTTCTGAAGACAGGGATTTATAGAATTTTTATTAAGGTCCAAAATTGTCTAACTGATCCCAAAAGATGTAAGCTTGGTTGAGATTCATACACGTTCTTACTGTCAGTTTCTTCCTTAGGGTATTCGTTAGCACTCTGTATTAGTTATCTATCGCTGCGTAACAAATGACCAAAATGTAATGGCTTCAAACAGCAAGCATTTATAGTCTTACAGATTGGGGGGTGGGGGAAAGCAGTCAAGAATCTGGATGCAGCTTAGCTGGGTACCTCTGAGTCAAGGTCTCTTGCAAGGCCGAAATCAAGGAATCAGCCAGGCGTCTGTCATCTCTAAAGTGGAAGTCAGGAAGATATCCTGGTGGCAGGGCCCCAGGTCCTCACGGGCTGTTGGGTGGCTGTGGGACTTAGGTGTCTTCAGGGAGCTATTCATAACTTGGCAGCTTGCTTCCTTCAGAGCGAGAGGGAGAAGGAAAGACAAGTGACAATCAAAACATTTTTTTCCATTTATTCAGCAAATATTTATTCAGCACTTTCTTTTTTCAATTTTTTTTAAATTAAAGTATTGTTGATTTACACTGCTGTACCAATTTCTGCTATACAGCAAAGTGACCCAGATACATATATATACACATTCTTTTTCTTATATTATCTTCCATCCTGTTCCACCACAAGAGATTGGATAAGTTCCCTGTGCCACACAGTGGGACCTCATTGATCATCCATTCTTTTGTTTGTTTGTTTGTTTGTCTGTCTTTTTAGGGCCACACTTGTGGCATACAGAGGTTCCCAGGCTAGGGGTGGAACCAGAGCTGCAGCTGCCAGCCTACGCCACAGCCACAGCAACAGCAACACCAGATCTGAGCTGCATCTGCAACCTATACCACAGCTCACCACAATGCCAGATTCTTAACCCACTGAGCAAGGCCAAAGATCGAACCCAAGTCCTCGTGGATACTAGTTGGGTTCATTAACAACTGAGCCACAACAGGAATTCCTGCTCATCCATTCTAAATGTAATAGTTTACATCTACTAACCCCAAACTCCCAGCCCATCCCACACCCTCCCCCTCCCCCTCAGCAACCACAAGTCTGTTCTCTTATGTCTGTGAGTCTGTTTTTGATCTGTAGATACATTCATTTGTACCATATTTTAGATTCCACATGTAGGTGATATAGGGCATTTGTCTTTCTGACTTACTTCACTTAGGATTTCTAGTTGCATCTATGTTGTTACAAATGGCATTATTTCATTCTTTTCATGGTTGCATAATATTCCATTTTGTATTTGTAGCAAATCTTCTTAATCCTTTCATTTGTTGATGGACACAGGTTGTTTCCATGTCTTACGACCAGATTTTTTTGAAAATCAATCGTGAGAGTGACATCCCATCAATTTGCTGTATTTGTATTCTTTTCTTCAGAAGTGAACGCTAGCCTTAGTCCTTCACTCAAGAGGAAGGAATTCCACCATCTCAGCAGGCAGTGGTCACTGGGATCAGTTAAGACCTGAGAGGTAACACAGCCTGTTACTCCAGACACTGTCAAGTCAGTGGCACCTCTTTTTAGAGCCAATGCAGAGAAGCCACCATCCATCTTCATGGTCTCAAAGGACTGGATGTGAAATATTTGGGGAGGAGGGGAGTAGAGCAAGAAGGGTTTCCTCCCAAGTTCCCAAGGACGAAGTTTGAAAATGCATAGACTAAACTCCTGGTAGCAGGGAAGTTGGGGACAGGGGACATGGTCTTTGGCCTTAGGGCAGTAGTGACAGACAACCTGATGCCTAATGGTAAAACCTTTAGGAAATTTGTAATAATCTGGAGAGAAATGGGTAGAGTCAAGTCTTCAAGGAAAAATATCAAAAGTGTGGAATGAGGAGTTCCCATTATGCTCAGCGGAAATGATTCCGACTAGTATCCATGAGGATGCGGGTTCTGTCCCTGGTCTTGCCTAATGGGTCTCAGGATCTGCCGAGAGCTGTGGTGTAGGTCACAGACATGGCTCGGATCTAGCGTTGCTGTGGCTGTGGCATAAACCGGCAGCTGTAGCTCTGACTCAGCCCCTAGCCTGGAAACTTTCATATGCTGCAGATGTGGCCCTAAAAAGCAAAAAAAAAAAAAAAAAAAAAAGGATGTGGAACAAGAATAAATTTGTAAAGCCAGTGTGCATTCATTGGTCCTACTCATAGGGGTTTTAATTCTCTTCTCTAGATGCAATAAGGTCTTTTTTTTTTCTGTTTATGAGATCCTACTGGCCATGCACAGCCCACTAGAGCCCACTAACGAAAAGTGGAGGTTGAAGTTTGTCCAATAACCTGGAGTAAGGTCCTTGCCAGGTGAGCCTGGAGTCAAAAAGAGGCACAAGGGCCATTTCTGTTTTACATCACGTCTGATCATGATGTGTACCTAAAATGTTCAGTCAGCAGAGAGTTAAGCGAGGGACTGTAAAAAAATGATAGAAACAATATGAGATCCAACATCTCGACCGATGCCAAAACTAGCAAATAATCAAAATCTGACTACAAAACCCCTCCAGATCCACAATAGCACCGATACCAGCTTAAGAACAAAGCTGCTCAATATATTTTTTAAATCCCTCTCGTCCCCTCTTCCTCTCCTGACCAAATGTTGGCAACGAACTGGCTCACAGAATTTGGCGTTGCAGGAGTGCTCAGAAAGAAACCAGAGCAGAGACTTTCGCATCAGGGAGAGTGGCAGATACCACCCCCCTGGGAGAAGGGTGCAGATGAGAATCTGGGGCGTGGGTTTGGGCAAGAATATCTGTTGTCGTCATGGTACAGCAGGGGCTGGAGAGCATTTGTGCTTTCCATGAACAAAACACACCTAGAAACACTGAAAATCCTCCGGTGGGGGAGGGGGGTGGAAAAATAGCTGCCTCTTTTCTGCCAAGCTGGGCAGTTCTGGTAGAGGGCACACCAGGGTCTCGAGATGTAAAACAGGTAACTTGTGAGATGTTAGTGCTATGGTAAGAGAGCCTTGTTTCAGAACCGAGAAAGCCTGGTTAAGAGTAACCTCCTCTTCTTCCAGATTTAAGAACTCATTCCCATTGCATTCAATTTAGCAAGTAACAATTAAACACTATGTGCTAGAGAGAGGGACAGATATTGAGAAAACTGGGCTATATAAGGCTATATATAAGGCACGGGACCAGGCTTCCATAGTCCGAACAAACAGAAAATGACAGCACCAGGTTCGTTCTGTAGATACACAACTTATCCTAGAAGAGACAAAACCTAACCACAGGGAGTAAGAGGAGAGTCTTCCCTGGAAAGGTGGCCCCTCGCTATCCTCATCATCCGCATTACCTTTTCTTGTTTTTTTTTTTGTTTTTTTGTTTTCTGTCTTTTGTCTTTTTAGGGCCCAGCACATGGAGGTTCCCAGGCTAGGGACTGAATGAGGCCTGCAGTTGCCAGCCGACACCACAGCCACAGCAACGCAGGATCCGAGCCGCACCTGTGACCCACACCACAGCTCACGGCAGCGCCGGATCCTTAACCCACTGAGCGAGGCCAGGGATCGAATCTGCGTCCCTATGGATACTAGTCGGGTTTGTTAATCACTGAGCCACGAGAGGAACTCCCGCTATCACCCATATTATTATTGTACTTTCTATGAGCTGGGAGATATAAAGAAGATAGGGAATTGAAATTCCCACATGTAGGGCCAAATCAAACATAATGGTTTTATACATGTATCCTCCTGCAACACTTCTGCTCCTTCTCCTTGAACCCCTAACCCTACCCATTTCTCTCTGAATTATTCCAAATTCCCCAAGATTTGGGGAATTTGTTAGCAGCCTGTGGTCTGTCGATACCACCTTCTGGCCCAAGACCACCTCCCCTGCTTCTATGCTTTCACCCATCAGGAGTTTAGTCTATGCCTTTTTTTTTTTTTTTTTTTTTTTTTTTTTTTTTTTTTTTTTTTTTTTTTTGCTTTTTAGGGCTGCGCCCATGGCATATGGAAGTTCCCAGGCTAGCAGTCAAATCGGAGCTATAGCTGCTGGTCTAAACCACAGACACAGCAATGCAGGATCCGAGCTGCGTCTATAACTTATACCACAGCTCACAGCAACACCGGATCCTTAATCCACTGAGTGAGGCCAGGCATCGAACCTGCAACCTCATGGTTCCTAGTTGGATTTGTTTCTGCTGTGCTATCAGGGGAACTCCCAGTCTATGCATTTTTATTGAATTTTTTTCACTTTTAAAATATTCATTTCATTAGCTTATCTAGAAATGGCCTAATAAGAACCCATGCAACTGACAGAAACAGTCTGGGAAGTGTACACAATAATGCTTGATAAACATAAGGCTCAACAGGTAGGCAGCAAAGTGCCAGGAGTGTACAGAAAGAGCCTGCTAGCTGTATCGGCTGGGCATCTGTGGGCTTGTGGGTCTTTTCTGCAAGAGACGAATGGCATCAGTTACCTGGTAAGCTGGTAACGTGTGGGTGATTTAGAAGCTTCTACTGTAAAAACCAGCCCTCTTCTGCTATCCTGTCCCTGGCAGCCACATCTAGAGCCCTGGGTCACTCCCACCTCTCAGGGACACCATCTACCTGTCAGCTAAGATCCCTCCACCTATTTAGTTACATGTCCAAACTCCAGCTACACTTAAATTTTTAATGCATTTTCAAACTTCCTTTCTATAAACTTTTAAGGAAGCCCTAAATTCCACATTCCCTCCCCGCCAAATATTTCAAACCCAGGTCTTTGAGGTAGTAGCTATGGAGAAGGCTTTGCTGTGTGTGCCCAAAAAAGAGGGTCTGCTGAGCTGATGGCATTTTGAGCCACGGCCGTGTCACCTATCAAGTCTCAACTGTGAGCCAACGCTGACACGTTTATAGCCACTTATGGTACTAGCGGGGAGTTTTTGGCAAGTAGCTGAAAATCATATAGATGAGACTGTGACATCCCGGCATTGGAAAATCCATCCCAGATCCTGGATTCTTTGCATGCCAGTGCCATAAGTCACGTGGGCAGAATGCTGTGTTCGGCAAATTGCATAAACCGCAGAGGCTCTCAGTTGAATTGTTCTGTATATTGTAATGCGTAAAAACCTGCGATGACACATTCAGGAATCTGGGAAGCGGTGCCACATGACTAGGTAGCTATTTGCCTCTGGGCTATTTGGAGGTCACTGCAGAAGGCAGTAGCTACTTCCCCAGTGAGTATTCGCTCTGCCCCCTGTCCCATCAGCCCTCGTAGAAGTGAAGGCAGTGCTATTTGCCGTAACAGGGAAAACCCAGCATCTCAGAGGCTTAACAGAGTAGAAACATATTTCTCTCTCACGGAAAATCCAGTCTGAGTTGGAAGTTGGAGGGGAGCTCTGCTCCACGCAGTCATTCAGGCACGGAAGCTTAAATCTCTATGGTTTAAGGATGTTCATTTTTGCACCAGTGAACAGAGGAAGAGACTGCAAAGGATGGGGTGGGAGGCTTTGACATGCCAGGTGAAGTTGCTTACATTCACTGGCCATAGTTTCATAAAGTGGCCCGAAGGGACACCGACCCTTTGTGGTACATGCTAATCCTGTTTGGAAGAGAAGAACACTGAGCCACAGAGGGGCTAAAGAACTTGCCCAAAGTCACACTGGAATTGAGATGTGAACTCAAACCTCAGCTGCCTAAGAGTGTGTGGCATATGGAAGTTCCCGCGCTAGGGGTCGAATCTGACCTGCAGCAGTGCCAGCCTACACCGCCGCCACAGCAATGCCAGATCCAAGCCATGTCAGCGACCCATGCTGCAGCTTGTGGCAATGCCAGATCCTTAACCCACTGAGCGAGGCCAGGGAAAACCCCGATCCTCATGGATACTAGTCGGGTTCTTAACCCGCTTAGCCACAATGGGAACTCCACCGGGAGTGTTTTCTTTCACCATTGCTATTTTATTTTTCAAGTGGGTCTTGAAAATAAGGTACGGAACAGTGGAAGAAAAACAGAGGGCATACTCATTCACGGCATTGTCCCCACCAGCCACAAAAGCATAATCTATTTGTTTCCCAGTTAGCAGGAACAAATCACGACTGAAGCGTCCCTTTGTGCAGGTCTCCACCTCCTAGAGGATAGGGACCCCATTATCAGACTCATCTTGGGCTCTCCTCTAACCCCAGCTCCCGGCAGAACTTTCCTTCCGGAACTATACTAATTTAGCACCAGACTGCTAGTATTGTTGACGTGCAGATTCGTGTGCCTATATATCTGTATACATATATACAAACCTAAATATATGCATATATATTCCCACATATACATACAGATAATATAAATTTATACACTTTTGAATTTATATATATATATATATAATTTATTTCTTTACTAGAATGCTTGAGATATTGTATACATGTGTATGTACATAAATAATTCCTTTATTTTGGCCTTGTGAATTCATTTTCACTGAAGTGTTTGAGATAATATATACATACATATTATATGTCTATATCATCTCAAACACTTCAGTATATACATATATACATGCATATATGAGATAAATGGTTTTGTCTTCTTCTTTAGGGTTCTAAAGTCTATCCCAGAAGAAACAGGAACACGGGGCCTTCATTCCCTTTCGTCTTTTAGCTCATCTAAGAACCCAGGCCACGCCATGGGGCAGGCAGTACGGACTTTAAGAAGAAGTAAAACGTCAAGCTGAACAGAGGCCCCAGCCCAGCCCCACCCTTGTCCCAGCAACCAGTGTGAGAAGGGCCAGCCAGGCCGGGGGGTAGGGGACCTCGGTGTTGCCACCCAGCCCCCGTCCCGCTGTCAGGCCGCGAAGCTAGCAGGAGCTCTCGGCTGTCTGACCCCTGAGCAAGATAACTCTTTCAAAGCCTGTGTTCCACTTTGCCACTCTGTCCCCGAAGGCTGCCTTGGAGGTCTGCCCTGGCATTCAGAGGGCCATTTGTACTGTCACCGGGCCCAGCCAGTAGCCTGTTGCTGTCAGCGGGGGACCCAGGCCTGGCAGTTCCTTGCCTTAAAAGTAGTTTTGTGCAAAAGCGCTCCTCCCCGCCCCCCCTTCCCCTTTCTTCTGGAGCCCCCCGTGGCCCACGGGATTTCCAGGCACCAGAGAAAAAGCTGGTTTGATTTAAGCACACCGAGGGGCTGGGGGCTGGGGTGTGTTTATATTTTCTCTGCCTCCATCAGGGTGAGTGGCTGGAGATGGGGGGGGCGGGTGGAGCGGAGGAAGAGAAACTTCATTTATATGTTAATAGTTGCCAGCACCGGGCTAAACTGACAGAACTATTTCATGGGAAACTGACAAATTTTGTCAGCCAGGCTGTGCCGCCACATCTCAATGGGGCAATAATCTTGATTAGCAAAACAATTGGGGGCCTCGGGATCCCGCTCCGGTTACACTCGGCCTGTGCGAGGAAGGCTGGGGCCTTCAAGCTTGAAGACGTTTTCAAAAAGCCACCGAGTTTAGGCAAATGAACCCGTTGGGGTGGGAGGGAAGGAGGGAGGCCACGGACAAAAGGGGTTAATTTGATTGACCAAAGCTGCGGAGTCTTATAACAATCATTTACTTAGCCAGTAATTCCGCCAGAAACCGGGGGTGCACACAGGAAATTAGCAGTATCTGCTGGCCCCAGATGTGTGGGAATTTTCGCTGCCTCCTCCTGACACTTGCCAACCTTGGGAAAAAAAAAAAAAACCCGCAACCCCCCTTGGGGCCCTAATTACCACGTGCAGAATAAGTTGTTACCTAAAAATACACACACACACACACACTCACTCAACACCCACGAACCGCGTCCGTCGCGGCGGGCCACTGCTGTTACCTCATCTTGACGGAGGATTGGCTTTCATTTTTATTATGAGTTCATCGTATTGCTAATTAAATCTGGAAAATGAGGCCTGTCCCCTCCCCTCTCTTCTAGGAAGCGCTCCTGCCTGGGAAAGCTTGGGTCGTTTTATTTTCGGTGTGACCAACTGGCCGGGTTTCTGTTTGTAAACATACACTGGGGGAAGCGCTCCTGCCTGGATGCCAGGGGAACCCAAGACAGGAGGATGTCCCCCTTTGGGGACAAGGGAGAGGGACCCAGGAAGAGAGCCTCCTTGTCTTCCTAGATCAATCCGCTGCCTTCCGTTGCTTGGGCCTCGCAAAAACCAGTTGTTCAACGCGATCTAATGTCTTTATTTTCAACTTTTTATTTCGAAATAACTATAGATTTAGAAGAAGTTGCAGAAAGAGGACAGGGAGGGACCTCCTTTTGTGGCGCAGGCGAAATGAACCTAAATGGTCTCCATGAGGTGGCGGGTTCGATCCCTGGCCTCGCTCAATGGGTTAAGGATCCAGCGTTGCCGTGAGCTGTGGTGTAGGGTGCAGTCAAGGCTTGGATCCCATGTTGCTGTGGCTGCGGTGTAGGCCAGTGGATACAGCTCCCATTCGACCCCTAGCCTGGGAACTTCCACATGCTGTACCTGTAGCCCTTAAAAGAAAAATTATAATAAATAAATCTTTAAAAAAACAAAAACAAAGAAATTTACTGTCATAATACGATTCACTAGAATGTAGACCTTAGGTGTTCGCCATTTTTTTGGCAGGCACTAATTTTCTTTTTTTGCATGTCTTGAGGCATCATCGCATGACTCATTGATTTTTTTTTTTAAATCGATCAAATAAACCAATCCTGAGATTTCGAAACTGGAAAGGCCGTAGCAATGACTTCACCCACTGCCACCCCCATCCTGCCCCACCCTCCCAGCAATTATCTCTATCCTTCTTCTGATCCTTGAGTCCACTCTGAAAACAAATCACCTTTAGGAGAACACCTAGCTACTGCTTGCAGACTTCATAGAACGGGAGGCTCATTACCTGTCAAGACAGCTTGACCTATCTTGTTTGAAAGTCCATGGGACGACCCTGTGAATCAACTGTACAGTGGAAAAGATAAAACTCATTAAAAAAATAGATGAAATGCAAAAAAAAAAAAAAAAGTTCACAGGAAGAGCCAAAAAGCTTCTGTCTCTAATGGCCAATGCTCTAGTACCACCACCTATCTCTGGATTGTGTCAGTCTAATCCAGTGGTTATCCACTATGGCTACACCTTCAAATCGCCCTCTCAGAGCTGGAGGGTATGTACCACCGGTTTTCTAGACACTCAAACTTGGCCTTCTAGGAACTAACCTTCCAGATTCCTCAAGTTGTATGTCAGTAGCTCACCTATATTCCAGTCCCCATGAGTGTCTATTAATTCGCACCATAAATCTCCCAAAGGGGCACCGTAATGCATTGACATACACAAATATAAAGGCAGACAACTGGCACCTACAATTTTGTTTTTTTGGGTTTTTTTGTCTTTTTCACATCTGAATGTGAAAAAAATGTTTTTAAACTCTGCTGTTGAGTTAGACTTGATTACGCTGATGAATGACAAAGCAGTTCTGCTCTTATCTGGAAAGATTTTCCATGAAATACAAAGGGAGAAAGAAGCCAGAATAAGGATGTGAAATAAATATATTGACAGAATTCAAAGAAAAGAGAATGGATTTGGTCATGTTCCTGGCATCATTGCTGTGTGTGTGGTGGGGGGAGGGTTGCCAGAGCTGTGTTTGGTTATAGATTGATAATCCAGGGTACAAATAGTTCGGGACAAATTAGAGAAAACATAAACTACAATATTCAACAAACTGAAGTTCAAAGGTTTCTGGAATTTGCTGAGTGTTCTTGGTCATACATTTTTGAATATGGAGCTTTTGAATTTTGCCGCACAAGTAGCAACTGGATTTTTGCTTAAATCACATTAAAAATTTGTGCAACTGTTATTTTAAAAAAAAAGAAAAGAAAAAGAAGAAGGGGAGGAAACCAAATGGAAAAGTTTGAAAGAGCAAACTGTCAAGTTGCTAATAACCGAAGAAAAATCTAATGATTCTACGGTAAAAAATGTCTTTTAGTTTACGCTCCTCACTGCACCGTGGTTGACAAGCTGGCTCTGAGTACTCAATGGACCTCATTTGGCTCTGACACTTATTGGCTTTACGGGTCCCAAGTAAATGACTAACTTCAGTTTATAGAAGTGCTTCATAAGTTCCACATTCTATGATAGGCACATTTAACTTCCTCCCAAATCCACCTTTACTTCTCTGACACATTCTTCACATTTTAAAGTGTTATCTTTAGAATATAAATTAGGTCAAGCCACACCTCTTCTTAAAACCCTTACCAGCATTATTTACAATAGCTAAGACATGGAAACCACCTAAATGGATAAAGAAGATGTGGTATATATACATAGTAGAATACTATTCAGCCATGAAAAAGAATGAAACAATGCTCTTTGCAGCAACGTGGATGGACCTAGAGATTATGATGCTAAGTGAAGTAAATAAGACAGAAAAAGACAGTATCATTAGGTATGGCTTACATGTGGAATCTAAAAAAATGATACAAATGAATTACTTACAAAACAGAAATGAACTCATGGACATAGAGAACAGATTTGTGGTTGCCAAGAAGTTTGGGGGCTGGGGGGGATGGACTGGGAGTTTGAGACCAGCAGATGCAAATTATTATATATAGGATGAATAAATAACAAGGTCCTACTGTATAGCACAGGGAACTCTATTCAATATTCTGTAATAAATCATAGTGTAGGGAGTTCCCGTCGTGGCGCAGTGGTTAACGAATCCGACTAAGAACCATGAGGTTGCGGGTTCGATCCCTGCCCTTGCTCAGTGGGTTAAGGATCCGGCGTTGCCGTGAGCTGTGGTGTAGGTTGCAGACGCAGCTCGGATCCTGCGTTGCTCTGGCTGTGGCGCAGGCCAGTGGCCACAGCTCCGATTAGACCCCTAGCCTGGGAACCTCCACATGCCGCGGGTGCGGCCATAAACCCGCGGCCATAAAATGACAAAAGCCAAAAAAAAAAAAAAAATCATAGTGTAAGATAATGACTATATATTATTGTTAATATATATGAATATTATCATATATATGAATGACTATGAGTCACTTTACTATACAGCAAAAATTAACACATTATAAATCAACTATCCTTCAACAAAATAAATTTAAAAAATACCCTATCTTTGTAAGAAGATGAAGATTAAAAGTCTTTATGTGGGCCACAGACTAAGGATGTCCCTGGTCTACCTACTTTCCATTCTCCCTTTTCTCTTTGCTGCAGCCTTGCTGGACATTTCTGGGTTTCTGCAATGTGCCATACTTGTTCCTCATGAATGGGATTAGTGCTCTTATAAGAATCATGGGAGAACTTGCTTTCCCTCTGCTCTCGGCCACGTGAGGACACGAGAAAAAGTCAGCAGTGCGAACCCCAGAGGATTTGACCATGCTGCACCCTGATCTCCCAGCCTCCCGAACTCTGCGGAATAAATACCTGTGGATCATAGGTCACCCAGTCTACAGTATTTGGTGATAGCAGCCTGAAATGACCAAGACACTCCCTGAGCCAGTTTCTTTTGAGAGAGGGCTGGGCACTCATCAACTGGCCAAGTTTGGGTCACTTCACACCTTTGGAGCTCAGAGATGAGAGGTTATTCGCCTTGAGCTCCGGGGATTGAGAAGAGCACAGTTTACTTGTACAAAAGAAAAGTGATGCGTTCCTGGCAAAAGCCAAAATAAATGCAGATTGGAAAAAGCAGCAAGCATCTTCTATGGAGATTAGGCAGTTCAAATGAAGGAATTCTCAACTCCCCAGACCTCCCTCTACTCCTCTTTAGTGAGCGGGCTGAGTCTGTCTTCTCTCCCATCTGATACAGTCAAGGCAAGTCATATTCCACGGCCATCTTCACCTTCAAATGACATTGCTTCCTGCTTACAGCCAGGAAGGAGGCAGGGGAGGTATTTGGGAGAAAGCTAGCGGGCCATTCAGTCCACTGTGCATTTAAAGCAAGTAAGACCATCTATCATAATCTTACACATCTGAACCCTTCTCCTGAGTAAAGTCAACCCTGTAAGGAGAAAAGCGCCCAGGCCTTCAAGCTTGGGATTCCCAGGAAATAGCTTCTTATACAGCTCATTGGTGTTCATAAAGGTAGGAAATAGAATCAAGCGTCACTTGAGAGTTGACTATGACTCTTTATCAGTGTGACACTGGACAAGTGTGACAGATTCAGACAGATGGCGGGACCAGGTCCTGTTCATCCTCCTTCACAGGACCTTCCAGGGATGGTCTTGGGGTTTTGGGGGCAGAAGGAAGTTCTGGCAAATGAGATGTAGGAAAAAGTCACTGGGTGGGGCTTCTGGAGGTACAGCAGCTATCTTGTGATTACGAAGCACACGCACGCGCGCGCACACACACACACGCACACACATACACACACACACAGAATCCTTTCTTTTTTTTCTTTTTAGATCTGCACCTGCAGCATATGGAGGTTCCCAGGCTAGGGGTTGAATCAGAGCTACAGCTGCTGGCCTATGCCACAGCTGCAGGAACGCAGGATCTGAGCTTCATCTGCAAACCATACCACAGCTCATGGCAATGCCGGATCCTAAACCCACTGAGTGATGCCAGGGATCGAACCTGTGTCCTCATGGTTGCAAGTTAGATTTGTTTCCGTTGAGCAACGATGGGAACTTCAGAATCCTTATCTTAAAAGTCAGAGGATTTTGTTTGTTGCCTCAAAATTGCCGATCTGGCCTAATCAGTTTTCAATCTAAAACACTAAAATAATGGCTACCAGTGTGACATATGGTAAAACTGATTCAGAAACAAATTGCTGGCTCCTTCTCAATTTTTTTCAAATTGGTGGGTTTTTGTTTTTAAAGAGTGTGGAATACTAATCTAAAGAAAAAACCCAAAACAGAAAAAAAATCTTTGTCCTATCAAAATCCTGTTTCATTTTGCAATAAATTAAAAAACTTATCATTACTGCTCTTCAGATCCCGAGTCTTAAAAAAAGAAAGATTTTTATGGTAATTTGAGGGAACTTTCCTATGGAATTTTGTTAAGTTTCTTCAGAGTTTACTTTGTTTTGGAAATTGCCAAGCTCTATTAGAATATGGGTAAGGAAACGGTGGTTGGTGTTCATTTGCCTTAGCAACAGTATGATTCCAGTTATTACATTTTCACAGATGAAGTCAGAAGATAAAAGAGGCCTCTAGTTTTAGTTGTAAAAATTGTATATTCATTTGTTTGCCATTGATATGGGTGGTCTGCTGCTGGATCACAAGGTACTTGATGATTGCCACCAACAGAATCAGAATGTATTTCGTGTCTGGTTGGTGCTTTCACACCTATAAGGCAAACGGAGCTTAGGGAGAAGGATGACGGGTTGATCTTCTGAATTTAGTGTGAGAAACAGCAAGGCAATTTCAAAGACAGAACATTCTGAAGTGGAGGTGCTTCCTACCTCATGTTAGTTATTTGTGTATCTGTTTCAGGAACAGAATCCTGGAACACTGATCAGGGGACTATCATTCCAGAAAAAAAAAAAATTAGTAGAATGTTGATGATAAGTAAAAACATAAAGGTTATCTAGTCCAAAGCCTTTGTTTTATAGCAGTGGTTCTGAAACCCAGATGGGGAAAATGGCCCGGCTAAGGTCCCACAGCTATTTGGTGACAGAGCCAGGAGTAACGCTCCAGTCCCTGAGATTTGCTGGTACTTAATCCCACCTGAATGGCTGTGATCAAAGGACATAGTTTCTCTCACACATAAAGCAATAACTTGACTTTTAAAAAAAGTTAGTTATGTGCCTAGTGAACTATGTCTACCGTGAATCGGTACCCTTAGTCAAGCGCTAAGGTCTGGCCGTGTGCATGCCTTTATTTCTGCGTGACAGGACCTCATTTGAATGCACAAGCGAACACATACCCGGTGGAAAGATCATTAACTGGGCTGTGGTGGGGCTCGTAGGCGGTCAACCACACGTCTGTGTGTGCGCTGCTGGAAACCATGGTGATTAGGGATCTGCTCACTGCCCCACGTGGGGTGATGGGTTCCAAACACAACAGCTCCCGCTCTGGGATGGTGGTCCTCCCTGCCTTAATCTACATGAAAAACAAGATCCATACCTGCAGAATGATTAATCAATACTCATCTGCCTGCCTATCATCTATCTAGCTATCCATCTATTTATCTATTTCCTTCTACATCCACCCATCCACCCACCCATCCATCCATTTTCCTCAGATAAATGTGATTGATTCTGTGTGTGTTTAGGTATCATGATAAAGAGGTACATACATATTTCCTTATCAGAGAGTTTTATTTACCTACCTTGCAAAAACAAACAGGCACGGGGTCTTTTTTTTTTTTTTGCTCCACCCTCCCCCTCCCCCTAGTTGTGACCTTTGGCATCAATTTTGGGATTTGTAGGGTCTGGCAAATCCCAGTGCAAACTTCCGCTCATCCTGACACTTAAATATGAGTGAAATTAAGTTACAAGGAACATAACAAGTGACTTTAAAGAGGAAGAGATGTGGTGCAAAAGTACTGGGTGGATTACATGGAAAGAAGTGGTCCTAGCTAAGGACTTGGGTCTCTGTGTTTACTTGTGCTTGGTTTCCCTGCCATTTGCCTTCCCCTCCACAAGCTCCTTCCAACACAGCGTGAGAGCTTTTGCCGGTGTCCTTTCCAACTACCTGCAGCCCTTCTTCTCCACAGCACCCATAGGGCAGCCCTGCTTCCATGGGTCAGTGGAGCCAAGCCACGCCATTGTTAAGATCCACTTTAAAAATCAGAGCTCGGGCTTAGAATTTCTCCCCAGATTCCAAAAGTTAGAAAGAAAACCGAAACAATAACAACAAACCATCCCAAAGCATATGCCTCGCCGCTCTTTGCGCTATTTTTGCCCCCTTATCACACTTGTAACCTTCTGAATGTACCGAAAGATTTTTTATTGTAGCTCCAGAGGAACAAATGACCCCTTCAAATTCATAATGAGGTATGCATCGAACGGAACACGGCCCAAGGTGAGTCATTCATTAATCATAAACAAAACAGCCCCTGATCAAGGACACATCAGAACACACTGTAAAAAGAGGCTAGGTTGCCCAATCTCTTTATTTAATATTAACTCCATTATGTTTTTCATGTGAGTTCTGAGAAGGTGATTTTCTCACTTTCTTTGTAGCCAGTTCAGTGTGAATGGATAATTACTTCCTTAACGCTGTTCCCCCGAAGGTTAACCCTGTTCAACAAGACGCGATCCGATCTCGCCTCTCCTGAGGGGGGAGGGCCCCCCATCCTTCTCTGAAGACTTTTAGCTGGAATCCCTCAAGCATAAAAACGGCCGCCAAGAGGAATATTGCAAATGACATGAATAATATTTGTGATTAATAACAGCTAACCAGAGATGCACAATCCAAGAAATACATTATTAGCTTATTACAGATATCTGATATGCTAATTATCTTCAAAAATTTCATTGCTGATGACTGTTTTGGCAGCAGTGTGAACAGGGGAAGTGGAAATTTAAACTTTTATATAAGTTGGAAACAAAGCATTGGGGGCGCTTGGACTTTAGAAGACCTGGGAATGGTATTTGGTATTTCATTCTGTCGGATGAGGAGGAAATTAAATAATGAGAAATGAAATCAGTGGGAAGAGGGAAACTTGAGTCAAGGAGACCTCGTCATCAGAAGCTCTTCTTTACCTTTCTTGACAAAAGGCTTCTGGAGCAGAAACGGGCGGGTAACACAATAGGGTTTGGCAAGATTTGCCTGGGTGCCTTTCAGGGTGTGTATGTGTGTCACTACTTTCCTTAGACCGAAAGGATTTACTCCGGAATGCCAGCATTGCCAGGGGAGACCAGTGCCCTGCCAGCTATTTTCCGATCACTCTCACCTCACCCATGTCCCCACCAGATTCAAGACTCCGTGTTAAATGGACAAAACTAGGAATTCCTGTCGTGGCTCAGCGGTAACAAACCCGACTAGTATCCATGAGGATGCGGGTTCGATTCCTGGCCCCACTCAGTGGGTTAAGGATCTGGCATTGCTGTGCGCTGTGGTGTAGGTCACAGACTCGACTCAGATCCTGCATTGCTGTGGCTGTGGTATAGGCCAGAGCTTCAACTCCTGTTAGACCCACTAACCTGGGAACTTCCATATGCCATGGGTGTGGTCCTAAAAAGACCAAAAAAAAAAAAAAACAAGGACAAACTAGCTTGGGCACCATCTTGGAAGCACCACAGATTACAGAGAATGGGAGAGAGGACCCAGGAGAAGGTCCTACACCCTTACTTAGTCAAGGAACCTAAAGTCAGCCCACCCATTTTACGGATGGCAAAGCTGAGTTCCAGAAAGTGTCGCTCAGTTACACCAAATCCTACAAGGATGAGAGAATTCAGGCTAGGGGAAGTCTCTTGGAGGAACCATGAAGTAGCATCATGCTGGATGGTTTGCTTCATCAATCTCACCTTCCAGAAGTTTACAATCGAGAGCGACATTTTGATATTGATGGCAAACAAATGAGGTTAAAAGCACTCCTCAATTAGACTGTGAATTAGGGGGCGGTGGACGCCCCAGCAGGCAGACTCCTTGGCTCTCCTTCTGCAGCCTCACTGCCAAGACGCTGCTTCCTTCTGCTGCACTCTCTACCACCCCCTAAGCTGGACCGGTTTCATCTTTGTAGTATTCTAGATTCTGGAAGAAATGAAATCGGGTCACATGCAGGGCAACTGGTCAGGGACATCCTTCCAGCCTGGGTGCAGGCTGGACTCAGGGGGTCAGAAGTTTCAAGAACTCACTCCCTGGAAACCCAGAGAGGAGTTCCCATTGTGGCTCAGTGGTTAACGAATTGACTAGGAACCACGAGGTTGCGGGTTCGATCCCTGGCCTTGCTCAGTGGTTTAAGGATCCGGTGTTGCTGTGAGCTGTGGTGTAGGTTGCAGACGCGGCTCGGATCCCGCGTTGCTGTGGCTGTGGTGTAGGCCGGCGGCTACAGCTCCTGTTAGACCCCTAGCCTGGGAACCTCCACATGCCACGGGTGCGGCCCTAAACTGACAAAAGAAAAAAAAAAAAAAAACCCCAGAGAATCTGCTTGAAGCAATGAGTCTATCCCAGCAAATCCAGGATTAAAGCAGAGCCCTCCACTCACTGTGACTTAAGCCCCATTGAAAACAGAGACCTTGGCTACGTCATTTGCTGCTGTATCCCCACGATCTAGACCTGGTGTGGCCCCAATTAGAGACATATTTATTGAAAGAACGGCTGATCTGAACATTTTGGAGCACCTCGCCTGTGCAGGGCTTGTAGGAGACGAAGCTCTCACCCTCCCTGGGTTCTCCATAGAATCCAGGCAGAAGACGGACAGATCCAGCAAGTTCATGTTTAGAGAGTGGGCTCCTGGCAAGGTGTCCCCATTAGCTCCTTGACTGTCATTTACTGGCTGTGGGACCTTTGACGAGCTACCTAACATCTCTAGGTTCATTTTCTCAACTGTTAAAAGGGATGAATGGTAATTCTCACACACAGAAGGCTGTGAAATTATAGTTGGACAGATTCAGCACAGAGCCAGGCCCATAGCAGGTGCTGGATATATGGAGTTGTCCTTCACACTCCCTTTAGCACTTCTGGGCAGCATTCTTTTTTTTTTTTTTTTTTTTTTTTGTCTTTTTGCCTTTTCTAGGGCCACACTCACGGCATATGGAGGCTCCCAGGCTAGGGGTCCAATCAGAGCTGTAGCTGCCGGCCTACACCACAGCCACAGCAATGCGGGATCTGAGCCGCGTCGGCAACCTACACCACAGCTCACGGCAACGCCGGATCCTTAACCCACTGAGAGAGGCCAGGGATCAAACCCACAACCTCATCGTTCCTAGTCGGATTCGTTAACCGCTGAGCCACGACGGGAGCTCCTGGGGCAGCATTCTTAATGATACCTGGTCCGCAAAATGACTCTCCAGATCTACCTCCATCTACCTTGTAAGAGACTGTGAGTCTTTTGATTTTTTTCTTTTTCCTTTTTTATGGCTGCTCCTGCAGCATATGGACGTTCCCAGGCTATGGAATCAAAGCTGCAGCTGCCAGTCTACGCCCCAGCCACAGCAACACCAGATCTGAGTTGCATCTGCCACCTATGCCGGAGCTTGCAGAAACGCTGGATCCTTAACCCACTAAGCAAGGCCAGGGATCGAACATGCATCCTCACAGATAATAGGTTCTCTCTCTCTCTGTTTTTTTTTTTTTTTTTGGCTTTTTAGGGCCACACCCCTGGCATATGGATGTTCCAAGGCTAGGGGTCGAATCAGAGTTACAGCTACCGGCCTATACCACAGCCACAGCAATGCGGGATCCGAGACGTGTCTGAGACCTATACCACAACTCACAGCAATGCCAGATCTTTAACCCATTGATTGACGCCAGGGATCGAACCCACATGCTCATGGATCCCAGAAGGGCTCGTTAACTGCTGAGCCACGGAGGGAACTAATAACAGGTTCTTAATCCATGGAGCCACAGTGGGAGCTCCAGAGATTGTGATTCTATGACAGAGTGTAATACAAATCAACTCCCCAAATGTTTCAAAAGTTTAAAAAAAAGAAAAGAAAAGAAAAATGCTATTGTCTCTGCCCACCCCTACCCCTTCTTTCAAAACTGCAGCTTTCTGGCTCAAACTCTGCACACAGTAGGAATGTTCCAGAAATGTCAGCAAACCCAGAGACATACAGAAGGAAAGTCCAGTAAAAGAGCTTTTGTCACTAGGCACTTAGAGCAAGGAAATTGAGGCCAACGCTAGAGTTTCCTTTGCTTCAAGTAGGGCAGCTGGAGACGCAGAGGAAATCAGCTAAATGACTGCTTCAGTTGCCGCCAAGCCTGCAATTGCTGTTGCCTGCGCCGCTGTGTGTGTGGTAGGCAGCTTTGATTGAAAAGTTAATCAGCAGCCTTGAGTTTCTATCAATAAAGAGGAGAGAGATTGATTTAAATACTTGATGAAAAAATGTTAAAGCCCTAAACACCTGAAAATCTAGAGATATTGAATTAAGAGACAATGGAAGACGGATTGGGGCAGGTTTCCACTAGAACAATTAAGTTTTCAAGAAGAAGGGCCCTGGGAGCAGGAATTCAGTCTTGATGTGGGACCTGAGAAGGAAGATGGATAAGAAAAGGGTGGGAGAGCTGTGGATAGGTTGGGTGTGTGTTGGTGGCTATAGGATGGACCCCCGTGCTGCTGCTGGAAACTCTGTGGCACCCCCGCACACACACCTGCTCCCCGAGACCATCTGAAATCTCGGAGGATATGGATGAGCCGCCACCAGTTCACAGGAGGGTGAATAGCCTGGGATAAGAAAGAGCTAAGCTGTCAGTTGAGGGGAGGGAGCTTGATGGGTTGTGGGGACCCATCAAGTCTTCCTGGAGAGGTCTACTTGAATGGCATTGAAAAATGGACATTTTTGAGAGTTCCCATTGTGGCTCAGCAGGTTACGAACCTGACTAGTATCCATGAGGATGCAGGTTCGATCCCTGGCCTCGCTCGGTGGGTCTAGGATCTGGCGTTGCCATGGAAGCATGTGTAGGTTGCAGACTCGGCTCGGATCCAGTGTTGCTGTGGCTGTGGCATAGGCCCGCAGCTGCAGCTCAGATTCAACCCCTGGCATGGGAACTTCCATATGTCGCAGGGACGGCCCTAAAAAGAAAAAAAGGGAGAAAGGAAAATGGACATTTTTGAGCTGGAAGTGCCGTGCAAATCATCAGGCACCACCCTTTAGCAGGTGGTTTGGGCAAAGAAGGAACATGCTGTGTGGTAGGAAGCAAGCAAATGAAATGGAGTGGCAGGTGTTGTACACACAGTGTGAATTTAATGTCCTTCTTAAAAGATCCCTAAGGATAGGGAATATTATTTTCATTTAACAGATGGAGAAAAGGAAGTTCAGACAAGTCAAGCCCCTTGTCCAATGTCAAACAGCAAGGAAGAGTTAAGGCAGGGACCTGGAGAAAGGTCTTTCTGACCCTAACACGTGAGCCTCTGATTTGCTCTTTTGGGGAGAAGCCTTAGCTCAGCATCTGATTATATTAAGATAACTCAAGTTTGGGAGTTCCCGTCGTGGCTTAACGGTAATGAACCCAATGTCTATGAGGACGCGGGTTTGGTCCCTGGCCTTGCTCAGTGTTAAGGATCCAGTGTTGCCGTGAGCTGTAGTGTAGGTCACAGATGTGGCTCGGATCTGGCATTGCTGTGGCTGTGGCGTAGACCGGCAGCTGCAGCTCCAATTCGACCCCTAGCCTGGGAACCTCAATATGCCGTGAGCGTGGCCCTAGAAAGACCAAAAAAAAAAGGACTCAAGTTTGAGAATAGATACAAACTTACCCAGTGAATCCTTACTTTCAAAGTATAAGTTTTTCCTTTTTTCTTCCCAGATAAAGTACCTGCTTCTTTTCTCTCTAGTTAAGCATGCAAATGACCATCTGTATAACATTCTGTTTCAAACTGCCAGGCACTAGGTAATTACAGTTTACCCACTGGCCATATTTAATTTTTCCAATGTGTTTTTATTCATTTCCTCCCTTCTGGGATCTTTCTTGGACTATTATTTTTTTCCAAAATAGGAAAATTCTTCGTCATCAATCTAGCACTAAGGCACTTAATTATTATTATAGATATTATTTTTTTTAACTGGAAAGAAGATACGCAGCATCAAAGAAGATTTTGGATGAAAAAATTAACAGCAAATACACAACTGCTCTGCTATAATTCAATTTATTTCTTGCATTTTATTTTGGGCAATTTGACTAAAGAGCTAGCTTTTCATGTAAGCATTACACGCATCGATTTTGGGGGGTATGTCTTCCATAGATTTATGTAATGTTAACTGCTTAATGTTAAGAAAGAATTCCATCGCATTGCCTTTCCCAGGTTCCCAAATCATTGTTCATTTCCTTGCATGTTGAGGTTGGGTTGACTTTTCAGATATTTTAACGAACTCAGTGATAAGCATCTTTTGCAAACACTTCTCTCTTTGATTTCTTAAAGTAGTCATTTATTTTCCCAGACTGCTTTTATAGGCCCTTCACATTTAATTTTAAACAGTCAGTAAAGGACATTTTAATTTGCTGATAAACTATTCTAAACCATTTTTGGTTCTTTTTAACTAAACCAAACACCACTGGGTACCAAGATGGTATGATCCTCAAGTCGCCATTGTTCTTTACCAAGAGGTGCTGAGGCAAAAGGCAGGAATCCCTGCCGGGGACTTGATGAGCCCAGCTCGTCTGCGAAAGAATTTACAGAACATGTACTATCTGTACCCGCTGCAAAGTACTCTCTGCCACGCATTGTGCTGAGTGGTTTACAGGCGTCCCTGAGTATTCCCACAGAGAACTGCACCAGGACCCACCTCACATACCAAAATCCATGGATGCTCAAGTCCCTTATATAAAATGGCATATACCCTGCGCACATCTTCCCAGATGCCTTAAATCATCCCTATAGGATTTATAATTCCTAATACAATGTAACTACTATGTAAATCGTTGTCAATACAATGAAAGTGCTATGTAAATGGCTGCCAGTGGCCAATTCAAGTTTTGCTCTGGGGAACTTTCTGAATATTTTCTGTCCGAGGTTGGTTGCATTCCTGGAGGCAGAACCCACAGACAGGTTCGGATGCCTCTGCACTGGCGCCTAGCAGGATGCTCTACAGACTCAGCCCCCGGCTGTTGTTTGTTGAATGACTGTTTGGTCTTCCTTCGTCCTCACAATACCTATGGAGGTCAGTCTAATGACGAGTCCCACTTAAACAGTGCAAGCACTGAGGCTTCGAGCCGTTGGGTAACTTGCTAAAAAGTCACATGGTTATTAAATGGTGATGCTAACGTGGCCTTAGTTCTGTTTGACCGCAGAGTCTTTCTCTCTCAAGCAATAAAAGTACTAGAGCCTGCTGCCTTTGCCTCGCTGCTGTGCTGCTCCTGGGTAGAGTACGTCTGCCTGTTTTCTTCTTTTTTAATCTCATCTCAGTTCTGGAAATGCTTACGGGGTTCCAAAATAACCCCAAACTCAAGGTGCTATTCTATTTTTGTCTCAAGTCTTGAAAAAGAGATGAAGGGACCAGGAGAACAGGTCTATTAAACTGCCTGGTGTGTCTCACTGATATCTAGGAGGAAAGCCTGGCAGAAGCAAACACTTCAGAAGCCAGGCACAACAGGCCCAGAACCAGCTACGAGGGACACAGGCGCATGAAAGATTTCCTATCAAAATCGTTAATGAGGGGGTTCCCGCTGAGGCTCAGTGGGTTAAGAACTGGATGTAGTGTCCATGAGGATGTGGGTTTCATCCCTGGCTGTGCTCAGTGGGGTAAGGATCCGGCGTTGCTGCAAGCTGCAGCGTAGGTCGCAGACGTGGCTGGGATCTGGTGTTGTCATGGCTGTGGCGCAGGCCTCAGCTGCAGCTCCAATTCTACCCCAGCCCAGGAACTTCCAAAAGTCACATCATTTAAAAAAAAAAAGATTGCTAATGAAAGCAGAGCAGAACTCGAGCCCCACGTGATCCACACCATGAACGGAGAAACACGGCTGTGCTCTCTGGCATCACGGGTGGGCATGGATTGTCATCATTTAAATCAGCACATCTCACACTTTGAAGTGCATGTGAGTCACCCGGGGATCTTACTTAAATGCCAGTTCTGAGTCTGCAGGTCTGAGGGGAGATCCAAAATTCTGCATTTCCAAGAAGCTACCAGGTGACACAGGGCCGCTGGTCCTTGGACCACACATTGAGTACCAAGGGCCTGGAGCAGCAGTTCGTAAGCCTTTCTGGATTACAGATTCAGCCAAGACTCTGGTAAGTTATGGACCTCTGCCCAGAAAGCTACAATTATATATATACATTTCCTAGAAGCCCAGGCTACGATCCCCAGCTCATTCATTCTAGAGTCACACCTTAAGTCTTGCCAAACAGATGGATCTCACCTGTTTTAGCAAGTTTCTGACAAAGCAGAATTCTGGATGCTGTTTTGGCTACTCCTTTCCACCATCTCAAAACACCAGCAGCCTGGGGTCCCCCAGTGGCTCAGCGCATTAAGGATCCGGCGTGGTCACTGCCGAGGCTCTGGTTACAGCTGTGGAGTGGGTTGGATCCCTGACCCAGCAACTTCCACACGCTGTGGGTGCAGCCAAAGAATAAAAAAAATCAAAACATGGGCAGCCAGAAAGTCCTTGAAATGCCTGCACTGCATCTTTCTCATCGTAGAGCCAGCTCCTTTCCTCTTCATTGCCCTTTGCAGAGTGAGGGAGCTGCTGACTACCTTCTGAAAACGGTGGCCTTGAATCCAACCCATCACTTTCTTATTTTGCCTCATCTTAGAAAATTCTTCAAGTCCTGCATGGCATCTTTCCATAATAATGCTTGCTTCCCACCCACTCCCCCCTTCAATGAACAATTACCTACGTAACGCATATGCCATGTGATACAGTCATCAGAAAGCGATGTTACCTGAATGTACACATACAAAACAATATGAGAAGATACTTTTCTAAAAGAACAGATAACCTTAAACATTAATAAGTGGAAAATCTGTGAAATCAAAGCATTTTTTTCTTTTTTATATAATAGCCTTTCATTCTTTTTATGATTTTGTCTTTGAAAGCTCTCTCTGCAAATGACAGATGATATTGTTCTTCCATCCTGCTTCAGACAGAATTAAGGGAGGAAGGGGAAGAAAAAAAAAAAAAAACAATTGTGGAGCCTCTCCGCTCTGCAACACGATTTTTATAATTAATATATACAACTGAGCAGAGAAAGGTACGTTATAATGAAATGCAATTAAGAGGTGTTTGTTCTTTTCCCACACATGATGACTATAATTTCCTTGGCTGTTTAGAAGTCAACCATTATCATTACATTTTGCACATATCTTTTCTATTTTTTTTTGCTCTTGAATTTGTTTATTTTCAATTAAAAAACCAAACATGGATTTAGAGCATTTGATGTTCGGATAACATCATCTTTTAATTATAGTATTTGGCGATCATTAAATCTAACACCTTTTATGGTATTTCTTGCATTGGCATGGCTTCCAATTTTTAATTAATGGACCTTTAAAAATAGCTCCAAATAAAACTGTAATTTCAATTTACCAAAAAAAAAAAAAATGCTGGGGTTGGATGACAACATTATGTTTTCCTTCCATGTGGAAAGGAACCAATCTGATTTTATAGTTATCTGTCATCTTGGACTTTAATTATAACTCTCCTGTACACCCTGACATTTAGTCATGCACGCCGGGCTGCCCTCTCTTCCTGCTCCCCGTTTTCTTTCTCTTTTGTCATGATCCTCCCCAACTTGAATGGAAAAATAAAGGTTGGGAGGATCCAACAGTCACTTGCTGGGGGAGTCTGTGTGTGATGGGGCGAAACAAGGCACCTATCTAGCTCCCCCTCCCGATTTCCCCTTGTTGTTTTCCTCTCTGAGAGTATCTGGCAGGCGAGTCGGCACCAGCCTCCAGGACAGAATTCACTTGGAACTGCTGAACTCGAGCGCAGAGAAATTCACCTTTGACAGCGCGGACCCACCACTGCAGGAGCAGAGAACTACCGTCTCCTACAATAGATGCTTAATAAAAACGTGTGGCTTCAAGGAAGCCAGGAGCTGTATTGAGAAGAACAGGAATAAACACAATTATAGAGCAGGGTCTCTGACACTCCATGTTAGAGCATAATTTTTGGTCAATGGCTTTTAAGGGATCCTGGAACCTAAAATTAAAGATGGTGGCGGCATTTGCCCTTATGTACTGTATTTCCCTTTTGAGGATTGTTTAAAGCACACATGGCAAAGAACTGTTATTGCCTCTAAAGGGCCACGCTTGATATTTCAGAAGTTGCTCTCAGGGAAAAGGAATTACTGGTTAGCTGATGGGTTTTTGCTCTAGGTTTAGACAATAGGGAGATGCAGAAGGCGTACAATGCAACAAACGTTTCTTTCTTTTTATTCTACAGACTTTCTTTTTATTCTAATGCTTCGTGAAAATAACCACAACAGTCACTAAAAATCTCAGAGAGCTCTTTCAACCTATAAACAGAAGTCAGTTATAGAGAGAGCCAGATTTAAAGGAACAGAAATTGTTACTTGGATCCCAAGTAAGGGCCTTCTCCCACTAACCCGGCTGTTGCCAGATTAACTTATGTGTCAAGTAAAGCACAGAAAAGATACAAAGATGAATAAAAGGATCATTTCTGCTTTGGAAAAGTCCTTTGACAGAAATATGCAAAGCAGACAAAGTTCTAGCAAGGCAGTGGGACAGACCTCACACACCTAGTAGGTGCTGAGACCTTGGGCTCACAGGCCCATCTGCTGCTTTTACAGACTTGCTTCTGCAGGGCTTCTTCTGGCTCCTCCATTCATGCTGAATTGGCTTCTGCTTGGTTCGTATTGATTACTGATAAAACAGTTTCTTTCAAATCTAAAAAAAAAGTCAGGGCTCGGTGGGTTAAGAACCCGATAGAGTGCCTGTGAGGAGGCAGGTTCGATTCCCTGCCCCGTTCAGTGGATTAAGGATCTGGCATAGCTGCAAGCTGCAGCATATGTTGCAGATGCAGCTCAGATTCAGCCTGGGAACTTCCATATGCTGCAGGTGCGACCCCACCCCCCCAAAAAATGTCAAATTCATAGAAACAGAGGGTGGTAGAAAAGGGAGTGCTGGGGCTAAGGGATGGCGGAAATAGGGCGAGGTTGGGTAAAAGGGTATAAACTTCAGTTATAAGATGAATAAAGTCTGGTGTTCCCATCATGGCTCAGGGGAAATGAATCTGACTAGCATCCAAGAGGACCAGGTTCAATCCCTGGCCTCTTTCAGTGGGTTAAAGATCCAGCATTGCTGTGAGCTGTGGTGTAGGTTACAGACATGGCTTGGATCTGGCATTGCTGTGGCTGTGGCATAGGCCGGCAGCTATAGCTTCAATTAGACCCCTAGCCTGGGAACCTCCGTATGCTGGGAGCACAGCCCTAAAAAGCCAAAATAAATAAATAAATAAAAGATGAATAAAGTCTGAGGAGCTAATGTATAACTTGATGACTCTAGTTGATAACACCTTATTGTGTAATTTTTAAAAAAAGGTAAATATGTGAAATGATGGATGTATTAATTAACTCGATGGGAACCCTTTCACAGTGTATAGAGGTACCCAATCAGCCTGTTCTACATTTTAAATACCTTACAGTCTTGGAGTTTCCATCGTGGCTCAGCGGATACGAATCCGACTAGGAACCATGAGGTTGCGGGTTCCATCCCTGGCCTCGCTCAGTGGGTTAAGGATCCGGCGTTGTCGTGAGCTGTGGTGTAGGTTGCAGATGTGGCTCGGATCCCGCGTTGCAGTGGCTGTGGCATAGGGCGGCAGCTGTAGCTCCAATTAGACCCCTAGCCTGGGAACCTCCACATGCCGTGGGTGCGGCCCTAAAACGACAAAAGACAAGAATAAAAAAAAAAAAAACAAATACCTTACGATCTTATTTGTCAATGATTCCTCCCGAAAGCTGACAAAAATGAGAGCTCATCTCGTGAAAGAGAGCAGCTTGTGAAGCATGGGCGTAGGAGATTCCAGAGCTTTTTGCTCATCCCTTTCTTCCCTGATCTTTCCAATCAGCATAGAAAATGAAAAGATGTAAAAATCAGCTGCTCTGGTTCCTTGCTCTGTACAGCTTCTGTATCCCAACCCATCACAATTTCCTCCCAATAAGAACCAAGGTTTTCAGACTTACCTTGTGGTGCAGCGGGTTAAGG
The DNA here is from genome assembly GCA_004024745.2 of Catagonus wagneri. Lineage (NCBI taxonomy): Eukaryota > Metazoa > Chordata > Mammalia > Artiodactyla > Tayassuidae > Catagonus > Catagonus wagneri. The sequence goes on from PVHT020000180.1 coordinate 876,419, forward strand.
ATTCAGCCTTGTCATTGCAGCAGCTTGGGTTGCTGCCAAAGCGCGGGTTTGATCCCCGGCCCAGTAACTTCCACAGGCCACCGGTGTAGCCATAAAGCAAAGTTTTCCTCAGCAGCTAAATGAGGCCTTAATTAGCCTTCCCTCTCAGCTTTTCTGATTTTTATGAAAAGTTAGCACGAAACAACTTTTTTGCTCAGCTCTGAACTTTTACAACCTGCTGGGCCAAGGGTTTGCGAATTTTTTTTTTTTTTGGTTTTGTTTTGCTTTTCATTCTGGCCGTTGCCAAACCCAGTTGGAACCTAAAAAGACTTTACAGGTATTTGTGTGGTGGTCTTTCCCTCAGGCTTTGCAATTTGTTTCTCTTGGTCTGTCTGCTTGGCTCTGCTCCTGACCTGCTAGAGGGTGTGGGTCCTGCGACATGCTGAGGTCCTTGCCAGCTCTGGGTCCTTAGACAGTGTGCCTGCGTGAATACTCTAGAGTGTTTGTGGGAGCTCCCACTGTGGCTCAGTGGTAAGGACCCCCACTAGTGTCCATGAGGATGCGGGTTCAATCCTTGGCCCCACTCAGTGAGTTAAGGATCCAGCATTGCTATGAGCTGTGGTGTAGGCTGCAGATGCGGCTCGGATCCAGCGTTGCTGTTGCTGTGGTGGAGGCCAACAGTGGGAGCTCCAATTCGACCTCTAGCCTGGGGACTTCCAGGCGTCGTGGTTCAGTCCTTAAAAAAAAAAAAAGGAATGTTTGTGGTCATCATTTTGCAATACATATTGTATTCAATCATCATGTTGCATACCTTAAACTCAAACGTATCAATAAAGCTGGAAAATACATATATATTAAAAAAAAAAACAGGTTTGTGGTTGCTCTGGGATAGGGCAGCAGAGGTGGGAGAAAGGCATGGGAGGAAATTTAAGGAAGTGATGGATCTTTTCTCTTCCCTGAGAGTGGCAATGGTTTCAAGGGTGTGTATGTGCACCCAAACTTAGCAAATTGTGTACTTTAAAGATGCACATTTAATTGTAAGCCAATTAAACAATCATAAAGTTATTTTAAACAAAAAGAGTATTTGGGGGCCATGCCCTTTTACCTTCTGGTTGTTCAGTGACGGGGATGAATTTTCCAAGTGACTTTCAGAGGGGCTCTCTCCCCTTGATTGTCAAGTGGGACAGAGGACTTGGGACAGCGGCAGAGAGAGAAAGTGAGCGGCACTTCCCTAAGAGGGGAGTGTGGCCTAGCGGTTAATAATCCAGGTCAGAACACCCAATTCAGACTCTGCTCACTTAGCAACTGTAGATCTTGGAGCCAAATACCTAAGCCCATGAAACCTCAGCGCCCTCATCTTTTAAAATAGGTGTAATAATATTTCCTTCTTTACAAGGTTGTTATAAAGATCAAATAAAAGCTTTTGGTAGCAAACTTATGACATAGTTACTTACTAGGTCAGTAAATGTTGGCAAGTATTAGGTTTGTACTGTGTGTGTGTTGAGTGTGTGTGTGTGTGTGTGTGTGTAAAATATTAAGCTTGGATAGGATCAAGTGATTTCTGTATTAAGTGTCCTGTGTTAAATACTGAACCTCAGAAGCATCATTATTGGGCGCAAATTCAGAGCCCTCTTAAAAGATTTTTTTCTCTTCTCTGTCAGCATATTATTATTTAAAGTCCATTTTTACAGGGAAATATATTCAATATCATGTGATAAACCATAATGGAAAAGAATATGAAAAAGGATGTATATACATACACACACACATGTGCAAGTGTGTTTGTGTATAACTGAGTCATTCTGCTGTACAGCAGAAATTAACACAGCATAGTAAACCAACTATACTTAATACAAGTTTCTTTCTTTCTTTTTTTTTTTTTTAAAAAAAAAGCAAAACAGGAGTTTCCATTGTGGTCCAGCAGGCTAAGAACCTGACTAGTACCCATGAGGATGTGGGTTCAAGCCCTGGCCTCGATCAGTGAGTTAAAGATCTGGCATTGCCACAAGCTGCAGTGTAGGTTGCAGACAAGGCTCAGATCTGGTGTGGCTGTGGCATAGGCCGGCAGCTGCAGCTCTGATTCAACCCCTAGCCTGGGAACATCCATATGCCGCGGGTGCGGCCCTAAAAATAATCAATCAGTCAATCAATCCAAAAAACAAAATCCACTTTGGACTTTTCCTTACCAGTTATTCTAGTAACGTCTTAGAGTTTCTTTGTGGTTTGCATCAGTTCTCCTCTCTTCTAATGTTCCTCATCTCAGTGGTTATCAAGAAGGGATTTGCTCTCCAATCAGGGCAGGCTTCCTGGGCAGGCGGTCTATAGTTGAACGTGGCCTTAGACCTGGAAGGGCCCTGCATTTGGTTTAATGCCTTGCAGTTACTGTCTTGAAATTCTTAATCATCTTTGAACTGGGGGGTTCAACATTTTCATTTTGCACTGGACCGTGTAAATTACATAGCCAATATGGTCTATCGTCTACTTTCACAGGACCTTGGCTTCTGGTGGCTGCTGGTCTCTTGAAGAAACCACACATGACCCTCTGCTTGTCCTCAGAGCCTCCGTAAATCTCCTTCCTGGAGCAGGCTGTCTGCTTGCAACCGAGTGAAGCTTAGAAAATTGACGATCGGTGGGCTCCTTTCTGGACCTAGTGGGCAAGTGCTTTACTATTTTACTCCCAAGGAAAAGCCCCATCATCTATTTAAACCAAGTCCACACTTACCCTTCACTGCAGTCTGCTAACATGACCCACTGAGGGTAGGGATGCCTGCAGTGTCATTGTGGGTGACTTGATTAGGGTTGCTTTCCGTGGTCCTGTGAGCTAGAGGCCCCTACTTTCTCACCTTTGGTGTCACTTGCCCAACAGTTAGAACATCAGCGCTCAAGATGTACTCCCTGAGCTCCCAGAAAACACAGCCTCGGGTCACCGTTGTTGACCTGTCCCATGGGGAGCTCATGCCCAGAGCCCTCTGCGGGCTCAAAAATCCCTTTCCCAGCTCCTCTGCACAATCAGAATACTCTTGATAATGCGACATAGCCGCCCTGCATCCTTTTGGTTTCTCTCCTATTTCTCCTTTTAATGTCAGGCTATGCCCAGTGATTGACATTTATAATTACTCCTCAGAGGGCCTCATATTAATAACAGTCATTGATCTAACTCAGATGATTCCAAGCATCTGTATTTCCCAACCTCATATGTGAGACATTAGCTCCTCCAAGCTTGAATTCTGCAGCTTGCAAAAGAGAACTAAGACCAGGTTTCAAAATAATAGGTAACCTTCCTCTTCACATCAGCCCCAATGCAAAGCCCCCGTCTCCTCGATTGCCTCTTTTTTCCCCTCTTCTTGATCAACATATTATTATTTTCAAAAATCCATTTTGACTTTCCCTTGCCAGAAAAGGCTCTCCATGCTCTCTGCTGCACAGCAGGAAGCTCTTTTCGACTGGCTCAGATTGGTGGGTGGAGGAGACCACAATTATACCCCATTTCAATGACACGTCTGGGGTTGCAGTGACTCCAGACAAAGAAGCTGAAATGTATGAAAGTTTCTGTGTCTTCAAGACAGAACCTAAAAATACCTGCCTGAGATGCAGGTTGGGAGCAATTTCCAACAACAGGGCTCCAAGGTTTTCCTGCTGGGAGCTTGAGAACCTCTGAATTCTTTTCAGCAGGCTGTCTAGGGTACCTGGTGATCAGAGGGGTGACACACAAAGACCAGTGTTGAGGGTTAGAAGGCTCCCCAAGAGGTCCCTTCGCCTCCCGACCGTCCCCACCCTGCTGGGCTGGATGACAGACTTCAGCGAGTCTGCTCCAGGCTATTCCAAAGAGCCAGGACACACACAGCCCATACAGAGAGCAGGCAGGCTCCTTCCAGACCAGCGAGATTGCCTCTGGTCCTTTTTCAAAGAGGGAAATGGGATCCTGGGCAGGAAAGGATCTTAGAGATTTTTCGGTTGTTCCTTTTCCTGATGCTCTAATTATTTCTAAAATAGCCCTTCATCCCATCAATGGTTGTGCAACCTCCCTTTTCATATTTCCCCTGACTGGGTGTCCACCACGTACAGAGGAAACGTACCATCCCACCTTTGGTCCCTCCCCTTTAAAAACTCCCATCCTTGTTCTTGAATCAAAAGTGACCTGCCTCTGATATCTAAGTATTGGGGCCACAGTGAATTCAAATCCATATGATATATTTGGGTACTATATTTACTTGGAAACTTGCTCCACAAAGCTGATCTTCAATAGCTCTCTTCCCTTCAATTTCCCCTGTGGCGACATTTGAGTTTGACCCCATCTGGTCTTACTCCTCTGAAATATGTGCCCAAAGCCTTCTCACCTGTGGCATAGAGGTCGTACCTTCTGATGGAAGCATCCCAGATGGCATTTGGGGAACATTTTTTTTTGTCTTTTTGCCTTATCTAGGGCCACACCCGCGGCATATGGAGGTTCCCAGGCTAGGGGTCTAACAGGAGCTGTAGCTGCCGGCCTTCGCCACAGCCACAGCAACGCGGGATCTGAGCCACGTCTGCAACCTTCACCAGAGCTCATGGCAACGCCGGATCCTTGACCCACTGAGCGAGGCCAGGAATCGAACCCGCAACCTCATGGTTCTTAGTCGGATTTGTTAATCACTGAGCCATAAAGGGAACTCCTCGGGGAACATTTTAACAGTGATGCAGTAAGGATGGGGTTTCTTCACGGGAGTAGGTGCTGACCCTTTGGTACCTGAATTCTTAGACATCTGGCTATCGGCTCAGCTTGGTCTGGTTTAGAAACGCTGAATGTGAAATCCATGCCTGGATCATCTTCGGGAGCATTTCTTAGCTCCTCATAATGTACAAGGTCAACCTCGTGGTTCCAGGAAAACTCAGCCTGGGGAGGGCAGAGCTCTCAGGGGTCGAGGGCAACCGTCTTCTCATTCGTTGAGCTATTTGAGAAAAGAGAAACATTTATTAAACAGGAAAACTTAAGAGACTATACCACTTTTGATCTTTGTCTTTATTTCTTAAAAAGGATATAAAGTAGGGAGTTTTCTTACTGAGCAGCTGGTTAAGGATCCGGTTACTGCAGTGGCTCAGGTCGCCACTGTGGTGCTGTGGTGAAGGTTAAATCCCTGGCCCTAGAATTTCCCCACACCACAGGAATAACCAAAAAAAAAAAAAAAAAAAAGATATAAAATATCTTCATGAACCTGAGTATAAAAAAGAGGAGATAACTGTACCAGAAAACCAGGGCTAAAGAAAGTTATACTCTTTTGCATAATGATTATGTTCTCATTTTTTTTCTGTTATCCTTGTGAACTTTTGCTTTAAAAGTGTTTTTTAACTCAAAAATTTTCAAATCGGAGTTCCCATTGTGGCTCAACTAGCATCCACGAGGATGCGGGTTCGATCCCTGGCCTTGCTCAGTGGGTTAAGGATCCGGCGTTGCCGTGAGCTGTGGTGTAGGTTGCAGACGTGGCTCAGATCCCGCGTTGCTGTGGCTGTGGCGAAGGCCGGCGGCTACAGCTCCTGTTAGACCCCTAGCCTGGGAACCTCCATATGCCGCGGGTACGGCTCTACATAAAGGCAAAAAGACAAAAAATAAATAAATAAATAAATAAATAAAACAAAAAGATTTTGAAGAGAGGGTACATAAAGTGACTTTAAGTGAATTGTATGAAGTATGTCTTGACAGAGTAACTCCAAATCATCTGGTCTGATTTTAGTGGCGCTTAAGGGTAAGGAAAAATGGATTTGCATTTTACATATGAAATCAACATGTCTTATAAAAATCCAAGAGGTCTTTAGAGACTGTGAATCAAACGAAAATGTCCTCAGGATCGACTGACTCGGCACATATTCACTGTGACAACTGCTTGTTATCGGGTTGTTCGGCTTCCCTCAGCATCGCCTCAGTTCTTTTGGAAGAGTCTCAGGGCCGGGGGTGTCCACCACATGTTCTAGAATGAGTGTACACCTGGGCTTCTCCTCTGACCTACCCCGGTCAAACCTCAACCACAGCTGTCCTTTCAGGACACTGCTCCCCAGAGCTTCCTGCCCTTGGCCCTGTGCTGTCACCCGGTCTCTGAGTCCACTCCGGCAAATACGGGACCTCACAGAGTTACTCAGGAAGAGAGCTTGCAGTTTTTACCATCTGTACCTCAGAGCCCCAGATCAACCCTTTGGGGCAGGTACGCACGGCGGGGTGGAGCGGTCATAGTCATCACTAAGCAGATGGCTTGCCATTTTTCTCCACATTCATTGCGTTTCATTGATTTTTGTACTCTGAGCTTCTCCTTTCTACTCTAGGACATGATCTCCTCCTCGGTCAAAGCCTCTCAAGGGACATCCAGTCACGTGGTACGTACTTGGAGCGCCAGGGCCTCACTCAGCTCTGACCCAGACTTCAACACAACCGACCCAATTCAACCAAGGCCAGCGGCTTGTTACATGCACTTCATTAGAGACCATTTCCTTAGGCTGGACCTCCATTTTTCTATAGATAGGGACATAGATAAGCCTCAGAGGTATCTGAAAATACATATCAGCATATAAATATATGCTTTAACTTCTATGGCCAAACATGGTTGGGAATCATGGCCCTGAATGCAGTTGAAGACAGGTTGTTGTTTTATTTTTTGATCCTTTGACATCATAATGCACATTGTGAATCTCCAAGGAAGGATTCTTACTGCGCTATTTCCCCCACTTACTGAAACAAGAACCCTTATTCCTCGGAGGAATTTGTGGAGCACGTTCATTCCAAAGCTGCTTGTGAAGAGTCACTTTTTTTTTTTTTTTTCGGAATTGTACCCGTAGAGAATCCTGGTAATGAGCTTTCTCGCTGGGACGAGGTAGGTTTTAGTGCCTGGTGCCACCTGGTTGGCTTCTGAAGCTGAAAGCAGAATTAGCCAGAGAGCGAACTGTCTTTTACTGAGAGTCCAAAACCGCCTCGGGGAGCGTTTACCCAATAGGTTCCGCCCTACTTCCAAGTCATTAGTAAAGAAAACTGTTTGTACTCAGTAAGTACGTTTTTATTTGGGGCTCTTTCACCAAAGAGCCCAGAGAGATCTCTGTTGATCTGTCAAAGGTAGGACAAAAATCACACTCCGTTTTATCCCCAGAGCACGTTCTGGGCTTTCTCAACGTGAGAGCCAGGAAGCCAAGTTCTACGGAGGCCACGGAGGGACAGAAGAAGCCTTGTTCTCTTCCCGCAAGAGCAGAGCTTTAGATTTCAATGTTATAACTGAAGTATAAACGGAAGCATAATTTGAGAATCGTGCCTTGTCCTTTCTCATCAGTCAGCATTCTCTAGGCTTGCCACTAGGATAATTCTTAATGTGCTAAGCCCCGTCCCTCAAGCCTCTCCCTGACAATATCTGGAAGGATTTTTTAGGAAGTCATACTCAACTCGTGTGCAGGATTCTATCTCCAGGAAAACTCGGAGACGATGGCCGGGGTATCGGTTGCACACAGTCTAAACATCCCCTGCAGTCTTAATTAACCACATTTGCCTTCCTCTTGGCTTCAGGCTGAGTCAGACCAGCCATGACCCAAGTCGGTTACAGTCCTGTGTGATCACGTGCTGCGACTATGGCTTGACCCGTGATACACAATCTTGTCTCTTGACCAGCAAGAGTTTGTAACACTTTTTAAAATGTGTTTTGAATCATTATGCACTATTGCATCAAAGTTAAAGTGAATGGCTGTCTCCTGCCATTGCTATAATGACAGAGAGAGAGAGATCATCTGCTCCATGTAAACTTCCAGACCCTCCCAAGCCGGACGGATGGAAGTGAGCTTTGCGTAATGTTAGACACAGATCTCTGCGTGTTTACCATTCTGAGTCAGTCACTATGGAAAGGTGGGGAAAGCATGGTTGGGGTCATATCATGACTCAGCTCTAATCTATGAGCTCTGGTGAATCAGGGCAAGGCTGTTTCAACTTTGTTACACTCTTTTGGCTGAGCTCTTACTTTGCACAGGCTCAGCCCTGACTGCTCTGCATATGTTAACTCATTGAATCCTTCCATCAATTTTATAGGCAGGGGCTTCCTTAAGGCCATTTTACAGCCAAGGCCAGTAACATGACCAGGGTTAATACGTTTTCAATCTTGTGAAGCTGAAATGAGATAATTAGCATAAAGTCTTTAGCATAGGGCTTGGTCCTTTGGAAGTGCACAAATTTTCATTTTCATTGATTATTTTTTAAGGTGAAGTTTATATATTGCTACTATGTGCCAGGCATTATTCTGAATGCTTTATGTATATTAATGCATTAGTTAGGAGGTAGGTAGACTTATGCTCATTTAATAGATGAGGAAAACGAGGCACAGAGAGACCGAGAGATCTGTCTAGCTTCACAAGTATTTAGAGGTGGAGCCTGGATTTGAATCCAGTGGGCGAAGATGCGGCACATATACAAAGTGGAATATTCCTCAGCCACAAAAAGAATGAAATAATATCACTTGCAGCAACATGAAGGGACCTAGAGATTATCATACTAAGTGAGGTAAGGCAGATAAAGACAAATATCATATGATATCACCTATGTGTGGAATCTAAAGAAAGGATACAAACGATCTTCTTTGCAGAACAGAAACAGACTCATAGAAGTTATTTTTTATTTTGTTTATTTATTGTCTTTTTAGGGCCGTACCTACAGCATATGGAGGTTCCCAGGTTAGGGGTTGAATCTGAGATACAGCTGCTGGCCTATGCCACAGCCATAGCAACATGGGGTCCAAGCCGTGTCTGCAACCTACACCACAGCTCATGGCAATGCTGGATCCTTAACCCACTGAGAAAAGCCAGAGATCAAATCCGCGTCCTCATGGATGCTAGTGAGATTCATTTCCGTGGAGCCATGACGGGAACTCCTGACTCACAGACTTTGAAAACAAATTTATGGTTACCAAAGGGTCCTCGTGGAGGTAGTGATGCACTGGGGGCTTGGGACTGGCCTACGCACACTGTGGTGTATGGAGTGACTGGCCAACGAGAATCTGCTATACAGCACAGGGAACTCTACCCAATATTCTGCGATCATCTATATTGGAAAAGAATCTGAAAACGAATGGACGTGTGTTTGTGTATATCTGAATCACTTTGTTGTACAGCAGAAATTACCACAAGGTTGTAAACCAACCATGCTTCAATAAAATAAAAAAAAGTGCACTCTCAATCTTTATACCAAATTATCACTTTCATTGTTGTGGGTTTGAAGGTCTGTCGGCAGCCATTTTCCCATGAGTTTCTCAAGGACGGAGATTAATTCCTATAGCGCTGGTGGTCCCTGCAAGTTATCACCCTTCCCCCACCATTGCTATAACCACCACCTACAGCTGGAAGGTTCTGGGATAATATTTTGTTGGATAAATGTATAGACTAAGAGGTTACGTTAAGATTTGATGCAGAAACTACTAGAAAACTTGTGGGGATGAGAAATGTCTGCACTTCAAAGAAGAAAGCAAGTCAAGGAAATATTGCTAAGCACCCTTTCAGTGAAACAGAAACAATTCTAAACAACAAGCTCCTACTGTATAGCGTGGGAACTATATTCAAAACACTGTGATAAAGCATAATGGAAAAGAGTATGACAAAGAATATATATATATATATATATATATATATATATATATAATAAAACAGTCATTTTTCTGTATAGCAGAAATTAATATAACACTGCAAATCAACTATACTTTGGTAAAATAAATTTTTTCAAAAAAAAAAGAATAGCTTACCATCAGGGCTATCTCTCCAGGGCTGTCTCTTCCTTTTCTCTCTCCAATCTAAAAGGAATTTAGATTCCTTTTCTTGGCTGCACCCTGCAGAACAGAAGCCTGAATATCTACAACAGATAAATACCAAAAAAAAAGGGCATTCCAAGAAAAGGAATCTGATATATTCTTTTTCATATTCTTTTCCATAGTTTATCACAGGATATTGAATAGTTTCCTGTGCTATAAAGTAGGACCTTGTTGCTTATCCTTGCTATGCATAATTGTTTGCACCTGCTAATCCCAAACTCGCATCCTATCCCTCCCCCACCCCCTCCCCCTCTTTGGTAACCACAGGTCTGTTCTTTATGCTTGTTTCCGTTTCATAGATAAGTTCATTTGTGTCATATTATTGATTCTTTCTCAGAGTTGCTCCTAGCTACGATACCTGTTGAATGCACAGAATATCTTAGAGTAAGGACTGACACTGATTGAGAAAGCTGGATACTTAGTCTACATTTTCATAGACTTTATGACTTCATACTAAAATACCACATACTATAGTTTTTCTTGGTTTCTCCTTAGCTTTTAATGCTGAAATATTTACCATCATTTTGAGATAGTAGAGCAGACCATGCCATAAAAATTGTCTTTGATGCCAATGGCAGCAAAAATATTGCTGTTTCTTTTCTTTTTTTTTTTATTGGAGAGGGAGGGAAAATGGGCATCAGCTCAAAAGTCCCTGGGTGTTCACTATCAATGCCTTAAGTTTCTTCTTGTTGACTACTTCACAGATCCCCAGGCTCCATGAAATAGCATCAGAGACAATAAAAGAGAAAGAGAGCACAGGACAATAAAAAGACATCCAGAAACGTTTTCATAAATGCAACAGCACTTTTTTTTTTTAAAAAAAAAAAAGCAACTTCATGTCTACTTCAGGTAGACACATAAAATCTTATGAACAAGTTCAAAGTCTCATTCAGGAGGCTTTCATGAAGATTCTTTTAAAAATTTTTAAAAGAGAAGAGTTGGATGGAAGGAGTGGGAGGAAAAAATCATGCCCGTTTAGGCCACATGATTTGGGGAATTAGGGAAAGGATTCCTTATGCTTTCCTTCGTTGGAAATGTCATGAGTCTCGCAGCTCCCAACGTTAGTGGAGTCTCGCCTTGTCACGGGGCTCATTAGTATTCATCATTAATTCATATTTTCAAAGCAACAAAGGAGAAAACAGTAGTGGGAAGAATAAGGAAGTGTCAAATCCTGGGAGTAACATTTCAACGCAGTGTTGCGACTAAGGTTAGCGGAGGTTGTGCAGTTTTAAAAGCCGATCCAAACACAGACAGAAGGAGGTAGGTGCTCTTCTACTCCCCTGAATGCCAATCCGCCCTGCCGGGTCCGTTCTTCTCACTGGATTTCACCAACCCAGCCTCTCAGTCAACCTTGGAGAAGTCCCCTTTGATCACAAGGAAGCGCGTATTTTGTGCCAGATGCTGTGTTTAGGGATTCATGGGGATTATCTCATTTTGTTTCGCAATAATCCTATGAGGTAACGCCCATCTTATCCCTATTTTATAGACAAAGTAGCTGAGAAAAAAAGGGTTAAGTGATCACCCAGGGTTACCCGGCTGGTCAATTTTGTATCTGGGGTGCAAGCCCAGGGAATCTGGCTTTAATGGGGGGAATACACCATCACCTGGGTGCTGCCCCTTCATCTGTGCTGCCCCTCCAGTGGTGCTGCTCCTCCAGCTGTGCTGCCCCTCCAGTGGTGCTGCCTCTCTAGCTGTGCTGCTCCTCCAGCCATGCTGGACCCGCCCTCACTCACACCCACACTCCTCCCTGGCCAGACAAGCAGTCTTTCTGGCAATCCATGTATAGATGATAAAAGACCATATATTCAGGATCCAGTTTCACTGGGCTTCCTAGGACCACTGTGGGGGTGGAAAATAAGCCCAGGGAGGGTTTTTTTTTCCCCTACAAAAGTAGTAATTCTGTGCTTTCTCTTGATGCATGGCTATAGGTAAGCCTCAAGGAGAAGAAGCTATATTTTCAGCTGCCTTTTTTTTTTTTTAATTATGTATGCATTAACAGGGTAAATGTGACCTCTCCGTTTTGGTTTTGCCCACTTGAAATCTCTCCCCCTTTCTTCACCTTTCCATGCTCTTATTTTTCATTTAGTCACTCTGCAAACCTCAGCCGGGTGCCCATGCCATAGCATGTTTTAGGCTAAGAACTGGAAGGTGCAAAATGACTAAAAGAAGGTCCCTGAAATCAGTGGGGATGTCCTAGACCTGGAAGTTGAAAATTACTATAGAGCATCTTAGCTAATATTTATTAACACTACTTGCCATTTTAAGTACACTGGGTGTATTTACAATATTAATCTTAATTGCTCTCATACCCATTTTACAGATGGGAAAACCAAGGCACGAAAGGTTAAATGACTTGCCTATGAACCCACAGCTAGCAAGTAGATGGCCAGGCTGGCAAACTCAGGAGTCCTGCTCCAGGACCGGCGCTCCTCCCCACTCTGTTTCATGGCTCAGTCACACAGTTATACTCAGGGAAGAGAACAATGGGCTCGGCCTCTGTGGATCAGGCTGATATTTGAACTGGGGCTTGAGGGGTAATTAGGAGTTAACCAGGCAGAGAAATACAGCATATACCAGGCAGGGAATACAAATGCAAGGGCACTGGTGTTTGAGAAAACAATACAGGGGAATAATTGACAGCTTTTGAATAATAAGAGGGTGTGGAGGCATGTGATAAAAGTTGACAAAGCATAGGATCTTTTTCACAGAAGATCCTGTGGGTAATAGGGAGCTACTGAAGGCCTTATGCAGGGAGGTGCACTCACAGAACTCTGGTTAGAGCATTATCTCCCATGGTAAAAATGCAAATGAAATCAGAGGATTTCTGAGAATTCTTTCAGTTTTAGTTTTTTAGTTATTTTATTGTTAATTATTTATGCATTCACATGTGGAAATTCCTAGGCCAGAGATCAAACCCATGCCACCCATAACCAGGGCTAAGGCAGTGACAGTGTCGGATCATTAACCCACTGAGCCACCAGGGAACTCCTGAGTTTTTAGTCCTTTATTATATAGATATATTTTTCTTTACTCTTTCCAGCATGTCTTGAGTCTATTGGGAGCGAGGCCTAGTTGAGAAAAACAAATCTGGTTTAAGTTGTCAGTCTAAACATTTTGCCAGGTGCAGGCCAGGAGGGGTGAGTACAGATGGGGTAAGAGATGAGGTTAATTGTGACCTGATCACAGGAAATAGCTGGGAAGGTTTTAGGTCCCCCAAATTCCATGATATATGCTTGTTTTCTTTTTTTTTTCTCATGTATCTTCTTCTCCTACAGAAAGAGAACAGCCAGAAGAAAAACAAACCTGCTTAGCTGAAGAGCTGATGAGTTGGGATATGGTTACTGGAACCCAGGTTGGACAAATTGATAGTGGAGTCCTTGATTTGATCTCTGTGTTTCTGTTAGTTTCAGCTAATAGGTCTCGCTGTTGAGCCAATTCTAACTGATCTGTAGTATGTGGGTTGAGGCCTTCTGAGGTTGTGCCTGGGCTTCCTGAGAATGACTATAGTAATCTGCTAGTAATGTCTGCCAAGGTTACAGGCAGGGGGGTGGTAACATGTTTGCTACCTAATTTCTGAGTTCTTGTCTGAAGCAGGACAACAGATATTTGGTATTTTATTTTAACAGTGCATCTAAAGATATGGAGCTACTGGACACAGAAAAACAAGGTTGCATGGATGGTTTCCTAACCCAGGCCCCCCTATAGGGAACCAAACCAAAGTCCATGCGCAACCTACAATAGCACAGTATGGCCACACTCAGATAAGTGCACAACAGATACAGGATTGCGAGTTAGATATAAATGATGCAGCCCTTTGTGTATATACCCAGAAGGACAAGGACAAAACAATTCTGGCCAGTAAGTATGGTTCGCTGAGCTAGCTTTTTAATTTTTACTAATCTAATTTTAACTAGACCTGTGATATGTCCAATTTAAAAGTCTTAAAATTTGTTTGCATCTAAAACAGGTGAAAGTGCTTTAGGAAATTTCCTTACCATTATTATAAATCCAGGTTCTACTGTAAAAAGGCATCAAGGGTGGCCCCTGCGTAGCTGAGTGAACTTAAATATCTTGTTATTATTATTACACACTTATAACAGAGGTAGACACTCAGACCACACTTGTGTGTTATGGGAGAACCTTGCTTTTTTTTTTTCCGGCAGTTCATTTTGTAATTCCCAATGTCGAGGTGAATGGAGGAAAAATTTTCAAAACATCACTTTTGCTTGGATTGTTCCTGGAATTTTTTTTTTCACGCTATACCTTTTCTTCCTGAGAGGTTATAATTTACAAATCCACCTGAATTTGTGTGTTAATACAATTGCTACTATCTCTTTTTCTTGGGCTTTCATGTTGGGCTGGTGATAAGGAAATCAAATCCACAAACAAAAATACCTTTTGCCTTCTGAGAGATCTCAGGCAGGGGCAGTGGGATTTAATGGGAAAATGAACCTAGCTAAAGGTATTTTAATAGAGAGTAACACAGGCAAACGTATCAATTAGTACTCACTTTGAATTTAATTATGCATTTTTGTCAAAATCCTGTTTTTGCTAAATGGCAAAACATTTAGCAAAATGGGAGAGAGAGAGAGAGACCGAATGGGAAATACTAGGTTGAATGTTAAGGAAGTTATACTAGGTTGAATGTAACGAAGTTAATATTTGACCAGTCTAGACATACAAGAGGGATCCTTTCAAATAGTTCACACTAACAGCACTTAATGGCTGCAAAGCGGTTATTTTTAGGATGCGTGTATGGACCCATCACTTTCCACTGGCACGGAGTCCAAACTATCCCCAGCGCCTACACTTCCATAATTGTGTAAGGATTATTGTACTGGGCACCTTTGAAAGCATCTCCAGCTTCCCAAGGGGCATCTTGGTGCCTTGTGACCCCAAGAGAGGAAAACAAAAACCACAGGCAGAGAAGTAGCTTTTTAAACATCCTTTGATTTCCTCTCGTCATTTAGTAAGTAAATGCATTAAATTAAGCTGCAGATGTTTCGCTGTCAACACAACGCTGTATTATGGTGTGTTATTTTCCTGATAGAAACATTTTATATACTGTAAATAAACACAGTTTTGTTAATTAGTTAATGAATTATTTTTTAATGCTCTATTAGGCTTGAGAAAAAATAGCACAAGCTATTGAAATTTCTCATTTTTAATGAACAGAACTTACAGTAAATATGGAATGTCTAATATATGTTGAAATGGTAGCTCTTGTAGGAATAATTTTGGCTCCGGCTCTCTCTTTTTTAATTTATTATGTGCTGCTTAGAGTATTTTAGGCTTGAGGATTAAGGTTTATCAGATCCAGGAACTGGATTGGAATATCTGAACTTGACATCTTGAAGTAAGGGAGAGATAGTAGGAATTTGGTCATTTATTTTGTGCCTTTTTTTTTTTCCTACAAGAAGGAGGTGCTTTAAACAAGTAGCAAAGAAATAGAGAAATCTGCAGATAGGGTCTGAGTCAACCTGAGAAACGCCAGAACTTTAGCCATGAAACAAACCCCTGAGCCTTCTTCTTCATTCTTGGGGCATGTCGTTTTCCCCAAACAAGGACGGAGGCTTTTTGCTTGTGGTGCCTCAGTCCAGCAGTAGATTGGAAAAATATCCAAGCAGGGGACCTGAGTTCTCTCCCGGATGAGTTCATTTCAATAGTCACTGTGTTTCCTCGGATGCAGCTGGTTACATTTTTAATAGGCAGATGGCTAATTTTACAGTTCCAAGCCAATCTCTCATTGGATCACATCCAGAAAGCCCGTGGTAGGGTAGTGCCCAGCAGAAAGTTCAACAGGACACTTGGGGGAAACATATGCTAATGTCAGCGCTTTTACTTAAAGTCTTTAAAAAGAATATTCAGTGCTAAGCTGAGGGATTTTCACGGACTGAAGCCTAACACCAGATGGGTGGCCAGCTATGAAGTCTTCAGGGCCTAAAGCAAAGGCTCTTAATCAGGCTTGGATGGTCAGAGAATCAAATAGCATCAAATCAGTAATCACTGAGTGATTTTCTTTGCAAGGACAAAGGTGTGTGCATTTGCAGAAATGACCCGACTCAACTGAAGCCCGTGGCGTCCTTAAAGCTCTGTGGTCTTGTGGTTACTTCTGTATCCCCACCTTCATTCGGGGTACCACCCCCAGCCCCCAACTTGACTCTGGTGGAGTTACTGATGTCCAGTTACCTCACTCAGGTGACACCTGCCTTACCCCCAGGGGCAGGGAGAGGTTGGGTTTATCTGCTGCAGATCTAAAAGCATCCTTATTTTTAAACTGTTTGGAAAGCGCCCTCTCTCCAAAGCAAGGGCTATTTAGACGTCTTCATTAAAAGGGAACTGGGGACTATCTCGCGTTTTGCAGTCCATGTAATCAAGCATTTCTTATCCTAAGCACAAGGACTTTGGTTCCATCTTCACAAAAGGCTTTGAAAGGTCCAAAAACAATCCCCTTGCAGCTCACCCAGGGTGGGGGAAGGGGAGTGAGGGAGGGGGAAAAAAAACAAAAAAAAAAACACCAAATCGAAAAACAACAAACATTTTCTGGGAGGTGATAAAAGTCTTGGATGCAAAGTATCCGTATTTTAGCCTATGTGATGAATTGCCATAGGGTGACTGGAAAACTATTTAGGAACCATGATGGCAAATGCCCTTGTTTAAATTCGGCAAATGTTGTTTACCTCTAAGCAAAATCAAAGATGAAGATCAGAAGAAAGACGGGATCAAAAGAGCTTTCTCCAAACAGATTTATAAAAGAGACTGATTTTTAAGTGATTTCAACTCCTACTTTATAAAAATATTTTATGAGGTACTTTTCTGAAAATAACATGCTTCTGAAGAGTTTTGCTCCCCAAATCGCTTCCCGAAAATAGTGACATTACTTTTAGCCACTGCAAGTGGCTACCCAGGACCTTATTTAAAACAATGCAAAGAAATAACAATGCAAAGAAATCCAACAAAGGCAGTAACTCTGTTTTTTTTTTTTTTTTGGACCAGAAAAATAACCTTCAAACATCAAATTGAATCTATAAATGCTTCTATCAAATTTTTCTTTCAAGAACCTGGAAAGCGGTTCGTTCTGTTTTACAGAACAGGTTTGAAAAGAGTTTTCTTGCAGAGTTTTTGTTTTATAATCAAAATAATTCAAGGGAAGTGACACGACTTTTCTTTAGAGTTTTTTTTTTTTCTTCCCCTGGACAAAGTCTAGTAGAAGGAGAGAGAGAAAAAAAAAAATCTAACCAATTCCAGGACTAGCAGACAAAAGTTACACACAATGGGCAAAACCTCAAAGATAGTTATAAATTATTCTGTCACTAAATTAAAGTATTGGTAGAAGAAATGTCTCAAAGATGTAAAATGAGTACTAGCCAAATACCTTCACAGATAATGGAATTATGGAAACTTCTCTGTGGTGTGAATACCCCCAAATACATTTTAGTTTTTTTAATTTTTAAATGTAGTTTAGTGAAACTTTATACTGGAGAAAGGAAAAAAAACCTTTGAAAGGAAAAACGCCAAAAGAAAAGCAGAAATTAGGGCAGTTTTTAAACTACAAGCCAACTGTTTGCTCTACTTTGCTTTATTTATTCGTTCTTAAGGTATTTAAAACTTGAGCATTAAAACTGCAGAATAATTTGCAAATGAATGCAGTTGGAGTTGTGAAAATATAACTCACAGCTGAATGTGGGTTATTCAGACAAATGGCTGCTTTGTTCGAGGAGGGGAAGTAAAGTTCTGTGTTAATTTATTACAAACTGCAGCATTTCATCCCTGATGTCCAGGCAACAATGTTTTTTATTTCAAGTAATTTATAAGCACTTCCCAGAGCACTTAGCAGTGATGTCCTGAGCTATTTTGCTCCCAGAAACGGAGTGTATATGTATTTACTGTGGGAATTTGTTTTTAATAAAACTGTTGTAAGGCATTTTTATTCCTTTGCTTTGTTACATTAAAAACATTCGCTGCATAAGTAATGGATTTTATTCCAAGTTGAAAGGCAGCAGATCACAGCCGGCAACTGTACTGGGGGTGGGGGGGTAGAGAATACAGACAAGAAGCGATGTTTAAAGTGAACGAGGCCATTTTCCCAGGAGCTCTAGGTGTCTTCTCTGCCTCGATGTCTTAGGGACACAGCTGTTCAATGACCAAGCACCCCACAAGTGTCCGGAAGGTCCCTGGATACGGACACCCCTAAGTCACACTAGAGAATTGAATAGAAAAAGAAGACTAGTGCAGGAAGTGTATGTATGCATGTATTACTGTCTGTGTGTAGGAATACACACACACATACCACACACACACACACACACACACACTCACACATGATCAATGCCAGGAATCCTTAAAACTTTTATTAATTCTGCCCATTTCCTAGCATTAATTCACAACCTTAGAGATTCCCAAACTGACCTTTTGTTTCAAGTTTTAAGAATATTCCGGTTCCTATGAACACATAGACATCTACAGGTTTAAAAGAATCAGAATCACTCGGGTGCGCTTTGGTAGAGGTTGAAGTTGTGGGAAGGAACCTCAGAACCCTATTTGGTTTCCGGGGTTTTAGCTTTGGTGAAAGAATTGTAGAGGAAGCTACAAGTCACTACACTCTTACCCCCAAAGCAAGAGGTTCCATTGATGGCAAAAGCCTTCCGGTGACCTTCACTCTCTAGGAGCCTTTTTAACCATTTCATTTTCTCAGGTAGGGGTGAGCTAGTTGATGTCATTGCCCATCTAATCTGACATCATCTATCTATCTATTAACCTATTTGCTTATCTATCTTTCCATCTATCTATGCATCTATCTGCTTATCTTTCTATCATCTATTAACCTATTTGCTTATCTATCTATGCATCATCTATGCATTTATCTGCCTATCTATCTATCTATCTATCTATCTATCTACTTACCTATCATGCAGTTTTATCATCTTTAAAACTTAACTGAAAGAAAACAGTTTGTGTTAGCCCTAACAGCCAATGTTAGAGGCAGGTAACAGATAATTTCCGTGGGTATGTGTCTGTGACCTCAGAATCCTTGTATGTTTAATATGCACCGTGTGATGCTTTTCATGTGAACCCAGGTGATGCAATCTTGGGCTCCAACAGCAAAGCTTACGCAGGCCTTGCAGTCTACTGAGGTACGGAGCTACACAAATTGCACCCTCATAATTATCTAGACACATTTGAGAAGTTCTTTATAATTTGAAAATTGCTTTGACTTTTAAAAAGAAATTTGATGAGCAATTACTCCATAATAATAGATTTTTAAACTTCTTATTAAAAGAATATAATGAAAGAAGTGTTTGAACAAATTACCTTTAAGAGAATCTAGCTTTTTCCCCCCTCTGGCCACCAACTTTTCCAGAAGTGAGGAATGAAAATATAGAGTACTATGTACATTAGCCATAGAAATCATATCTATTATCTGTAAAGGGGCCATGAAAATAAACCGAGGCCTATAGGCCAGAAAAATGAAAGCAATGAGAAAGCAGATCTAAGAAGAATCAAACTTGTGTGCTTAATGCAAACAGAATATTTCTCTTTTCTTCTTCCTAATGGAGAAGCATTGACCAATTCTTTCTCCTATTCCTTCTGTTTCTTTTCCTTTTTTTCTTTTTAGGGCTGTGCCCATGGCATACAGAAGTTCCCAGGCTAGTGGTTGAATTACAGCTACACCTGTGGGCCTACACCACAGCCACAGCAATGCCAGATCCGAGTCGCATCTGCGGCCTATGCTGCAGCTAGTGGCAACACCGGATCCTTAACCCACTGAGCGAGGCCTGGGATCAAACCTGCAACCTCGTGGATACCAATCAGGTTCTTCTTAACCTGCTGAGTCACATGGGAACTCCCACTTCTGTTTCTTTATTAAAAATTAATTTTTAAGGAGTTCCCATCGTGGCTCAGTGGTTAACAAATCCGACTAGGAACCATGAGGTTGCGGGTTCCTTGGCCTTGCTCAGTGGGTTAAGGATCCGGCATTGCCGTGAGCCATGGTGTAGGTCGCAGACGTGGCTCGGATCCCGCGCTGCTGTGGCTGTGGCGTAGGCCAGCGGCTACAGCTCCTGTTAGACCCCTAGCCTGGGAACCTCCATATGCCGCGGGTGTGGCCCCAGATAAAGGCAAAAAGACAAAAAAAAATTAATTTTTAAAAGACAAGCTCCAGGAAGCTTTCCTGATTTTAAACTATATGCATCTTTACATCTTCTAACTCTTAGATTTCCTAGGCTGGGAAGCCTGTGTGTGTGTGTGTGTGTGTGCATGCACGTTTGTATATATACATGTATATATATTTTTAGGGCTCAAGTGTCCCTTGGGATCACAAGGAAATCATTCCTCCAGGTCTGAGTGTCTCCCCTGGAAAGTGAACAGGTAGGTGGTTGGGGGATGAATGAGCATCAGCAGTTCCCGCACAGCATGAACAGAGCTGGCTCCGTGGGCTGGATGCAAACCATCAAATCCTCAAGTTCTGGTGTGGTCCAGCCCCCTCTGCTTCCCTCTGGGGTTGCTAACACCTTGGGTTCTTTGGAGATAAAAAGGGAGTCATCTGTTTTTTCCCTTACTGAAGAAATCGACTTAAGAGCTGATCATAAGAAAATAATGCTCATGTTTTTTTTTTTAAAAAGAGAGAAAGAAAGACAACAGAAAAAGATAACAACACATCAATTCCTGATGTGGCAGCGACAGCTGAGAGTATGTAGTTGACGGTGGAAACAATTATCTATCAATCAAATGATCTTCAATTTAAAATTTGTCCAAACAAATATTTGCCATGTATGATGATGAATCTCAGGGCTTCTGGGGTGGGGGGGATATTAGTCTTCTAAATGAACAGATCTCAAGTGTTAATTTATCTAGGCTGAGATGATTTTTAACCCGATTATAAGCATGTCCTTAGCAAACTATAAGGGATAATCAATACACCAGAAATTCCTTGAGCAGGAAACAGCCTCATTTGGCCCCTAGAAGGTGAAGCCCAGGGTGGCTTAGAGACCAGCACACAGTCTTCTGTCTTAGCGCCCATATCACAGCACCATTCTGCCCACTGAATATTGTCACTGGGAAAAAATAATGACTTTAAGGGACTTCTGGGAGTTCCTGTTGTAGCGCAGCAGAAATGGATCCAAATAATATTCATGAGGATGCAGGTGTGATCCCTGGCCTTGCTCAGCGGGTTGCGGATCTGGCATTGCTGTGAGCTGCGGTGTAGGTTGCAGATGCAGTTCAGATCCCGAGTTGCTGTGGCTGTGTTGTAGGCTGGCAGTTGCAGCTCCAGTTCAACCCCTGGGAACCCCTGGGTGTGTGGCTTTAAAAAACAAAACAAAACAGAAGGGGTGGGGGGTTGGGGGGTACTTTTATCTGAGGATGAAAATCCTGATTCTTGGGCAGGCTCTGGAAATCCATCACCTTACCCCTCAACTCCAGCCCCAGACCCCTGCTGCCTGCTGGCTGTACAACCTCAGGCTGACTTCACCAGCTTGGTGCCCGTTTCCTCATTTGTAAAACTCAAATGGTAATAACAGACCCATGTCATAGGAACGTTGTGAGAATAAAACACATTACATGCTATTTTCTGTGTCTACAAATCTTGGCCTACAGGAAATGCCTTAATATTATGAATGGTTATTATTTCAAGGAAGAGCCCAAGTTCGTATACGTCCATTGAATTGAGTAACCCCTACACTGAACTTGACTTGTAGTCTTGCTCAGTAGCTGGATGCTTCTCTGCCTGCTTGTTCTTTTTTTCTAATGTGTTTACTTCACCAAATGAGGCAGGCAATTTCCTTCTTCTCTTCTTTGCCTTGCTGGGTCTCTTGCTTCCTTGCTTTGTTTCTGTCTCTTCCACTTCCTGAGCCTATCTCTATCTTTGGGTGTTCTCTTGAGATATCCTCGTTACAGCCCCTTCTGCCTTATTTGCATTTCTTCATTAGCATGTGTTTTGCATGCCCCTCCCTTAACTGGTCTTAAAAAGCAGAACTCATGGTGCTTGGGAGGTCACCAGGGCAGGAGCTAGGAGGTATTGAAGGGGACGCAGGGAGGTGGTTAGTCCTCTCCAAGTCACGATGGAGGAAATAGAGACCTTCAAGGTTCACGGCACTAAAGCTGGCCCTGTCAGCTCCTTAACAAGTTCAGGGAGCTCGACATTGTCCAAGAAGGAACATGGGAAGAAAATCATTCATTTGAGGGGCTGAGACTTCTGCACGTCCATCAAACTCTGCATCAGCGGGTGCTGGATTGGAGGGTACCTGTGGACCAGGACTAGATCCCTGGGTGCCTGAGAGTCTGAAATTTGCTCTTTTGGGGTCTCTCTTCTTGGTTTCTCTGGCTTTCATTACGGTTTTCTCTCTTCTCTACCATTATCTATACTTGTCAAATTCATTCACACTCGGGTGAAAAGCGCTAATCCAGTTTAATGCAATATCTCTCTGAGGGATCTGGGTCTTAACAAGGTACAAAAGATGGCCTCTAGATTGCAGGACAGGGTGACAAACTGGCAGAATATGGGTCATACCTGACCCCTGCATGTCTTTGGTTCTGTTCACAGTGTGACAACAGAAAACAAACTGCTGCCAAAAATTAGTAGAATTCCCCATAAATGTCTGGATGTCTGGCCTCCCTTGAAGAATCTAGGCCTGCCTTCCTTCATTTCTTTCTCACCTGCCTGCTGCAAACTCTTGGGTCATAGAATGAACAAGGGTTCATTCTCAAACATCTGCCATCAGAATATCTAAGCCACCATTCTAGATACTGGAGATTTCTAAAAACAGGCGAGTTGGCTCCAAATGACCCATAGCATATGATATAAATGTGTTTGGACTTTTTGTCTGTTTTTGTGTTGATCATATATTGTCTCAGGAACAATGTATGTATATAGTGTATATTGTCTCAGGAACATATGTAGATGTTAACATACCTCTATTATGTTCAATTTTTTTTTTTTTTTTAGGACTGCACCTGCTGCATATGGAGGTTCCCAGGCTAGGGGTCTAATCCGAGCTACAGCTGCCGGCCTATGCCGCAGCCACAGCAATGCCAGATCCAAGCCACACCTGCAAGCTACACAACAGCTCATGGCAACACCGCGTGAGCGAAGCCAGGGATCGAGCCCGCAACCTCATGGTTTCTAGTCAGATTCGTTTCCAACGTGCCACAACGGGAACTCCATGCTCAGATATTTTTGAGTGATGGGGCACAGGGTCCATCGCAGAGACCCTTGTTACTACACCTGGTGTACTCTGGAACAGTTGTTCTCGGGCGAACGCATGCAAAACACATGTTAATTCATGAATAACAAATGAGCCAGATGGAGCTATACCGAGGATGCCAGGAGACAGATAGATAGCTCAAGGAAACAGAGACAAGCACTAAAAGAGGGAGAGCAAGGAGAAAGAAAGAAAAAAGATAAAAAAAAAAAAAAAGATCTGGGTACTGGTAAATATGAGCCTTAAAACCCCTTGGCCCTTCATAATTGAACCTCTGAGCTATGGCAAAAATACCACAGGGCCACGTAAGAGATGGCAAACCCCTTTTCTGTAACACATTTAGAATTCTTGATGCATCAATATGGAGCTGGGATGGAGCTTGAACAACATCCATTCCTATAGGTCATTTATGTGGTGGGAAAATATCAGTTTAAGCCACTTGCCTGGGGTCATCAGCAAGACTTCTCTGATGACAGGAATAGCCATTTCTGGGAAGTGACCAGTTATCACTGCAGTGAGAAAGGAACGTGCAATTCTTGAAGACGACAAATAAGAACTGTATCTTTCATTAGGAATCCATTGCCACTATTTTGAAGAAAATAAAATTAGATTCCTTGCTCTTCGGCAGCATGAATCCAGATCATCTCTCCTCTTGTCAGTTGTTTTCAGAAATGCTGAACCAGGTGAAACTCAAGGCACAGAGGATAAGGACAAGGGTTTGGGGTCAAATGGACCTGGGGTCAAATTCCAGGTCCGTCTGTTATTACTGAGAGTGTAGATTCTTAAAGTCAATCAGTGTTCCCATTTATGAAACGGAGATAATTATAGTACTTACCTCCTCAGGTTCTTGGCAAGATTAAATAAGGGACAATAGGTAAAGTATGAAGTCCAGCTTCTAATATGGAAAAAAAGGCTCAGTAACTGGTAGACATTATGAAATGCAAATTAGTTTCATGACATCAGCTCTCAGCTGTCCAGCGTGGATCACATGTTGGGAACTGGAGGCGGCTGGGTCCCCACCCAGAGTCTCTACCCACTCCTCTTAGGGTTTTGAGGTGGTAGAGTCACCCTCCATCACTGTCAGGAGCTATCTAATCAAGGCCCCCCCGGGCTCTTTTACACATGAGCGAAACGACAGTTTGACAAGATCGGTAGTTGCGGAGGAAGAAGGTCTGGTCCCCAGAAGCAGGACTAATGGCCAGGGATTAACCAAGCAGGGCTGCTGCTCATGAATGCGCAACAGCAGCGGAGAGCATCTGCAGACCTTGAATGATCGGTAAAATCGCATCTAGAAAGAAGTCTTGCTTTCTTGTGGGACACGGTCCGCTCCTGGCTCTGGCCACAGCAGCTAGCTTCTGGTTTATGAGAACTTCGAGGGGAGGTGGGGCGAGGAATTTCCTTGAATTTCGGTATAGAAAGTCTTCTTGCCTCCTTTTATCCCCTGTCCTGTCTTTTCACCAATTTCTCTTCCCTCTGCCTCCTAGGCAGTTTGCTAGGATAGACTGAGAGTTCCAAGGTGACCCTGAGCCTTCCCAAAAAGGGTGGGCCCGAGCCCTGCCTCCAAAACATCATTGTACTCTTGCTTCCTGCTTCTTCGAAGCTTCCACCCTCCCTGGCTTCTTTCTTTGGGTGCCATCCTCCCCTTGCAGGGGACGGATTGGCAGCACCATCTCCCAACGATGACAGCGTCCTTCATGCTCCAGCTCCAATCCAGAGGCTCTGAGGCTGCTTTCTCTGCCCCTTATATGACTCATCCCCAAGGTTTATTTATCCTGTCCCCCCTAAGCTGGCTTCCTGGGCACTCGTTCTGTGCAAAGAATGAGCCCAAAGGCCAGGGGTGAGGGAGGTCTGGTGGGGGAGGGTACTTAATCTCCAGGATCAAATACTCCTGCAGCGAAAGGGGCCAATACGGGGGTGCTGAGAGGGGTGGGCACCCAGCTCGGAAAGCCAAGGCTGCGTCTGATGCGCTCCTGCAACCTGGTGCTGCCCTGTGCTTGGCCAGACACTGGGCTTCCTTCCTGATGCCATTCCGGGAAGGGCGCCGGCTCCTCTTCCCTAGCGTGGCTCCCTTCATCAGTCTGGAAGAGGAACTTCTAAAACCCCATTAACTAGTAATCACTCAGGGCCAGTGAGGGCGCCTCCACCACCCCAGGAATATCCAATTAGCAAATCATGATCCGGCCCTCCAGTGAAAGAAGTCAGAGCCATTATCTGTGATGTCCCCAATTAGAGTGTTTATTCATGAAAGACTGCACTGAGCTGGCCGGCCTGGCCTGCGAGGCTCCTTCCTTCCCAAAGCCCGGCCAGATTAAGCATCCCTTCCCATCCCCACCCCCAACCCCAGCACCTCCCCCCACCCCAAGTCTGCCCAAATCACGAGGAGCTCTGCTAGCAGCAGGACAGAAGAGTCAAATTCTTCAGGTTTGGTCATGCCTGACTTGAGTTCCATGTTTTGTGTTCCTTTTGGGGGGTGGAAAAAAAAATAATTGAGTTGAAGCCCCGAGCGTGGCTGCTATTTTAGTTGGTATTTATCAATCTCACTTTAGCAGTAAATCTGGCATTTGTCAGACACCAAGAACGCCCCAGGTGCTGGGGTGCACTCCTGCCCCTTCCTGCTTGCTTTCCTCACTCACCATCAGTTACCTCTTAACTGCACAGAAACATGGAACACAAATTTATATAAAACGATAAAACGGTCCTCAGTGATTCAGTGGTTCAGCAGCCTTTCCTGTTCCATTTTACCAATGAGAAAACAAACCTAAGAATCTTAGTTTCAGTTGTTTTATGAAACTCTCCATTTTTTAATAGCAAAGACTATAACGCCACTTTGCTTTTTCTTTTTTTGTTTTACTTTTTATGGCCACACCTGCGGCATATGGAAGTTCCTGGACTAGGGCTAGGGGTCAGATCGGAGCTGCAGATGGAACCTACGCCATGGCCACAGCAACACCGGATCCCCGATCCGAGCCACATCTGTGACCTTCACTGCAGCTTGAGGCAATGCTAGATCCTTAACCCACAGAGCGAGGCCAGGGATAGAACCTGCATCCTCATGGATACCAGCTGGGTTCTTAACCGACTGAGCCACAGTGGGAACTCATATAACCCCACTTTTAAAATGCCCGAATACATACAGTGATCACGAACCAGAAAACAAAACAAAACACCCAAAAAGCACAGCCTTGGTTAGGAAGATGGTCTTAGCAAAATCTCCCCATTCTGGAAAAACTGAATAAAGGAAAAACTATTCTGCCGCATGCATAAGAACAGCAATAGCTACATTCTGCTTGCCGGCTGGATGATAGGCCAGCCCTGAAAGCGTTTGGAGGCAGGCCATTTTAGCATTTGACAAATTATGAATTTCTTCCCAATCTCAACCCTCCGAAGCCCAATCTCTTCCCCAGGAGAAGGGAAATTATCTTCCTAACTAGCTCTCCTGCTCAAACAAGTTGCTTTGGGGAATTAGAGAGCATTGCTCCCAACCCAAACTTATGTCAGGCTGCAGCAAAAACACAATCTGTCTGTTTATATTTCTAGAGCCAAACACGGTGTTTTCTCTAATTCTGATTAGCATCTACTTGGCCCCTTCCTTGAAGTATCCTCTGTGGAAATGTTCCAGATAGAAATCTGTGAGTCGGCGGTGGGCTGGGGCCGGCCCCTGCCTGCTCCAGAGCTGACTGTCAAAATCGCAGGGATTTTTGCAAACTGACTTTGAAACACAACTGTGATACAAATTTAAATTGTATCAGTGTACAACTAAATTGATTAAAGAACGAGGTTAGTCATGCTCAAAACTTATCTCGTCTTGATATTTCACTTTTTTTTTTCTTTTGTGGACACCCTGAGCCTATGAAGCTCGCAGGCAGCAAATGCCAGGTCCCTTAACCCGCTGTGTGGGGCCCAGGGATCCAATCTGTGTCCTGGAGTTGCAAAAATGCCACCATTCCCATTGTGCCGCAGCGGGAACTCCTTTACTGGTTTCATACAAAGTCGTATCTTAAAGTTGTTCACATCTGTTATCTGCCTGGAGATGTGCTCCCCAGCCTCTCTGCCCAAGGCCTCCTCTTGAAGTCAGCCATGGGGGGGAATATTTTCACCATGGAAATCAGAAATGCTACAAGTCAGAATCCCTCCTACCTCTCTACCCCCAGAGCCTGCTGTTAAACATTGACCAGCAGGTCACTGGATACAAAACCATTTGTCTAGTTGAGTCTGCAACCTTCAGGAAAGTCCCAAGTGTGAAGTTCACACTGTAACCCTTCCCTTCCCTTCTATTGCTGGGCAAGGATCTGGTCTACAGCCGTGAAGTTTAGAGGCAGCTGCATGTAGTCCATTCAGCCTCAGGTCCTTCACTGTTGTACTCTTGCCTGTTTTTAGAGGACATCTTTCTAAATGACATCACATATCATCCTCTGTCTTTCAAACAGAAATGCTGCCAATATTTCAGTATTTCCTTGAGGCTGGAGGGTGAGTCCAACCATCACTTCTAGCTCTAGCGTAATGATATCCTCAGGGAATAGGAAGGTTTATATTCATTTTCCTGATACTAAATGACCTAGATTTCTGTGAGATTTTAGTTGTTCCTTCTGCTTTGATTGCTTTTTTTGGGAGGACCATGCCCATGGCCTGCAGAAGTTCCAGGGCCAGGGATTGAACCCAGGGCACGGAAGTGACCCGAGCCATAGCAGTGACAACAAAGGATCCTTAACCCAATAAGCCTCCAAGGAACTCCTTGATTGCCATTTTTTTCATTTTTTAAAGTTTTTTTGAAGAATAGTTGATTGACAATGTCGTGATAATTTCTCCTGTACAATGAAGTGATTCAATTGTACATGCACACACATTTAGTATTTTTCAGATTCTTTTCCCACATAGACCATCATAAAATATTAGGTAGAGTTCCCATGCTATACAGCCAGTTCCCGTTGGTCAATTATTCCATATACCACAGTGTGCATATGCCGACCCCAAACCCCCAGTCCATCCCTCCCTTCCCCCACCTGTCCCCTTTGGTAACCATAAGTTTTGTTTTCAAAGTCAGTGAGTCTGTTCCTTTTATGCAAATAAGGTCATCTGTATCTTTTTTTTTTTTTAAGATTTCACGGATAAGTGATATCATATAAGATTTGTTTTTCACTGTCTGACTACCTTCACTTAGAGCGATAACCTCTAGGCCCATCCATGTTGCTACAAATGGCATTATTTCATTCTTTTTTATGGTTGAGTAATATTCCATTGCATATATGTACCACATCTTCTTTATCTATTCCTCTGTGGATGGACATTAAGTTGTTTCCATGTCTTAGCTACTGTAAATAGTGCTGCAATGAACATTGGGGTGCACGTATCCTTTTAAATAGTTTTCTGGATGAGTGAAAAGATGTAATTACAGAAGTAGTACCATAACACGAATACATATTCCTAGTAAATCATTCAAGCAATAAACTGATTTTAAAAAAGGGCCCTTCAAACCACTTTCTATTCTGGGTTCCGAAATAACCTCTGTTATATTTTAAGGCTATTTCCTCCATGATATTTAGTATATATCTGCACATACATACATGTCATTTTACATAAGAGTAAATGAATATATATACATGACCTTTACATCGGTGGAAATCACAATCAGTATTATTTGGCAGCAGGACTTTTTT
Organism: Catagonus wagneri; assembly: GCA_004024745.2. Lineage (NCBI taxonomy): Eukaryota > Metazoa > Chordata > Mammalia > Artiodactyla > Tayassuidae > Catagonus > Catagonus wagneri. The sequence goes on from PVHT020000180.1 coordinate 905,042, forward strand.
CACTTATATCTTCCATTTTTTCCAAGTTAGTATATCTAGATCTTAATCATTCTTTATATCTGCAGGATCTTACAACCTAGTGATGGGCATTTAGACTGTTTCCATGATTTTTGTTTGTTTGTTGCAAATGAAGGAATATTTAATACCCTCATCCATATATCTTTGCACACATGCACATGTATTTATGTAGGATAATTTTAAGTAGAACTTCTCCGCTGTGGAGTAGTTGTCATTTTGTCATTTTTTTACTCCTTTCTCTTCACCATTTTCAATGTCAATGAAAGTTACTAATCTTGTGCCTATGAGTAAATAGATTTTGGGTAAAACTCTGATATAAATAAATAATTGCTTTTAATAATTAGGTGTAAGAGTTCTAGTGGAAATCTAGGGCTGCTGAACAGCCTGTCCTTCGAATAAGTGCACTGATATAGGAACTTTTTGTTTGAAGAGGGTTAGTGAAGCAGGCACTCTGTGCTTGTCCACATCCTCAGAGTCTTACTCTTCCAGCTCATTCCAGCTGTCTTCCAAGTGTTCTTCCCTGCTTCTTTAGGCCAGGGGGCTTTCTCTGTCACCTCAGAAAGCTATTTTGCCTGGGAGGGAGACCCAAAGTTGCTGAGGCATTAACAGCTTCCTTTTTTTTTTTTCGGTCTTTTTGCCTTTTCTAGAGCCGCACTCATGGCATATGGAGGGTCCCAGGCTAGGGGTCAAATTGGAGCTGTGGCCGCCGGCCTACGCCACAGCCATAGCAACGCCAGATCCGAGCCGTGTCTGCAATCTACACCACAGCTCACAGCAATGCCAGTCGTTAACCCACTGAGCACGGCCAGGGATTGAACCTGCAACCTCATGGTTCCTAGTTGGATTCGTTAACCACTGCGCCATGACAGGAACTCCTATAAATATGACCAGTGTTGACTATGATGTGAGATCACTTGATCTAGGGTGTTCTTGACTCTTGATCTTTCTCCTTGAGGGCTCTCTTGGTCATCAAATTCTACTTTCCAGGCCATGTCTAATTTCTCAGAGGATTCCAGGTCCCTGATACTTAAATTCAATGGGGTGAACTCTTCAGAATTCACTCAGGTTAGAATAACATCCATCACAATCTCATTTCCATATGACACCATCAGTGATCCCTTCCCCCAGTGCAGCAATTAAGAACAAGGAAAAGGACCTACACTTATAAGGGTCCCCTGCATGTGTGGTGCCATTCTCCAAAAACACCATCTTCCCTACCAACAAAGGCTCCTACCTTTTACAACAGTGATCCTGATGAGGGAGTTCCCGTCGTGGCGCAGTGGTTAACGAATCCGACTAGGAACCATGAGGTTGCGGGTTCGATCCCTGCCCTTGCTCAGTGGGTTAAGGATCCGGCGTTGCCGTGAGCTGTGGTGTAGGTTGCAGACGCGGTTCGGATACCGCGTTGCTGTGGCTGCGGCGCAGGCCAGAGGCCACAGCTCTGATTAGAACCCTAGCCTGGGAACCTCCACATGCCACGGGTACGGCCCTAAAATGACAAAAGGCAAAAAAAAAAAAAAAAAAAAAAACAGTGATCCTGATGAGAACCAACTGTCAGAACTTGGCCTCTGATCAATTAACCAAGCCTGGATTCATTTCCAGTTGAGCTTATTTATTACATCTTAGTACTTTGGTGGGATAATTAGAAGACGTGGGGCCCGATTTTGTGCTGACACCAAATAGGCACTCAGTTAACCTTTATAGGGAAAAGAAGGAGAAGAAAATGGGAGTGAAAGAGGAGGAAATGGAAGAGGACAGGAGGGAAAAGAGGAGGAGGAAAGAAGACTCGTGCCCTCTAAGATCTTGGAGTCTAACCAGGTGGGCAAGACCAATGCCCACAACAAGTTCAAAGAACTGAAGATATTTGGGGATGGGTGGCTTTACCAGGTGACTCAGAGGAGAGGTCTGTGCAAGCACAGGAGAAGGAGCTACCAGGACTGCCTAGAGGGGCTGGGAGATGCTCCTTGGAAGAGAGAATCTCAGCCTTTTCCAAATCTCTCTTTTGTTGGCGCTGACCCGTGGAGATGTCTAGAAACTTGTCTCAGGTCATTCAGTGGGTTGGAGGAGAAAGTGACCAGAATGCCAGTGCAGCTATACTCAGCCCAGCACATGCTTCACAAGACAGCATCTTCTTCCCTTCCTCCCTCTGTCTCTCTCTCCTTCCCTCCCTTCTCCCCTTCCTGCCTCCCTCCTGCCTTCCTTCTTTCCTCCCATCGGTCGTTCAACAAATATTCTGGTTAACAGAGTTACTGTGTTCTCTGTGTCTAAGCAAACCTTCTTTAAGGCATTGAGAAGAGGTTGATAGTGCTTCATGGTCAAGATCTCTGGCTTGAGAAAGCACTGGGCTTTGGTTCTAACCATTGTCGTACTAGCAAGTGGCTGTGTTTCCTAATGTAGGTATTTAACTGTTAATCTAAAGGATCTTCCCTCATACAGAGGGATCATCAAAATACCTACCTTGGAAGGTTTAGTGAAGAACAAAATGAGACAATTAATATAAAGCACATAAGAGCCTAGCATACTATAAACTCTCAGTAAATCACAATCATTATTTTTAGTGTAAGTATCACAAAATCCCAAACACGACAAAACAAAATTGGGTGAACACATATTTACCTTTTCCAGTGCATAGATTTTTTTTTTTTTTTTTTTTTTTTTTGCTGCAACCACAGCATGTGGAAGTTCCTAGGCCAGGGATCAAACCTGCACTGCAATTGCAGCCTGCACCACAGGATCCTTAACCCACTGTACCGTAAGGGAACCTCACTACCTTTTCGCGTTTGGGGTTAGTAGATGCAAACTATTGCATATGGAGTGGACAAGCAGTGAGATCCTGCTGTAGAGCACAGGATGGAACGTGATGGAGGATAATGTGAGAAAAAGAACATATATATATATATATATATATATATATATATATATATATATGGCTGAATCACTTTGCTGTACAACAGAAATTGGCAGACTATCGTAAATCAACCATAATATTTTTTTTTTTAAAGTGAAGTACATGTCAAGATCATCCTTTTTGAAAAACTTCAACTGTCTTTTTTTAGGGCCTCACCTGCAGCGTATGGAGGTTCCCAGGCTAGGAGTCTAATCGAAGCTACAGCTGCTAGGCCTATACCACAGCCACAGCAAGGCGGGATCTGAGCTGCGTCTGCGACCTACACTACAGCTCACAGCAATGCAGGATCCCAACCCACTGAGCGAGGCCAGGTATTGAACCTGCAACCTCACGGTTACTAGTTGGATTCATTTGCACTGAGCCACGACGGGAACTCCTCATCTATCTTGTTTTGAAGGAATTCAGGAGATCAACCTTTCTGCTCTAAAACTCCCATCAAACCCAGACCACTGGATATCAAACTTTCCTTTCCCTGGAACCCTGAGTAAAGAAGAATGAAGGAAGAGCAAGGGCAAGGAGGTCGACTCAGAGGCTTGGTGCCTGGGTGAGGCCAGACTGCTTTCCACCGTCAGGATGATGGGGTCATCTCTCAGGTCGGGAAGCCAAGATCCAGGGAGTGATCCTTGTGGTGGAGCCCTGTCTGAGGCCTGAGCTGAGGCTGTTCCCTACCAAGCTCTCAGGACCAGCCCCCTGTTTCATTTCATCTTTGCTGGTGAGATAGATGCCCAGGGCCATCTAGTTCTCTAGGGTTTCTTCTCGAGTATCTCTCATTAATGTCCAGCACCCGTTTCTGCTCTCGAAAGTCAGTCTACATCTGCATCTAAATTAAGGAGAGCCTCGCTGCTCTGGGACCCCAGACATTCGCTTTTCCTGCCCTGACAACCTGCAGTCTTATTTTAAAAATCAAGGAGGATCTGGTATTGGCTTCACAGTTTTGAACCTTCCTGCCCCTCTAACTGACTCTTTCTTTTCCCCTTGCAGACCAGGCTGGTCTGGCTTTCAATGGGGGCCGGAAAAGGCCAGGCCACTTCTTTGTTTACTCCTTGGGGCAAACAGCACCCTGCCCATCCACCTGGGCCCTCCCCGTGGCCCCTGAGGTCTCCGAGTTTCAGGGCCCGTCCTCTTGGCCACAGGAAACAAAAGATGCACTCGATGGAAACATCCTATGTCAGCCCACACCCTTCGATTCTATTAAAACTCCTTCTTTTTTCTCTTTCTTCTTCTTTAAAAAAAAAAAAAAATAGGGGGGGGGGGGGGGGGAAGGAGAGAAAAGGACTGGGGAGAGCACGCCACAAAAACCCAGCAAACCCAAGCCTACTTTGGGGAGTTGAAACATCTGCACTTTCTCAGCAGTTTGAAAGGAAACAAAAAATTGCCAAGTGGTATAAAATTTGAAGAAAAATTACCCAAAGGAGAAATGGACGTTAACCACGCTTCAATTCCCCACTATGGGTTGACATTTGAAGTACTTTCTTCTCTCCTCTTTCTTTCTGATTCACAGTGTGTCTAAAGGGGTGAATTGGGTACACAAAACCCAACCTCCTCTTGCCAGGGTGGGTATGAAATATGAAGGCGAGACGATTGTCTGGGCTCAGTGCATTGGAATAACATTGGTTAAATTATGGATAGTTTTTGAATAGTGTCACTTTTTTTTTTTTTTCTCTGCAGATGGTTGTTCACACAAGGAGCCGGGTCTGCATAATTGTATCACTAATCAGCAGTAAGGCAATTAGTTGTGTAAGTGTGCTATAATCATTCTAACAGAAGAGATGACGAAAAGACAAAAAAAAGGAGGGGGGGACCAAAATGTCTTTTCTGAATCCATCAACTGACAGCCATAATTAGATATATATAATTGAAAATTCCACAGTAGGGGGGCCAGCTTATACAAATGAATTTTCTCTGCTGCCCTTACGCATTTTTGTCTCTGGCTGAACATCCCCCTAGGAAAAGGCAGAAAACTCGTCATTCCAAGAGTGCATACTGTACTGGGTATTCTTTCCGACCAGTGATGTCAGAATAACAATTTTTTTTTTTTTTTTTGGTGTATGTGGGGGGGGCACGGGCTAGGGGGGCTGGAAGGTTAGTTGCTGTGAAGACAAGTGCTTAGCGTGGGCCGATATGCATTGCGTTGCTGTGAATTATGTCATCGTCACTTGTTTTGAACCTGTTCCTTAGCTGGCACCCTAATGTCCCTCTTTTAGTTCATAATGGGAAATTCCAGGCAGGGATGACTAACCCATTAAGCACAATGTCTAGGGTCCACCGCACTTTTAGGGGCCCAGGAGAAGGTTTTTATTTGAATTTCTTTTGAAATGAAAGGAAAAGAAAATGAATAGCGTGATAAAGAGTGCATCAAAATGATTCCAGCCTGGATGATAATTATCTTCAGACCAATGCAGTTGTTAAATCTCGTTTTTAATACATTTTTAAGGAGGAACAGTCCCACCAAGGCAAAAGTGCCCAGAGCCTGCTAAAGTCAGAATGGGGGGCTCTGGTTCTGGGCTTGGTGGAGTTTTCTATGGAAGGGAGAAAAAGTGGGGTGTGAGGAAGCTTCCTTGTCACTGAACATCCCATCCTCGGTTTTTACAGGAAATGAGGGGACTTTAACCAAAGCCTGATTATCAAAACCTATAATTACATTTGGGTTAAAAATTCTGAAGTACCTATGAATCGGTGGAGAGTGTGCAGAAAAAGCTTAGCCCTGGAATAATCAAGCTATATAGGTCTCCCATCAGACTAAAAATCTTTTTAAACTGAAAGCACATTCCCTCAACCACTCTTTCTCTCTTTGAATCCATCAACTCTCCTATAATTTAATTGGACAAATCTTAACTGTGATTTCCTACCCCCCCCCGCAAAGAGGGGGCACATCGCAGCCAAAGCTTGTTAATTAAGTTCTTTACATGCCCCCAGCTGTGCAATAAGTTTTCAAAGCAACACAACTGCAATTTTTTTTTTTTTTTTTTGCCATTTGGTGGCTAGTTTTCAATCATGCATTATTCCCCCCTCCTTGTTTTGAGGATGGGAAAAACAGGAATAATCTCTGGGAGAATTCCCATGCATTGTGGAATCTTGGACAGACAGTCAAATTGGAGGTGCCATTAAGTGGTGTCTAATTGGAGCTTGTTTAAGGAGGGGAGTCACAAGGGACGATTCTTTGGGCTCCCAGGCAGCTTGGGCACATACATGCTTGTGCAGAAAGAACCCCATGAAAATTACCCAGGACTCCCTTCCCAACGGGGCTGGAGGGCGGGGCTTCTCCCTAGTAGCAGATGGGGCTCTAGCGAAAAGGACCCAGCCAGGCCAGCAGAGAGGCCCCGTGGACACGAGAGGTTACCAAATGTGTTTCTAGTTTCCCCTCTCCCCCTCGACGTGACAGCTCAGATTCCTTTTCTCTACCGGCTCAACTAAACTGGCAGAGGTGGGTCTGAAGCGAAAGGAAAAAATGCAGATGTGAGCTTGCAGTTACCTTGACTTTGCTTCTTCTACATGCTCCCCAAAAGGCAGTGGTAGGGCACTGTTGCTGGGGGGTATAAATTGGTGCATCCACTACGGAAAATGTCCTGGAGATTCCTTAAAAAACTAAAAATAGAACTACCGTAGGATCCAGCCATCCCACTCCTGGCCAAATATCTGGAGAAGACAGAAACTCTAATTCAAAAAGATACATGCATCCCAATGTTCATATCAACACTATTTACAATAGCCAAGACACAGAAGCGTCATAACTGTCCATCAACAGACTACTGGTTTAAGACGTAGTGTGTGTATTCCAATACACAATGGAAAATTATTCAGCAATAAAAAAATAAAACTTTGCCGTTTGCTGCACCATAGATGGACCTAGAGCTATAACACTAAGTAAGGCAAGTCAGACAGAGAAAGACAAATCTTACATCACTTATGTGTGGAATAAGAACAAACAATACAAATATATATCTGTATACAAAATAGAAACCAACTCACAGACGTAGAAAACAAACTTATGGTTACCAAAGGGGAAAGGGGCGGGGAAGGAATAAATTAGGAGTATGAGATTAACACACCAAGTCCTATACATAAAATGGATTAGCCATAGGAATTTACTGCACAGCACAGGGAACTGTATTTAATATCTTGCATTAACCTATCATGAAAAGATATGGAAAAAATATATATATATATCTGAATCACTTTGATGTACACCAGAAACTAACATAATACATACATCAACTATACTTCCATTAAAAAAAAAAGAGAAGCCATAGGTATTTAGGAAAATCTGGGGCAAAGTAATTCTCAGAGATGAAACCTGCCCACCTGTGGGATGAGGAGAGAAGGTGTGAACGGGGCTGCTGCAGGATCGGTGTCTGACCACTGACATCCTACCAGGCTTTGTTTCACTCTATGGGCAGAGTTCACTTCTTTCTCCAATGCCATCAGCATGGAGGTTTTCCACTCTCAGCATCCTCATCTGTTTCCAAGATGTGGGACTTGCTTTGGGCCAAGCCATGAAAAACAGAAGAGGATTTTCTTCTCCAAAGTCCCTAGCCTGGCCCTCCTTCCTTGACCCACTCTGATATTCGGAAGCTCTCCTTGCTTTCTCTTTCCTCTTTCCTTCCCCCCATCCTGCTGACAGTGAACTTGGTCTCCATCTAGGGTCTCCTTGAAGGCAAATCCTGTGCCTGTGTTTCCTCTCCCAGGACTGTGGCCCTTTAAGTCCTCTTTGAAATTTCCACCCCTATTAAAGTGTTATCCATCCTGGGGCATCACGACACAGCCTTATTTTCATGACACAATTGCTTCCAGGGAGCAGGAAATAATGCCTGATCAGGGGAAACTGGTTTCACCTTTGGAGAATCGATTCCTCCTTTTCTGAGATGCCCGCTGGGTCCTCTCTCCCCAAGACGCCCTCCCTTCCAAGCATGCATGCCCCCGAGCTCTTGGATTCGGTCCAGCATTGGTATTGCATCTCTGCATCTTCCTTTTGGCCCCGTTCTTCTGAGCCATCTTGCAAACTCAACTTAGAGGTTCCAGGACTGTGCACCCCAAGAGTGACGTCCTGGCAGCATGGTTAACACTGAAGGCTCTAGCTCCAAAGTGTAGGGTTTTAGCCTGGCTTAGCCACGAACTAGCTGCGTGACCTTGGGCAAGGGACTTCAGCTCCAGATGCTTCCGTTGTGGCATTCATAAAGTGGAGATAAGGGCAGAAGGGTGTCATATTGTTCTCAGTGTGTAAATACACATGAACCACTTCAAAGTTATCAGCTCCGTTGGAAGAGCTCCGTAACCCCAATCCGAAAGGGTTATCTCAACCCAGAGGGTCCCTGCAGCCTCCCTGTGCTGCCCTCACCCTTTCCTCAAGAGCCAAGTCCTCCTCTGACCACGTCCTGGCACACCAGGGCATCACCTCTCTGGATTTGCCCCGAGCTATAGTGACTTTCAATTGTTTCTCCTTCTACCTGAACTTCTCCGCCCCAGATTGTAGACCTTCTCAGGATGGAGACCTCTTCTTCCCTTCATCTCTGCCTCCCCAGCCTTCCTTGCAAATGGAGCTGCTGAGGGCACCTATGCAAGACATTCTTCCTTTTGGCTTAATAATGGTGGCTTTCGCGCTTTCCTAGGACGGTGGGTTTTTTGTAACCTTTTGATTCCAAGAGCCTATGAGTAGTGGCTACTCCCTCCTCGTATTTACTTGGATATTCTTCATTTGATCTTCCGTCCACATGATGGTAATGAGGAAGCCAGAAATTGAGGTTTCCACCGCCTGGTAAGGCCAGGTAGCCCCTTTCAGTTTAGAGGACAAGCAGAGTTAAGCCTCCAAAATGTAATGGGAACCTGCTGGAGGTGGGAGATTCCGGGTCCAAATTTTGAAATGTGTGCCCCTTCCTTCTCCAAACTCTAAGCTTTTCTCTGCCACCTTGGCCCTCCGGCAGAGCCCTCAGCCCCGTGCTCCTTTGGGTTATTTTGTAGCTTTCATTAAGCCACATGCCTTCCTACTTCTGTAATCATTAGAGGGCTACGGAGGCAAGGCTGAGAACCACCGCTGACATGCTGCTTGGTACTTATTAGCTTTGTAACTGATGACCAGGCCTCAAGATAATGACAGCTTGGCTGCCCCACAATCGCTCCGTTTAATATAACTGATTTCTCAAGAAGCAAAATGCATCAGCTGGCTTTGTCTTTCGAAGTCAGCAGCGTGGAGGCAAAAATGAGCTGAGCCTTAGGATTCAAAGAAACAACTAAATTCTACAGGCCCCCGTCCCGGGACTCTTTGACTAAAGGTTAAAACGTGGTTTCCAACACGCAGGATTGGGGGCTCCTGCACAGTGCTTTGATGAAGAATTCGAGGTGAGCACTTTGAAGCATCTCCTGTGTTCTCAAGTTTTCCACCGTCCCTACTGTTGCCTTTTGTTTTACATCTGGTCTTCCCCATTCATTTGTGTTAATTGGCTTGGTCCCTGCAGACAACTAAAAAACATGCTGCGGAGTTCCCGCTGTGGTCCAGGGAGTTAAGAACCCAACATAGTGTCTGCGAGGAAGCGGGTTTGATCCCTGGCCTCGCTCAGTGGGTTAAGGATCTGGCACTGCCATGAGCTGTGGTGTAGGTTGAAGATGCAGCTTGGATCCTGCGTTGCCATGGCTGTGGTGTAGGCTGGCAGCTGTGCTTTCACTTCGACCCCTAGCCTGGGAAGTTCCATATGGCGCAGGTACAGCCTTAAAAACCTTCCATATTTCTGTAAATATGAAAACTCCTCATCGGAACACAGAACCGTGGACTTGAGAGCTGAAAGGGAATTTTATTTTTTAGCTGTAGTCCCACATTTCCAGGTGGGGAGTCTGAAGTCTAAAAGAAGCAACTTGAAACCAAGCCCACAAGTAGCTGGTGGCAGTCTTGGGTGCTTACAGTCTCAAAATGAAGAAACTCTCATTCATCTGGAAAAGCCCATTTATACCAAAGCATTGCATATTTTACTAAAGTTCTTGAAATGGAGAGAGAAGGTGTTTATGTTACAGTGTATCCATCTTTCTCTCTGCCTCTTTCTTTCTTTTTCTTTTTTTTTTTTTTTTGGCTTTCTAAGGCCATAGGGAAGTTTGCAGGCTAGGGGTAGAATCAGAGCTATAGCCACTGGTCTACGCCATAGCCACAGCAACGCAGGATCTGAGCTGCCTCTGCGACCTACACCACAGCTCATAGAAATGCCAGGTCCCCACCCCCTGAGTGAGGCCAGGAGCCGAACCCTCAGCTGCATTCATACTAGTTGGATTCGTTTTCACTTCGTCACAATGGGAACTCCTCCCTCTTTAAAAAAGTTTACGGTCACACCCAGAGCGTATGGAAGTTCCCAGGCCAGGGGTCGATTCCAAGCCACAGCTGAGACCTACACCACAGCTGCAGCAACACTGGATCTTTAACCCACTGCATCGGGTTGGGGATTGAACCCAAAACTCTGCAGCGACCAGAGCTCCTGCTGGAATCGGATTCTTAACCTACTGTAGCATGGCGGGAACTCCATTTTTTTTTTTTTTTTCAGTCTTTCTCTCAAGAAGTGCCCCCAGGCACATCTTCCTCCGAGTCTTACTCCTCTGCCCCCAGGCTACCAGGTCGCTCTCTTGCCCCCTCCACTGACCGCCAGGCATGCGAACATCTTGACTTTAAGCCCCCAAATAAGCTTAACTGTCCTCTTCTTATGCTGAGCTACTCAGCTCTCCCTCCGTTTCTATCTCCTTCTGTGACTTAGTATTTTCAAGTGAGGATAGCAATTTTGTTTCTGTTCAGCAAACAAGAGATTCTCTGGTTGCCATGGCCTGCCTCCATAAATGACAATGAAGGATTGCAAATAGCAATAATAAAATATGTTGGGCTCTGTGGTCTCTAGTCCTCACTACAGCCCGGCAACAAGACAGATATTATTTGTACCCTGGAATAAAGGAGCAGAGATCAGAGAGGTCGTCACTTGCCGTAGGTCACACAGCTTCTAAGTGCAGCAGACAGGATTTACTCTGTTCTTGCCCAAACTCTTACTTCTTATCACGAGGACACTAGAAAGCAGGTAGTGAGTTAATTGATCTGCTGGCATCATTTCTCCATGACGCTCTCCTTTTATCCTTATTGCAATCTAAGAACTCAAGAGATGGCAATTTTGGTTAAACATTCTCTTCTCAAATAGCAGTTATCTGCAAGAGGCTTTTCCATAGTTAGAAAGGAACTGCTAATGATGTCACCTTCCCACCTTCTCTTTCTCCTCCTCATCTGAGCCTTATTATAATTCAAGACTATGCTTTGCATCTGACAGTGGTCTTTTCTCTTTACTTCTTTAATTAGTACTGTCATTTTTAATCCACTGGAAAGTTGAGAGGGAGATTGAATGTCCTGACAACAGACATGTTGTTGTGAAATTCCAATTGCGACAAATTCACAAACACAAAAGTTTTCCTTTGCTATCCTATTAGCCCAGAGCAGAGAGCGTTAGGGGGCTTTTCCTCTTTCGGGGGCTAATTCAGAGTCATTTTTGATTTTATACACTAGACGTCTCTCAACGGAGTTGTCAGGTTGTTAAATGTCTTCACCATGGAGTGTTCTAGAAATTCAATCCCTCTGGACGGCCTGGAGTGTCTTAAATGTTTTGATTGCAAGAACGGGAGGGAAACTGCTGTCCTGAACTGTCTCCCCTTAAATCTTCTTATGGATTAATTTGCTGTGTGGCCTGAAATAGGTCAAAAGGTTTTGGCTCAGGAGCAGAATTCTAGAAATAATCACCCGATAGACACTTTAAATCAATCATAATTAATGCACTTGCCTGGTCCTGTCAGCTGATTGCTGCTAGAGGGTGAAATAAAGAGACCCTTTCTAATACAATTTGAAAAGAGATCAAATCTGTCATTTCATCTAATAATCGAGCCAAATGAGAAAAGAGAGGGGTCAAAGTTCACCGGGTGACCTTATGTAAACCCAATAATGCATAATTCATTTCCCTTTTATGGAACTTATAAGCTGCTGTAAATGAACAGGGCAGGATCCTCTGCCCTCCACGGCTTCTACCAAACTGTTCTTGCTGCTTCTGAAATGCCTGCAAAACTGCCCAAACTTTTCAGGAACCTCTTCTGGCTGAATAATCCTAAGCCTTCAATATGGGCAAGCATTTAATTCATTCTCCCAAGCGTGCGAAGTTAATAACTGAATAAATCACTGGCAGCTCTCTCTGAATGATATAAAACCTGTAATTTATTTATTGAGTGTTACAAATACAGTTAAAACATGTTTTCATGCAAAATACTTTCCCTCTTTTTAATATTATCGAAAGGAGAATATGGGTGTTGAGGTTTGGAAAGAGAGGTTGAAAGACAGTGTGTTTGTGAATTGTCCATTCTCTCCAGGCGTAGGGATGTTGGGAAATGGGGTCCCTCTCTAGTCTTGACGTCATTTGAGATGAGAAGGGGTGGGAACAAGGGAAGGTGTGTTTCAGAAAAACTTCCAGCTCGGGCCTCCCAAGCAGCAGTGCTTAGGTTTACCAAGTTTTGAACTGTGCTGAAACACAACATTTGTTTTATTTTATTTTGGCCTCACCTGTGGCTTGCGAATGGCCAGGGACAGAACCCGAGGCACAGCAGCGACAATGCCAGATCCTTAACACACTGAGCCATCAGGGAACTCCCTCCAACATCTATTTTATTTATTTATTTATTTATTTATTTATTTATTTATTTATATTTTGCTTTTTAGGGTCGCGCCTGCAGCATGAGGAAGTTCCCAGGCTAGGGACTGAATCAGATCCTTAACCCACTGAGCAAGGCCAGGGATCAAACCCGCATTCTCATGGATACTCGTCAGGTTCTTACCCTGCTGAGCCACAGTGGGAACTCCTGAAACATCTATTTTAAATACACATGGCTCATTCAGAGTTCTCATCTCAAGACTCCTTGTTATCAGGAAACCAGATACCTTTTTTTTTTTTTAAGCTGTAGCATCAGATGGCACAATCATTTTATCTGTGTGGGTGACTTCTAAAGGAATCATATGCTTCTCTGTAGAGAAGTTAGCTCAAGATGCCTTCAGATTTTCTAGGAGCTGCTGCACGTGCCTTTGGCTGTTGCTACATCTGAGTGTAGCCCTTCAGTTTGGATCGAGAGACCCACTGCTCCGGACAGTCGGCATGCTATTTGGCCTTCAGATATATATTTGTTATGTTTGTTGTCAGATGTGCACATCATCCAGGACATCCTCTGACTATTTCTATGCTGCTTTTGTGACATTTATTTCTCCAAAACCACTACTAGGTTGAGATTTTAAAATTACCGTTCCAATCTTGTCATTTCCTGCAGCTGGAGGATCTGGCATACTGTGGAGGGGCAAGAACAAATTGGTCCAATCTTTCCAGAGAACAGTCTGTAGCAAAATTGAGACTTGACCTACTCAAGTCCCCCCCCCCTTTTTTTAAGGGCCACACCTGTGGCATATGGAGGTTCCCAGGCTAGGGGTCCTATCAGAGCTGTTGCTGCCGTCCTACGCCACAGCCACAGCAATGCCAGATCCCAGCCGCATTTGCGACCTACACCACAGCTCAAGGCAACGCCGGATCCTTAACCCACTGAGCAAGGCCAGGGATCGAACCTGCAACCTTATGGTTCCTAGTTGGATTTGTTTCCACTGCACTACGACGGGAACTCCTCAAATTCCATTTTTTGCAGTTCCCGTCGTGGCGCAGTGGTTAACGAATCCGACTAGGAACCATGAGGTTGCGGGTTCGATCCCTGCCCTTGCTCAGTGGGTTAACGATCCGGCCTTGCCGTGAGCTGTGGTATAGGTTGCAGACGCGGCTCGGATCCTGCGTTGCTGTGGCTGCGGCGCAGGCCAGTGGCCACAGCTCCGATTAGACCCCTAGCCTGGGAACCTCCACATGCCGTGGGTGCGGCCATAAACCCGCGGCCATAAAATGACAAAAGGAAAAAAAAAAAAATTCCATTTTTTGTATTTTTTTCCTTAAATAATGGGTAATTTATTTTTATATTGGTAAAGGTATATGTGCTTATAATACATAGAATATGCATTTTAATTTTAGAAACAAACTAAAGTTTCATCAATAGGAGATCATTAAATATAATACGGTTTTTCCAAAATAATAATATACTCAGCAGGTATCAAATATGTCATCAATCCCATGAAAAGATGTCCATGACATATTGTTAAGTGAAAAGCATATGACAGTACAGCCTGAGAAGTATGCTTCTATTTTTTAATCCCTTTCAATAAATAAAGAAAAGAAGAATCGGTACTTTGGAGTTTATCACAGACCAATGTTATGACGCCAGGAGAGAATGGACGATATAAAGTAATAAAGAAAGTTGGTTTATTACTATGATGATATTCTGATTAGTGGGAGGTGGAGAATTAGAGCCTCAAAGTAAATGAGGTTATGGTATTTATTCACGAAGCATCCATAGAGAAAAAAAAAAACTATGTAAAAATTTCAGATTTCAGATAGTTCAAGATGGCAGCATAGGATGATCCCAAACTCACCTCCTTCCATAGATGCAACAAATCTACGGCTACCTGTGGAATAACTTCCTCCAAAAGTGACCTGAAAGCTGGATGTCAGAGCCCCCACCACAAAGTTTAAAAGGGCAGCAGCCAGATGCAGGAGAGGCAATGTAAAAAACTCGCCATGTAAAAAACCACACCCCGGCCATGACGATTCACATCGAGGGCTCACAAAGGTATATATCTTTTCCTTGAGGCATAAGGGATTTAATCTCCACATCAGATACCTAAACCCTAAATCCTGCCCGGGAGAGACAGACCTCCAACACAAGAGGCTTTGAAAAGCAAGGAGGGATATGTCCAGAAAAACCATAGAACTGCAGAGAACACAAAACCCCATTCTGCGTGCAGACTCACAGGACTCACTAATTTTGAAGCATCTGCTGGAGGGTTAGAAACCAGTTGGGGTGATCCCTGTGGACCAAGACTCTAACAGGAGCCATGTTTATAATCTCAGGTTCCCTTGCTAACGCCAGCACTGGTGGGCACCATTTTGGAATTCTCCCTCTAACCTGTTAGCGCCCATGGGCACACTCTACTGAGAGTCCACCCACCCTTGCCCCTCAGCTGGGGGGGGCAGCCAGTCTGGGGGTCAGCCTCATGCGCAAAATAATCACAAACTGAATCTAACAGTGAATGTTGGATCACACATCATAATCATGTGGGATTTATCCCAGGGACACAAGGACGGTATGACACCCACAGATCACTCAGTGTGATACATCACATTAATATAATCAAGGATAAAATCATGTGGTCATCTGACTAGACGCAGAAAAAGCATTTGACAAAATTCAGCATCAGTTTATGATAACTGTCAACAAGGTGAGTATAGAGGAAATGTACATCAACATAATAAAGGCCATATATGCAAACCCACAGTTAACATCATATTCAATGGTGAAAAGCTGAAAGCTTTTCTTCTAAAATCAGGAACACGATGAAGATTCCCTCTCTTGCCACTTTTATTCAACACGGTATTAGAAGTCCTAGCCCCAGAAAAAAAAGAAAAAATAAAAAACATCTAAATCAGAAAGGGAGATGCAAATGTTTGCAGTGACAGAAACTCTACTACACCTATTACAACCAATAAATAAATTCAGTAGACAGTAGGATACAAAATCAATACATGGAAATCTGTGGTATTTCTATACACTAATAGTGAACTATCAGAAAAAGAGATTAAGAAAACTATCCCATTTATAATTGCATCAAAAAGAATAAAATGCCTGGAAATATATTTAAACATGAAGGTGAAAAATCTGTGCACTGAAAACTATAAGATGCTGATGAAAGAATTTGTAGAAGATACAAATCCATGGAAAGATATTCTGTGTTCATGGGTTGGAAGATTCAATATTATTAAAATGTCCACACTACCCAAAGCTATCTATAGAGTCAATGTAATTTGTGTCAAAATTCCAATGGCATATTTCATAAACTAGAACAAATATTTCTAAAATTTGCATGGAACCACAAAAGACTCAAAACAGTCTTGAGAAAGCAGAACAAAGCTGGAGGTACCATGCTCCCCGATTTCATATATACTACAGAGCTATAATAGTTAAAGCAGTGTGGTACTGACACAAAACTTGTGTCATACAAAAAACTGACACATGCAAATCAAGAGAACAAAATTAAGAGCCCAGAAATAAAACCAAACATATACGGACAATTAATTTATGACAAAAGATTAAAGAACGTGTAATGAGGAAAGGATAATCTCATCAATAAGTGGTTGGAAAAACTGGACAGCCACATACAAAAGGATGAAACTACACACAATCATACATCGTACACAAATATTAACTCAAAAGGACTTAAATGTAAGATCTGAAGCCATAAAATGCCTAAAAGAAAAATAGTCAATAGCCTTATTAACATTTGTCTTAGTCATGTTTTGTGAATCTGACTCCAAAGACAAGGGAAACAAAAGCAAAAATAAGCAAGTGAGATTACATCAAACTGAAATGCTTCTGCACAGTGAAGGGAATCATCATCAAAACGAAAAGGCAACTTAATGAACTGGAAAAGACATTTGCAAGTCATATATTCAATATGGGCTTAATGGCCAAAATATATGAAGGACTCAAAGAACTCTACAATTAAAAAAAAAAATCACGGAGTTCCCGTCGTGGCTCAGTGGTTAACGAATCTGACTTGGAACTATGAGGTTGCGGGTTCAATCCCTGGCCTCACTCAGTGGATTAAGGATCCAGCGTTGCTGTGAGCTGTGGTGTAGGTTGCAGATGCGGCTCGGATTCCATGTTGCTGTGGCTGTGGTGTAGGCCGGCAGCTACAGCTCCTGTTAGACCCCTAGCCTGGGAACCTCCATATGCTGCGAGTGCGGCCCTAGAGAAGGCAAAAG